>OX419721.1:600000-975398 GCA_948474765.1 Patella depressa | reverse complement strand
TAAAGATTATCATATGTTATCGTAACGAAATACTGAAGGATTGCATGTGTTGACAAGATAATGTTAAAACCCAATTCCATATAGTTCAAAATTGAAGAAGCATGGACAGAAAGATGCTGCCCGGGCAAAACACTCCTTCCTTGCATTTTGCAAATAGTCATAGAATAAAGATTACCATATGTCATCGTAATGAAATACTGAAGGATTGCATGTGTTGACAAGATAATGTTAAAACCCAATTCCATACATGTGTTTTGGATTACATGTATATACAATTTAATAGTGCCATAACATCATTATTGATTTAAAATTATAATTTCATGATTACTTTTTCTCTATCTTTTTGTAGGTCATATCAAATTTTCTACCAATTGAGTCAATGAAATGGGGTTTAACTTCCCGTTAAACTTCCAACTTTTTTTCATTGAAAATAGTTTTTGAAGAATCAATTTGTTTACAAAATTATGATCCCAATGTGTACAAATGAGCTTGTGTTTTTTGTCCCATCTACACAACTAGACACTGTTCTTTGCCATGCTGTCCCTCCTACACTACCGACTGGGAGAAACCATGCTGCAAAATGCTGGAGAATTTTATTGACTAACACCAGCATACATAATCCTTATATATACAGATTGGTATTTTTATTTCTTTGGAAAAAACTATAATGAATCAATTTGAATTAAAAAGATCAAGTATGAAGACAATGATTCTAATATCAAGATTTTTATTTTTGCTACGAAAATATTTTAAGTGCATCTTTTCTTTTCTGTGAAAATAGATTTGAAGAATCAGTTTGGTTACAAAAATACACATGATATTTACATCCTTAAATAATGGACCCAAAACAAAAACGTAGTTTCATTTTTATAAGAAATTCAAGAAATTCTGTAGATCGATAAAATATAAAGATAGGTTGCCAGGCAACGAAACATACGCCCACAGCAGCTAAATCGTCCGGGCAGTCAACAAGGGTTGTCGCATATTTTTACTTTTTTCGGTAATGAAACATTTGTAATACACTAAAATCTGATTAAGAGTAACAACTCATTATGTACATGTAATTATCAGAAAATCATTAGAATTTGTTTGCTTTTTATAAAGTTTTGTCCCACGGTAACAATTAGTATACGAAACATTTAATATCGTGGATTTAGCTGTTCAGTTATTAAAATTCATTGAAAATCAAAATACTTATTCGTTTCAACGCCTTAAACTCTGTGTATCAATCTGAAGTCAATCGGATGATAAGTTTGGCCTCTATAGAGTTACAAGGTTTTTTTGAAGTGATCAAGGGAGATAACTCTGGAAGTAATTATTTGAAATCGCTGAAAATTAATAGACTTCTTCGTGTGTAAATTTAAAGTCAATCGGATATTAATTTTGGCCTCTAGAGCGTCCACTGGATTTTTTGACGTGGTCAAGGGCCATAACTCTGGCAATAATTATTGGAAATCGCTGAAAATGAATATACCTCTTCGTCTCATGACTGTAAACACTGTGTATAAATTTAAGGTCAATCAGATAATTACTTTGGCCTCTAGAGCGTCCACGGGATTTTTTGACGTGGTCAAGGGCCATAACTTTGGCAGTAATTATTGGAAATTGCTGAAAATGAATATACATCTTTGTCTCATGACTGCAAACACTGTGTATAAATTTAAAGTCAATCGGATATTAACTTTGGCCTCTAGAGCGTCCACAAGATTTTTTGAAGTGATCAAGGGCCATAACTCTGTTAGCTATTATCGGAAATCGATGAAAAACAATAGGCTTCTTTGTCCCATGACCTTAAACACTGCGTATAAATTTAAAGTCAATCGGATATTAACTTTAGCCTCTAGAGCGTCCACAAGCGACGACAATATACGACCACATTTCAATGTGGGCGTATAAAAAATTATTTATAAACGAAAATATTTTAAGTGCATTTTTTTTTTCCTGTGAAAAAAGATTTAAAGAATCAGTTTGGTTACAAAAATTCACGATATTTACATCCTTAAATAATGGACCCAAGACAAAACAGTATTTTTATTTTAACAAAAAATTCAAGAAAATCTGTAGATCGATAAAATATAAAAAATGAAGTAAAAAATACAGTCTTCATGTTATTATTAACTTAATAAATATAGGAAAGTTGTCTCAAAATTTCCAGTCGCTATTTCAAAATTATTACAAAATAATAACATCAAATATCAGTTCACGCATAGGCTTTGCATTCTACTGCTATATGGCCCATAGTGTGGGATCTATATTTAAGTACTTTTAAAAAATATAAATACTGAAGTAAAAAATACGGTCTTCGTGTTATTATTAGCTTCATAAATATAGGAACATTGTCTCAAAATTTCCAGTCGCTATCTCAATTACAATTATTACAAAATAATAACATTAATATCAGCTCACTCGGCTTCAGTATAAACTTCGACCGGAAGTGACTTGGGGGCTATTGATTTGCGATGTAGGCCTACAACATAATTCATCGTCCAATGACAGATACTGCAGGGTCAGTTATCCATATTATATAGGCCTACGATCTATGGCCAACCTGACGAAATCAGCAGTTGACTTTAATATTTAAATCTAACCTTGATTATATGCAATGTCCATTATCATTAGGATGAATACCGGACTTGATAACAGTGGTTTAAAAACTGGTTTTCCCCTTACCATAAATAGATAGATAGTCACACGTCAGGCGTTTCAGTCGATTGAATAACACCGATTTAGAAATTGTTCTAATTTTTTAGGAATATGTTATACTTTCCCTAGTTGCCATCGGCTGGTGTGTGAGGCAGGATATGCTTATGGCAAATGCACATTTATATAAATACGAATTCGACTTTCAAGACCATAAAAGAAAAACAGATTACAAGGTAGCAAAAAGTCTAAATTATACCTTCCGTTACATTGATGACATAACACCTATCAATGATAATGGTAATTTCAATAAATACAAAGATGAAATATATCCTCCTGAACTTATATTAAATAAAGAAAATTCTGGCACTATTAATGCATCTGTCCTTGACTTGGACATCAATATAATTAATAACAAATTTAATGTCGGTATATTCGATAAAACGGACAAATTTGGTTTTGAAGTAGTAAAATACCCGTCAGCTCATAGTAACATACCAGATACGACACTATACAATGTTTTCTATTCACAGGCATTACGATTTTTAAAAATATGCAACAATAAAGAACTATTTCTTTCCCGAATAAAAACTCTTAATTTTAAGTGCACGGCCAAAGGTGGTACACAATTACGCATTTTGAAAGAAATTTCAAAACTTCCATTTCTTCAACATAACAAGTTTTACATTTCTTATAATGATATTACTGACTACATATTGGATAATGATTCTATATAAATTGCTTCTAGATGTCTAGTCCTATCTGGATTATCGCCCTTATTTTTAGGCCTTTATGAATACACTAATAACTTACGATTTCTTTAGCATTCCTGTTTTGCATTTCTTACGTGGGACATTATATAATAATTATACTATGGTTTGTACAATTACATGGTCTTTAAAACTAATAGTTTTTATATTTTAACGTAATTTTATCTAGATTATCGCCCTTTTATCGGGAAATTGCACCTTCTAACCACGACGTCATAACAACTATTACGGCAGATTCACGTCACACCACTCAGTCAGCAGACGGCTGTCTCCCTAGCTAGTCTTTTCCTTTGCTTCTTTGTATTCAGTTGTGTTTTTGTTTCTGTGACGGTTGCAATGTTTGTCCTAAATGCATTTATATAATTCAATCCTTTTATTGATTTATTTTTGAACTAGGCCTACTTCTTATACATTTAACTATGTGGTTACTTGTGTAGCGGAATTTATACAACAATATGCTTGCATTCGTAATTCTTGCAACATATAATAGATCATGACTCATGCTGACACTATATAATTATTTCTTTGGGTTGCATTCCCAATTGTTTTCAAATGTGAGTGAAGTCTGTGTCACCACAGGCCCGGGACTGTACAGCGCAGTGGACGCTTACGGCTAGCCCCCGGATCCATTCACTCTCTTTGATTTGTTTATGTTTGTGGTCTTTGAGTATGATGTCTTGTCCATATATTTGTTTTTGTGTAAAATTGTGTGTGGCGCAACCCTCCTGCACTTACTATTAGTATAACCATGGACCGTATATAGATGGACAAGCAACGAAGTCCCTTTGGTCCGATTCTCTGCCACTCGCGCGAGACACGCGAGACACGACGAGATCTCAAATGTCAACGGTAAACAAAGCGACGTCATTTTTGACATTACGGAATTCTACACAGATTTATTTCTCTAACTCCTCCTTAGATTTTACGATAATCTTTTTGTTACACGGTATTTTTTCACTACGATAAGTATTTCTGTCCGGTAGTGAAGAATTTTTCCAATTTCGAACTTTGATATTTTCAAATGCAGCAGTTGAAGATTGTGAAATGGTAGTTTTCAATATTCTCAGAGATTTTCGTAAGTATTTTGATTTTGCTTAATAATCAAAATTTCCGTATGTATGGGACATTTTAAAATTATGGAAATGAAGTTAAGATATATTATTGTCCGGAATGATAATTAATTGTGCAGAAGTAAAAATTAAAAGAGTGTTTTTTTAGCTTTGTTTTTAACGAAAACTTGGCGTATTTCCCTCGGATCCATATGGGCGTGTCCGAAGTCCGTAGTAAACAAAGACGTTGTTTTGATACAGTTGCGTTGCAGACAATCATCTGTGGTCAGTCCAAGCATGATCAATGAAAATATTATAAATTAATTACTTTTTCTGTGACTTTCAGCCCTTTGATTGAGCTTAGTACTGGTAGGCTACCGGTCTAATTTAGTAGTTAATTTAAGGCCTTTGCTTTGTAATTATTATTACTGCTAACGCTTAGTGACCTACGGTACGGTAGGAATCTATCTATTATAATCTAGGCCTACAGACTGAAGAGTAACCGTAACGAATAAAAATATGTGAGTTCAAATTTTCTTTTTGATAGGTTCTCAAGTTCCAGAACAGACTTTTAGGCTATTATTAATAATAATTTTATTGACCTGTGTAGTACTGTATAGGCCTAGACTGGTAAAACTAAACCTAAGGGTAGGTACAATTAAATTATTTTGAATATTCAATCACAATGGAAACACTAGTGCAGAAGAATTGAATCCATGATTCCATGGCAAGTCTGAGAGAACATACAGACATAGGCCTATTAATTATTACCGTAGTGCACAACAGACTGAATTTAAAATATAAAAGTAGATCTATACAGAGAGTAGCCTTAACTAATAAAAATTTGAGGTGTCAAATCTAGATTTTAAAAATTTCATTTTTTTGATAGGTTCTCAAGTTCCAGAAGAGACTTTTAGGCTACTATTATTAATAATTATTGGTTATTGACCTTTGTAGTGTATAGGCCTAATCATCATCTGCATTTATAATATGGAAACACTAGTGCAGAAGAATTGAATTGAATCCATGATTCCATGGCAAGTCTGAGTGAACATGCCGACATAGGCCTATTAATTATTACCCTAGTGCACAACAGACTGAATTTAAAATGTAAAAGTAGATCTATACAGAGAGTAGCCTTAACTAATAAAAATATGAGAGGTCAAATCTAGATTTTAAAAATTTCCTTTTTTTGATAGGTTCTCAAGTTCCAGAAGAGTCTTTTAGGCTACTATTATTACTATTAATAATTATTGGTTATTGACCTGTGTAGTGAGTGTATAGCCCTAATCATCATCTGCATTTATAATAAATTACAAACAGAAAATGGTAAAACTAAACCTAAGGGTAGGTACAATTAAATTATTTTGAATATTCAATCGCAATGGAAACACTAGTGCAGAAGAATTGAATCCATGATTCCATGGCAAGTCTGAGTGAACATACAGACATAGGCCTATTAATTATTACCCTAGTGCACAACAGACTGAATTTAAAATATAAAAGTAGATCTATACAGAGAGTAGCCTTAACTAATAAAAATATGAGAGGTCAAATCTAGATTTTAAAAATTTCCTTTTTTTGATAGGTTCTCAAGTTCCAGAAGAGACTTTTTAGGCTACTATTATTAATAATTATTGATTATTGACCTGTGTAGTGTATAGGCCTAATCATCATCTGCATTTATAATAAATTATAAACAGAAAATGGTAAAACTAAACCTAAGGGTAGGTACAATTAAATTATTTTGAATATTCAATCACAATGGAAACACTAGTGCAGAAGAATTGAATTGAATCCATGATTCCATGGCAAGTCTGAGTGAACATACAGACATAGGCCTATTAATTATTACACTAGTGCACAACAGACTGAATTTAAAATATAAAAGTAGATCTATACAGACAGTAACCTTAACTAATAAAAATATGAGAGGTCAAATCTAGATTTTAAAAATTTCCTTTTTTTGATAGGTTCTCAAGTTCCAGAACAGACTTTTAGGCTACTATTATTACTATTAATAATTATTGGTTATTGACCTGCGTAGTGTATAGGTCTAATCATCAACGGTAGGTTTAATTAAATTATTTTAAATATATTCAATCACTATGGTAAGCATGTGCGCTTTGTATCATAAGGTCTGTCATTGAATAAACTGGAATGGTTTCAATACCCTGATTGTATGCGACAAGATGTAGAGTTGCCTTAACAAACTTCGTTGGTTTACTCTAGTGTCCGGGTCTTCCGGTTTCCTCCCACTGAGTGCTAAAGACCCCTACGTGCAAGCGAATTATTGAAATGAAATTGAACCACACATATATTAGTCCTGAAATGACTAAATCCGCCTTTTGAAGTGGATGTTAAACCCCATTTCCTTCTCTCTTCTTAAACTATATGCCTTGTCGCCTTGTCTTGCCAAATAGCGCACATGTTGGAATATTATTAAATTAATCATATTGATTTGATCAATCTTATTTTAGGTTATAGCTGCATTTATCTTCAATTAGGCATTCATTTCATATCCTGATGTCATCAATACAACATTACGATATCAACATTTTGGAAACACTGAATGCAACCATGCATTTATTTTCTTTTCATTATTTCATTTCAGATGCCTCGGATCAAAAGAAGAAGCATTGGAAAGCATGAAAAGTTTCATTATCTGAAGAAAGAACAAGTTCAACATCAAGATCATACCTACCATAAATCGTGCATAGAACCATCAGAGTTACTTGAGTACGTTTTGAGACTAATAATTAAAATTAAACTGGGCAAAATCTAATGAAATTTAGTTGATTTTTCAAAGCATTTGGTTATTTCCATGATGAAAAGTACTCTAATCAACATAGTTTTATATATTTTTGCAAGGATAATTACATATTTAATATTCTAAAATAGTATATATTATATATGTACATATGTGGTTATTTTCAGATAGGAGCCACAGTGGCTCAGTGGGTAAGGTGCATGCTGGCTCGATAACATGGTTTCCCCCTTTCACAGACTTTAGAAAACAAGCTTGACTTTCATAGCATGACAGCAACATCATAACCAGTCACAAAAGACTTTACATGTCATGACTCATGTAGGCCTATACTGTTAATATATGCACATATACTCCTTGGCCAGAGACCTCCCATGATCTTGAGGCCTTGGGCTTCAGCCAGTCTAATCTGGCATTGAAGTTAGGCTAACTGTGTATCCAAGAGACAGTTGTGTTGGTTTTAAGTGATATTAAGTGAATAATTATTTTTGTTTACTTTTGTAGGAACTGGGACAGTGCTATGGAATTATTTTGTATAGAAGAAACTAGATGTATAATACAAGAAGAATTAACAGATTCAGATGGTTTTAGTGCAGATGAGTTTTATGTAATTTTGGAAAAGCCATATAAGTACAGTCCAGATGTAGATTTGGATGCCTTTGTTGAAGATTTGCGATTACAATCATTTTATAATTTATCATCATTGTTTAATGATACTCAGGGTCTTGGTCAGTTTTCGAGTATTAATACTCTTAGTAATCAGTCAGTATTGAAATTTTTGTCTTTTTATGAGTGTGATACCACTTCAGTGAAAACATGTGTTGTTATTGATAAAAGTTTAAAAGCATCCATACAGGTTCATCGTAAGAACATTTCATCACATCATGAATTTTGGTCAGGGTTGCCAGATGTTTATGATTCAAAATATAAAATACTTCAACTTTTGTATAAACTGGAACAATGGGATGTTTGTATGGGAAATTTTGAAGAGGAGTTGATTAATTCTTCCCCAACTACTTTGACCTCATCTTTCAAAGAATGCGATATGGGTGCTATTGTTGGTGATATTCGATATACCTCTTCTATTCGCTCTGTAAAATGTTGTTATTTAATCAATCAAGGCTTTCAATGTAAACATTGCTCAACATACAGGTCAACATTACGTAAAAATCTACAGCGACAAAAATTAGCCTTAAGTAAAGATTCTACAATAAACCTTAACTCCAAGAAGCCACACTCAGCAATGAATAAAGAAGAATTAATTAATAAAGTTGGGGTGTTGAAGGAAAGATCAGTACAATTAAATAATGAAAATAATAAATTAAGAAAAGCTTTGTTTGAGTCCATAAAAACAAAAGGCCATAAACTTAATCAAATTAATAATCAAGAACTTTTAGACCTTTTTGCTAATTGTCAAACAGATGTTGAAAAGTCTTTTCCAGATATTAACTCCTTACAACGTGTTTTTTGGGAACAGCAACGCTATTATACAAGTCTTTCTAGTAAAAACAATATGCGCTGGCATCCGATGATTATTAAATGGTGTCTCTATATGAGGAATAAAAGTAGGAAAGCCTACGATACTTTACGTAATACAGGATTTATTGCTTTACCAAGTACCCGTACTTTATTTGATTATAGTCACATATTACCAAGCAAGACTGGCTTTGAAGATTCCATACTTGAACACCTCATTAAAGAAGCCCAGGAACTTGGCATGTACTCTGAACCACATAAGTCATTTGTTGGTATTTTGCAAGATGAGGTAAAAGTTTCACAAGGATTAGTATACGATAAAAAGACTGGTGAGCTGGTAGGCTTTGTAGATCTAGATAGTACCAGTAATGAACTAATGAAGCTGGAAAATATTTTGAATGATTCTAAGCCAGGTTTGGCCACTAATATGTTGGTAATAATGGTGAGAGGCATAAGTTCATCATTAAAATACCCTATTGCTTGTTTTCCTACTAAAGGAATAACAGCTGATTTTTTATACCCTATTTTATGGGAGACAGTGGAAAGTCTTGAATATGATTGTAATTTAAAACCTGTATTTATTACATGTGATGGGGCTGCGGCCAATAGAAAATTTTTTGCTTTACATAAAAGTCCTACATGCACTTCAGGAGATGATTGTTTTTGGACCTGGAATCCTTTTTCAATGCCAAAAAGAAAGATGTTTTTTATTTCTGATGTTCCACATTTACTAAAAACTGCTCGTAATTGTTTTTCTAATTCGTATTCCCACAACCAAAAGCGAAAGCTATGGAAGGATGGCAGAGATATTAGTTGGGCACACATTTTAAGATTGTATGAAGAAAACATCGAAAACAACCTCTACTGTCAAGCCAATAAAATCACACGTTCTCATATTGACTTAACCCCTTTTTCAAAAATGAAGGTTAATTATGCGGCTCAGATTTTCAGTGAAACAGTTGCTAGTTCGCTTGAACTTATGTATGGTGATTCTGTATTAGAAACGGTACATTTTATAAGACATATGAACAAATTTTTTGATTGTTTGAATACAAGAAACCTAAAGGAATCTGCACGTAAAAGGAACGACAACCTTAAACCCTATTGTGATATTGACGATCCAAGATTTGAATATTTGACAAAGGACTTCCTAGGTTATTTTAGTGAATGGAAAACATCAGTTAATAATAGAAACGGGGATTATTCTAAATCCGAAAAAGACAATATGCAACTTAGTCACCAGACATTAAGTGGGCTACATATCAGTGTTAATTCCATTGTTGAATGTTCGAAGTTTCTATTATCTGAAGGGGTAGAGTTTATATTAACCAGTCATTACAATCAAGATCCTTTAGAAGAGGAATTTTCGCATCTGAGACATAAAGGAGGGTCGAATGATAACCCAACAGTATATGACATCAAAAACAATCTTTCCCAGATGCGTGTTATTGGTTCAACAGCCCTTGCACCAATCCACAGTAATATAACCAAACACAGGAAAGCTGGTGGTCTGCCAATTGATTGTCGTCCAATAGCCAAAAAACCCAGATTTTCAAAGCTGAGAGTTTGAGCTCTGTATTTCTATTCACCCAGACCAAGATAACCAAAACATGTGAGACAGTCCAGTATTTTATTAACCATGAAGATAAAGAGTAGTCTAAAACCTGGTCCTGTTGTGTAATTACAGTAAACATTAACTGGAAAAATCTATATGTCATGGAATATTTATCGACTGGTTTTGCAGGCTGATCAGATTAAGGTGTTCTCGGTTGGTTACGCCTGTCATTGTCACTCAGTTTTTGCACGTGCATTAAATCATTGCTTGATATGTCATTGAATAAAAGACACGACTAAGATATGCAGCGTGTTATCATTTTTATCCAAATCATATTGTTACACTATGCATTAACGTTAAACATGTTTAATTTGGGCCTAATTATCGTCGGCATTAACTAAGTATTGTTGTGTACATATTTTTAAATTTTATCATTGCTTGACAATGACTAGAGAAGCCTAGTCGAAATCGCTCAGTAATAAGCAGTAATTGTATTCCATAGAATTGTGACCTATATAATACTCCAGTTCAATCATAAGTGCCATTGAAACAATACAGTAGAATATAAATTGTATTATAACAAGTAACAAATAATACTGACATTTCTTTTCTCTCAAAGATAAAAAGAAAACACTTTTATCAAATCACAAACAGTTAAATTATTTAACAGTAAAATAATTACTTTAAGGATAATTAGGTACAGCCAAAACAAGATTATTTTGTACCCTTACATGTATAAAATGAGACCAATCACTAATATAAATACATTATAAATAGTATTACTCTTGGTATAATTTTCAAATCAGTTATCAACTCTCAAGTTTTTTCTCAATGAATTACTGGACTTTTTTACTGATCTTTCTTTTTGTAAATGTTTTTTAACAAGTTTAGACACAGCATTTCCTCTGACAGTAAGGAAAATATCTATGATGTCATCTAAAAAGCAAGTGTAATCCTGATCTGTGTCAACAATTTTATCCCAGTAAAATTTTACCATAAAATTTGAAATTATACAATCTTTAAGATTCGGTAAGAAAAGAGTAAAGGTCCATGGTATAACATCTGACAATACTTCTATATTGAACTCATAGCTGATAAATTTGTTTGCTGGACTGATCAGTGGTATATGAATATCATTATAATTTGACTAATTAATAAAGTTCTAGAGCATGTAATAAACATATTGCAGTATATCGACATACCTATATATTCTGTTTGATGTCACTACAAACTTTTACTATAAGTATAACACAACTCACCTATATATCATTATGATTGGACTAATAAATAAAGTTCTAGAGCATGTAGTAAACATATTGCAGTATATCGACATACCTATATATTCTGTTTGATGTCACTACAAACTTATACTATAACAACTCACCTATTAACTTGAATAATCTTTTAGTTTTCTGGTAAAATATTTCTCTCTTAATATGGCGACTTCCTGCTTTCGTTTCATATAAGGGAGGTAAATCTCTTTTTTAGATGAAAAGACTCACGGATGCAGACCACTGACTTCAATGTTGATTCTGGTCTCTTTGCCCGGCTCCACTATTCCCCATATTTTCGTTGGACTGAACGCTTTTCACTCCAGAGAGAAAAACAAATGGTCATATATTGACCTATTTAATTGTATGTTTAACATAAATAACTTATTCTTACCAAGTTTTTTTTTCTTTTTGTAAAATAGATAGGATTATATAGGTTGAGTAGTAATGGCTGTTTCCTTTAGAGCTATTCCATTTAGAAATATCTGAAAGGGTGGGGGCGGGTGGGTACGACACTTTCTATTTATGATCTTTTACCGAAAGTGTAGAAAAAATGTTTGGAGAATGCTCAGTATGTTTTTCATGCAACTTTTTATGAATAAATGTTTATAAACAAATAATATGCATTTTATGGTTGCTGACCCTCCTGGTAATTTTAAATGGAATATTCCTAAGTTGGTTTACATTTTGTGAGAATTCAGTTACTACCTTTTATATTCATTTGGGGCAAAGGCGTTTTATAGCTGAGGCGCTGGAGGCGCCAGTCTCCTCGCGAAAAAAATCAAAAAAGTTGAACAAATAAAACAGGAGAAAAATGCTAAAATCGATGAGAAAAATGAAATGTACCCTAGTTAGGGAGGGCCCTAAAGGCAGACAAAAGGCCCCCTCGTCTGACAAAAGGGCCCCTCCTTCTAAGGGAAAGGGCCCCCGTGTCCGAGTCAATCGTTTTCTTTACACTGTTACTGTCGAATCCACTACTGAATGAGAATGCATTGCATTGCACTGGTATGAAAATCCTCAATCAAGACACTCCTCCCTCAACCCCCGCGAAAGAGGGCCCTCAAAATAGTATAGCCTCCGCCATGATAAACCTGATTTGGGGTGAATCAGGACTCCCATTTCCCTTCTACTGGACAACCATTAAAACATCGTAAAATAGGGCATTTCAAAGATTTCAACCTTAAAATGTAATTAAATTTAAAACACTTAAAAAGGATTATTAAATGAAACAATGTTTAAAATTGTCCGACTCAGTGTGAGATACGTGAAGATTGTCTCCATGGCGATATTTATATATCAAAAACTGTATTTACTTCAACTCCAACAAAAGTTTGGTCTGATCAGATTTTAATAAACAAAGGTAGTTGACCCACAAATAAAACCATTATTTCCTGGCCTAGAAAATGTCGTTGACCCACGACTTGAATATCTCGGTTTTAGGCCTACAAATGAAACCATTATTTCCTGGCCTAGGAAATGTCGTTGATCCACGACTTGAATATTTTGGGTTTAGGCTACAAATGAAACCACTATTTCCCAGCTTAGTGAAATATTAGGTACTAATTTTATTAGCTACTTATCTCAACATTTCACCAGGTAGGCCAAGGTAGGGAAATATTAGGTACTAGTTGATAGAACCTTGACATTTCACCAGATGGGCCTACATATTTCACCAGGTAGGCCTACAGGTGTAGAGAAATGATAATTTGTAAACCAGGTAAGATGATGATATAATTAGTGTAATTGTTATATATATATATATAAACACTAATTAAACAACTAGAGCAATAAATGTAGTATTTGTTCATTATATTTTTTTTATTCAAACCTTGTCTAGTCGTTATAGACAACTCTTTATCTATTTCTGGACTTTAACTAGATCGTATCTCGTAATTCAATTGACGTAAATACAAATATGGTTATCGCACAATTTTACACTCCCTTGTCGTAGCCACGATATTTTTACAAACTAAGTTCTAGATAGATCTAGTTGTTGTTCAGAATGGGTCCTAAAGCCAACAGCAACTTTTGTCATTTATATGAAAAATGGTTATTTTGTTTTGACATATATTTAGGCCTATATTTATTTATATGTGTATTTCAGGCCTGCATAAAATAAATGTTATTAGAATTGTGTTGTTGTGAAGTAGGTTGTTTCATAAGGTCTGCCATTGAGTCAAACGGCATGGTTTCGATTCCCCGGGTGTACGTGACAAGGAGTAGGGTCACCTGTCCAACCTTGTGGGTTTTCTCCCAGTCCCCTGGTTTCCTCCAACTGATAATGACTCGAACGCGCAGGGGAATTATTAAAATAAAACTGAACTGTGTGTTAGTCCTGAAATGACCTAGTTCATGTGAAATGGACGTTTAATCCCATTTCTCTCTCTTTCTACTAGAGAGCCAACTTTATAACAATATTGTAGTTTACCAGACATTCTAAATACCGCAAATAGCTTTCAATAGGTTTAAGAACAATTATGTGTAACAGCAATGCAATATCAATATTCATTGGTCAATCAGACCGTTTCTATGGTAACAAACAGCCATGATGTTCTATTGGTCTCTATGGTTACAACACAGCCATGATGATCACCTGATCTCTCTGCACCACAGTTCAATAAGACATGAACCTTGCTACAGGGTCAAAGTTCATATTATCAAATAGTGTTTATAATAATTGTAGTACATGATTATACCGGTAGATAATAGATGTTGCTCAACAGACAATAAGTCTTGTACATGTAGGGCCTGTTTCATGTTATCCATATATGGTAATGTAAAACATGAAAATATTGCTCACTATTTGTGGCCATGATATTGCTCACTATTTGTGGCCATGTTGTACATCAGACACATATTGCTATGGTACTGCAGATCATGAAAATATTGTTTTTATGAAAGTATTGCTATTTTTCTTTTTAAAGCATGAATATGTTATTTTCTTGAAATTGATGCTCACTATCTGTGGCCATGTTGAACTGACATTAGACATAAAAATATATTGCTACTTAAATATTATGGCTAAAATCTTGAAAAATCTGAAGACATCTCACAGTATTCATATCACGAGGGCCAATGATCAGATCCGCCTCTTTTCCATATAATGAGGGCTAGAATAAAGCTATTTGTTACTTAGCTCAACACTGGTCTATTTTTATCTAATTAAGTCAACAAGTTAGCTGACTAATCAATTAAGAATTGACTATTAATTAGCTCAACTGATGTTAATATCTAATTAAGTTAATAAGTTGGCTAAGTAAACAATTAATTATTCTGCAAGTAAATTAGCTACTTATAATGGACTATTTATTCATTAACTTACTAAAGGATTCAGCAAGCAAATTGACTACTTATTAATTAGCTAACTAATGGATTTAGTTAGCTAATTGACTATTTATTAATTATCTATGTTTGTATCTAATTAAGTTAATGCATTAGTTAATTAAAGGATTCAGCTAGCTAACTTTACATGTTGATGTGTGTAATTATATTGAGTCGTTAGAAGGAAGAATTTCAATGGTGTAAATATTTAATATTAATAATGATGCTATGTATTGATTATAGATATTATCGTGTATCATACATTTCTAGCTAACATCCAACACTTCCACTGTTGATTGACATGTCTGCTAATTGGGATAAAATGTAATTAGGGTGGGAACTCATTTTCAAATTAAACATACATTATGCAAGAGCTAAATCTGCCTATTGTAGGTCTTTCTTTAGAGCTGAAACTTTATATAAACTATTAATTAGACATTAATTATCTTATCAAGACCATAATCAACCCTCGGTGTCAATAATAGCTTACGATATTTGTTGGATTATGATCCGATTTGCTGCATAACTTTCCTTCGCGATTTAATGATTAAATGGATAATCGAGACTATGATTTTTGTCGTACCGACAAATGATCGAGGCTAGGTGCAACTTTCATTCGCTTAATTCTCGGTTCATAGTGGATCAATTTATCTGAAATTTTCAGAAAATTCCCTTTACATTATCTAGTTTTTAACTATTATAGTGAGAACTGCCAACTCGTTATCTAATCTCCCATAATGTATCTTTAATACTCAGATGTCAATGACACTAGAGTCCAAGTGAGGGGAGTGGCTGCCCTGTAAAATCATTAAAGAAAAAGAAACCAATTACAGATCGGACTATAGTTAAATTATGGATTCCAAATTGCCAATACAGTGGCCTGAATTTATTGTCCTGCTGGTATTTATGCCAACACATGCGGCATTATGTCATAAGCCTGTGTTGGAATTTGAAATAAAAAGTAAGGCATTGTGCCGCTATCCGGACAAAATTTATCTTATCCTGTAGCACACACTGCATGGTGTACGACCATCTTCAGTATCGCAGTCGGTGTAGATGTTAAACCCTATTTGACGAATTCTACGTGAATAACATGAGGTTTAGCGTCCTTCCAGGATTATAAAGACAAGTTAGTGGTGTATGTAATATAGTAAACATTGTGTAGTTTATCATGGTTTATTGTAGATCCATTGATTGATTCATATAAAGACAAGTTAGTGATATATGTAATATCGTAAACATCGTGTAGTTTATCATGGTGTATTGTAGATCCATTGATTGATTTATTTAATCACTGATTGATTGATTGATCTGTGTATGTAATATAGTAAACATTGTGTAGTTTATGATAATGTATCGTCGATTGATTGATTAATTGATTGATTGATCTGTGTTTATATGTTTTATTGTCCCCCGCCTTTCGAAGATGGGTTCGTCCGTCCGTCTGTCTGTCTGTCTGTCTGTCCGTCTGTCCGTCACACTTTTTGGGACACAATAACTCTCTTCCTAATTGAGCTAGAATCTTCAAACTTGGTGTATGTGTTTATTAGGTCAATGCCTTGATTGGTCGAGACTTTGGAACACAATAACTCTTCTTCTAATTGAGTAAAAATGTTCAAACTTGGTGTATATGCTTATAAGGTCAATGCCTTGATGGAGTTCGAAGATGAGCATTTTCCGCTTAGGGTAAGCAGAGATAAGCAATTTGATTGGTTGATGCTTTGGGACACGATAACTTTAGTTCTAATTAAGTGAGAGTGACGAAACTTGGTGTATAGTTTCATTACATTAATACCTCGACTAAGTTCGATAATGAGCATTTTCTGCTCAGGGTAAGCAGAACGATACGCAATTTGATTGGTCGAGACTTTGGAGCACAATAACTCTCCTTCTAATTGAGTTAAAATGTTCAAACTTGGTGTATATACTTATTAGGTCAATGCCTTGATGGAGTTCTAAGATGAGCATTTTCCGCTTAGGGTAAGCAGAGATAAGCAATTTGATTGGTTGATGCTTTGGGACACGATAACTTTAGTTCTAATTAAGTGAGAGTGGCGAAACTTTGTGTATAGTTTCATTACAGTAATACCTTGAATAAGGTTGATAATGAGCATTTTCTGCTTAGGGTAAGCAGAGCGATACACAATTTGATTGGTCGAGATTTTGCAACACAATAACTCTCCTTCTAATTGAGTAAAAATGTTCAAACTTGGTGTATATGCTTATTAGGTCAATGCTTTGATGGAGTTCGAAGATGAGCATTTTCCGCTTAGGGTAATCAGAGATAAGCAATTTGATTGGTTGATGCTTTGGGACACGATAACTTTAGTTCTAATTAAGTGAGAGTGATGAAACTTGGTGTATAGTTTCATTACAGTAATACCTTGAATAAGTTCGATAATGAGCATTTTCTGCTCAGGGTAAGCAGAGCGATACGCAATTTGATTGGTCGAGACTTTGGAACACAATAACTCTCCTTCTAATTGAGTTAAAATGTTCAAACTTGGTGTATATGCTTATTAGGTCAATGCCTTGATGGAGTTCGAAGATGAGCATTTTCCGCTTAGGGTAAGCAGAGATAAGCAATTTGATTGGTTGATGCTTTGGGACACGATAAATAGTTCTAATTACCTTGATAAAGTTCGATAATGAGCATTTTCTGCTCCGGGTAAGCAGAGCGATACGCAATTTGATTAGTCGAGACTTTGGAACACAATAACTCTCCTTCTAATGTAATTGAGTTAAAATGTTCAAACTTGGTGTAAATGCTTATTCATTACAGTAATACCTTGACTAAGTTCGATAATGATCATTTTCTGCTCAGGGTAAGCACAGCGATACCCAATTTGAGTGGTCGAGACTTTGGAACACAATAACTCTCCTTCTAATTGAGTTAAAATGTTCAAACTTGGTGTATATGCTTATTAGGTCAATGCCTTGATGGAGTTCGAAGATGAGCATTTTCCGCTTTGGGTAAGCAGAGATAAGCAATTTGATTGGTTGATGCTTTGAGACACGATAACTCGATACGTTTGAAAAAAATAAATGTGCGATTTATGAATATGTGTCGTCTATTTATTTTGGGATTTTGGCGGGGGACATCAGCCTCACTGTTGGCTTGTCTACATTGTGTTAGCTTCAGTATATACCCCCCCCCCCTCCACCCCCCACAATCATCAACCCAACACCAGCAATGTTTGTGCCGTTCTTGTCTACCATATTGGTTATTAAATATTCATTCAAATTATTATATCAAATTGTCTTTCGTTTCGTCTTTAATTCTATAATCCCTATATGTGTCAAGATCATAGTTCAGGATTTTATTTTCCATGGTAAGCGCCAGATTTCATCAAGGTCCCGTAAAGTAAACATGGCTAACCCTTACCCAACCCACAATCTTCGCCAGCAATCACGTGCCCTAACCCAGTTTACATATCGTGACCTCGATGAAATGTACAGGTGACCTTAATATTTAGACATGACCTCCCGATAATCCTTATCCAACCCACAATCTTCGCCAGCAATCACGTGCTCTAACCCAGTTTACATCTGGTGACCTTGATGAAATCTGTAGGTGGCCTTAATATTTAGACTTGGCCATCTCGTAGTTTGGATTGGACGAGAATCCAGGTCTACCCATTGTTGTGTATGTAAAAATATGTCCATACCATTGTCCCTAATATCATAGAAAATAAGTATGTCCGTAGTAAATGGACCAGCAACTGCCATCTTTAAATTGTGACATCATATAAAAAATCATCGCGCAATTACCCAAGGAACATGCATGTCACGTTTAATGTTGATCGTACTTTAACAGAGGGTCACCCCAGAAAAAAGACAAGTAGCGCTTGGGACCCAGGTCCTTGTGCCCAATTCGCCTCACTGGCACACCACACTAACCAACGATCACGCTCTGCCCCCCCCCCCCCAAGCATACATCACCGCGATCAATGGTCAGAACGAAATGAACATCCTTTCTTTCCTTTTGTCAATGGGAAGTTTTATGTCGAAATGTTCCCAAAGAGGGCTTGGTCGTACGTTACAAGTACACAACCTTACAGTAACATCTCTCTCACAAAGTATTACAAATCAACTAGGTCAATTTCTTGCACGTAGGGGGCTTTAGTTAGCAGCGGATGAATCCGATAGAAACCCCATGAGATGGGATTGAAACAACGGTACCCGACTCAATGACATACTTTATGATCAATAGTTCACGCGTTAGAGCCCCAATTTGATTATTTCTTTATGCCATTTACTTAGCGTCATCTACAATAAGAATGATAAATAGTAGCAAAATACAAGAATATAATGTAATAAAATTTATATATTAACACAATAATTTTACATAAAACATCAAATATGTGCGTATATAACACATCAAATATGTGCGTATATAAAACATCAAATATGTGCGTATATAAAACACAAAATATGTGCATATATAAAACATCAAATATGTGTGTATATAAAACATCAAATATGTGCATATATAAATTAAATGGAAGATTTATTATCAGTTATAAAATGGAGTCTAGAATTTGTGAATTTATTGACACTGGCGAAATGCTTATGTTTTAGGCTTTGGGAGAGTTTAAGTATGATTTACAAACGACCTGGGGAGTGGGCCGAACATTTGGAATGTAACTAATGATTTGGTCCTTGATACATTAAATATACAAAAGAAAGGCGGTTTAACATCCTACTCTTATGCACCTGACCTGGGCTAATAGAAGACGGGCATTCCCCATACCGTGTGCTATGAGGGACTTTTGCCAGGGCAGCAGCGCTACGGCCTACTCTTATATCGAATTCCACCTGCCAAGGGATCTTTCACGTGCACACCAATGTGAACATGGGACCTCGGTTTTTCGTCCCATCTGAACGACTAGACATCTGTCCTTGTCAGGCCCTCCGTTCTGCATCACTGACAAGGGGATTAAATATACAATGTTTATACTAAATATACTTGACCTGTTATGACACATTAATATAAAATTAACTTAATAATGAATTGTCAATGTATTATATAAAATGTAATAAAATCTCAAAAGGAACATCAATATATCCTTAATTATATAACAAAGTATACTTTTATAGATCAAGATTCAATGAGCTAGAAAAATTTAGCTGGCTGCGTCCGCTTGAGATTCTTTCTTTTCTCATATCTCTCTATTGGGAATATATTGGGAATAATCAGGGTTTGAACAGCCCCCTTTGTAAAATGCATGTATCCGCCCTTGTTAGGAGTTGACATAATGTAGAAAGGGATATAATGTAATTGAGGATTTGGGATGTATCATCATAATTGGGAAATATTGGTAGGCCTATTATTATAATCATCATTGTTGTCGGTATTTCAATCATCATCATTGTCGGTATTATCATCATCATTATCAGTATTATCATCATCATTGTTATCGGTATGATCATCATCATCGCTATCAGTATTTATAATCATCGTTATCAGTATTTTAATCGTCATCGTTATCAGTATTATAATCATCATTGTTATCGGTATTATAATCATCATCATCGCTATTGGTATTATAATCATCATCATCGTTATTATAATCATCATCATCGTTAGAGAGAGTTTAATGTCCACTCGACACAAACTAGGTAATTTGGGGACTAACATATGGTTTAATTTTATTTCAATAATTCGATTGCGTGTAGTGGTCTTTAGCAGAGCGGAGAACCGGAGAATACTCACGAGGTTGGACAGGCGATCCTACTTTTTGTCACATACAACCGGGGATTCGAAACCACACCAGTTGACTAAATGACAGGCTTTATGACACAGCAAGCACATGCTAACCGTTCGGCCATCCGCCCCCTCAATTAAAGAGTTATTGTGTCCCAAAAAGTGTGACGGACAGACGGACGGGAAGACAGACAGACGAATCCATTTTAATAGTCCCCTGCTTTATTCGAAAGGCGGGGGTCAATAATCACCATCAACTGACATTATCACCGTTAGGAAATATCTCGTTTTTTATGCAATCTTGTGTTAGTTCATGATCTGTATTCAGAGTAAAATATTGATAGTTATATTGACTATAATCATCATCTCTATCATCTATATCATAACCATCATAATCATCTTCATCATCAAAATAATTACAACCATCATCAATATAGTCTACGTTACAATCTTTAGGGTGCAGAATATCATTCAGTTGAAGAAAATCATACAATTCGCCAGGTAATTCTAAATCCCTAACCTTCTCCTTTATTCCTAATCCAAGATTTTGTCGGATGAATCTTCTACACAGGGACTTGAAAGACACATTACTACAGAAACTAACAAATTCTTCTCTGCCTCGTGAGTGGGTATTGTGATCTTCCTTATCAAAATTCAAAGTTGTCATAATTTCCTCCCCTTGGGCACCACTAAGATATAACAGTTTTCTCAGTTTATCTCTATCAGAACTACTCAGTGCAGTCAGATCAATTTGATTATAGTTACTTTCACCTGAAGACGTAATGAGAGTCTGAACACAACAGTTTTCAGCAACTAAATATCTAATAAAACGAACAACTTGGCGTGGTTTCCAGAGGCGGGGAAAACACAAGACTGTTTGGATAATCGTGTTACCATCGATACAGGGTAAATTGAGAAGACCAGTATTACCATTAGATAGAAGTAATTTAAAACAAGTCAAATCAAACACACTCTGATAAATATTAAGATATTGTAGAGCAGATCTTCCTGAATTGTCTAACATAGTAACTATAGCACCAGCTTGAAGTAGTTTCCTTGTAAGAACTCTGTCGTTTTTCATAGCAGCCATCATTAAACTAGTTCTACCTCCATTGTCTGGAATATTTACATCTATTCCATCAACACCAAGTAAAATATCAATACAAGCCATGTATATTGGATATATCTGTCTACAATATTCCTTAACAACATCATTGACCTGTCTCTTGTTCAAGCCATCTTTAAACATCGTAAATCCAATGATACAAAGATGTAGTGCCGTATGACCCAGGTTATTCTGCCTATTGATCTCTAGTCTGGGATGACATGTCAACAATTTTAAATATTTACTGTTTAATAAAAAGGCAGCTACCATAGTAGGTGTGTTGGTTTTAGAACAGGGATGGTTGATGTCTAGTTCGTTATTTAACAACCATTTAAACATGCAGAGGGAATAATCATAGTTAACACCAGCTAAAAGATGAAGCATATTTTCACCTTCAACTGTAACACCGTTAACAATGAACTTACGCCTAATGTAATAACTGAACAGCCCCAATCTCTTACATTTTAAAATATCATGAAATAACTTAATTCCATTGTCACCTGACATCAGATCTGAACCTGAATCTACTAAAAGTTTAAAGATGGCTGTTGAATTGATCATGTGATATTGGACACAATAACTAATTGCTGTATCACCATTATTATCAGTTAAACTGAGATCAGAATGTGGAATTAACAGTTTTAATATACTGATATAACTTTGAACTTGCATATGGTACATTAAAGCCGTTTGTCCCAGTTGGTTTTGATGGTTTACATTACAACCAGCATCTAATAACATGTTAATTAGTTTACATTTTAATGAAACAGTGAGGTCCTGTCCGGTCTCTAATTTCAATTTTATTCTGTTCCGGCGACCTGGAATAATCCTGTACATGTCACCAGAAGGATTGTACAAACCGACATAGAACAACGGGGTATTACCTTCATAGTCAGGTTGATTTATGTCTAATCCTGTTTTTATTAAAGTATTAACCAGTTGTATACATTTCTCTTCAAATTCAACATAGGAATACGAACGACCTAAAACATAGTGAAGAATGTTGTGTTTAAACCTATCAATACAATCTACATCAAAAACTCCATGTTCTAACACATACATAACAACTCCATACAACCCTTGTCTAGCAGCTATAAATATAGGTGTATCTTTAGCTGTATTCACCTGGTTGACATCAACACCAGCATCAACTAATTTCACTACACATTGTAATAACAAATCACGTCTATTTCGTGTTTGATATTTGTTATAGTTATATAAAAGTAAGTGTACCAGGTTGTTCTGATATTCATCAACATAATTTACATCAACAACCCTGTGTTCTAACATATAAACAATAACTTTATACAACCCTTCTCTAGCAGCAAAAGGTAAAGCTTCCATCGTATCTTGTAATGATAATGTTTCTACCACTTCCTGTATATTTCCACCCTTTTCAGCGGGTGATAGTATAGACCACAACCTAAAATATATTAAAGATGTTGTTTTAGTTATAAAATATAGTAGAGATGATGTTTTAGTTATAAAACATAGTAAAGATGATGTTTTAGTTATAAAATATAGTAAAGATGATGTTTTAGTTTTAAAGATGTTGTAAATACAACAACAATGTAAAAATTTAACCTGTTCAAGAATTAATCAATACATCTATTTATACCATTTAGTTATTAGAGGGTTATTAAAATCTGTCTACCGGAGTTGTTTTAAACAACCCCTATGTTTACCATATAGACAACAGACTGACTATACCTTACCCTGGTTTACCCTGATGTTCACCATATAGACAACAGACTGACTACATCTTAACCTGGTTAACCGTGGTGTTCACCATATAGACTGACTATACCTCACCCTAGTTAACCCTGGTGTTCACCGTAAAGACAACAGGCCGACTATACCATATGCCCCGGTTAAACGTGATGTTCACAGGTTAGTGTTAATATATACATAATATACAAACCTATGATATCTATCCATGGTATTTCTCTGTTGGTAAATATCAAGTGGTCGTTATTATCTCAATATCACTAAAATAAACCAATAAATAAAGACTATTAGTTATGTATATACATATCTGATATCCACCTTAAGAAGACCTGGGTCCGTATTCAAAGAAAATCTTAAGTCTAAGATAGTCACTTAACTACTAGCTTTCACTTAAATATACGTAACTTCCTGTAAGTTAAGGGCAGGTGGTATTCAAAGGCACTGTTAAGTATCAAATTTTCCCTTAAAGTTAAGCTGCCTTAACTTTTAAGTGTTAGTCTTCAAGTGGTATTCAAAGGCCAGTTTAAGTGAGAAATATCCACTTAACTTTAAGTGACCTACGGGAGGTACCTTAAAGTTAAGTGAGATTATAATGACTTCTTTTAATGCTGTAGAAGCAGTCCCATAATGGCGATTTTAAAAGATAGGGAATTCAGATTAAAACAAAGATAATGTCGCCGAGCGTAGCTGACCTCCAATTTATTTTTTCGTCGTTAACTTTGATGTTGTAGTGCCATAATAGAGTATAAGGTTATTACCACCGATGTAGTTAAAGATATTTCCCCCGATCATTTATCATGTTATGTTTGTATGTTTCCATGGCTGTCATAAAATATAGTTAAATTCATTTGTGGAGACTTGGCTTTATAGATTTCGGAAATTATTTATACTACTGCTAGAAGCAAGGCATGATCTAATTTTTACAACGCATTCCCATACATACATAATCGGTAGTATTTATTTTGGTAAAATATAATGAAGCATGAATATTTCGTACACACAATGTACCGTCAATGCCAGACCTGTCAAAATCTAAAGTGTAGGTACTTACACAATATCTATGACTTTCTCTAATGATAGATTTACAAACAACACTGTATAATTTTTCCAGTCTAACTTAGAAGGCAAGGGCCATTGTGTATTGCTAATAATATGTTGTTTTCTATTCGCTTTATATTGTTAAAAAATTAAAGCTTACAATATCCATCATTATACTACCACTATTTATTGTAATCTATTTGAATGGATTTTATTTTTTTTAAGTCTATGAAAATAGCTGTTCCGGCAAAGGATGCACACTATCATAATTTATGTTAAATTATAATCATACTATTTTCATGGGTTACAATATAATATTTCGACAAACATTTTCCTGGTGATGTAAACTAAGAATTTAATAGAATACAGCGATGTTCTTAAGGGGGCATAACTAGCTGGCAATGTCCATAAATCGTGATTTTTGGCAGTGGAGGGTATTCCATAAATAAAAAAATTCATGCTTTTTGGCGAATGTGAGTATTCCATAATTTAAGTGTGCAGTTAAGTTTTCACATAGCCAAGTATGTGTAAAATACAACCTTTGAATACCGATTTAAGGTAAGACACTTGGTTAAGTGGAAAAATTAAGTATTTTTACTTAACTTTTAGAAAACCTTTGAATACGGACCCAGGTGTATATTAATATACGCATTAAAGCTGAACTCCGGTTACAAAAATACCGAAATAATTAAATAAAAAAAAAGTTAACGCCCCCACCCGCCATACTTGTTCCCAATATGTGAAATAAATATGGCGGACATGGAGGCTTATGACCTGGGAAGGTTAGTCGATCTCACTTCCAGTGTGTTGCTTATCAGCCACCTATACACATCCGGGTTTGTTCTCTACACGCTTCACTAGTGATTGCTCTATTTTTCCCAACAGTATACCAAATTATTGAAGAATGCAAAATGTCTGATCAGGTAAGCTTGTAAATAATTATATGAGCCGCGTCTTCTACAATATAGCCTAAGCTTTACTCTAAAACACAAGATGCGAAAAAATGGCTTACCCCGACGCGAAATTTTCAAGCAAAACAAACCTGCAACACAAACTATTCAGACTATTGTCTTCTTCATATTAGTATTATTATTTCCACGTCTTCTTGCGAATATCTTACATATGTAAATCACCAAAAAAGTTATCGCAGCATAATGTCCAGTGTAATTATAACTTTATCCATGCAATAAACAGATAGATTATAACTAATGCTATGCAATGAACAGATAGTTTAGATTAGATTTCACAAGCCGCCATGTCATGTCTGATGTTTACGTTGTTGACGATCAGGGGGCATAACTACATTTTGGGGGCGGCTCTTACTGGGGAGTGTTTGGCAGTGCTAAATTTATTGATGTTACGGGGTTTTTTTTTGTTATACATATTATTTTACTAATTAGATGACGTTACAATCAAGTCATATAACCATTTTGTCGATCAGATTGGGCCTAATATTGGATGCTTTGTTTTGCTTCAACTTTTACTTTTGTATAATTATTTGGTACATCTATAGGTGCCTTGTTGTCCTTGTGACAGGAGAGGAAAATGTGGAAGCTGCGTTTGTGCTAAAGCAAAAAAGCCATATAGAGACTGCAAAAATGTTACTTGTGAAAACAAATCTACAACAAAGAAGGTAATAAACACTTGTATTTGTCTAAATTTGGCACTTTATTGTCAGTTTCGTCCAAAAGTTGGACATAATAGTCTAACTCAATTTTTTTTTTATAATTGTTGAATATAAGATGGAATAGCAATGCAACTGTTATTCAATTTCAGATACTCCCCAATGAGAGCCGCCCCCAAAAACATAGTTATGCCCCTTGATCGTCAACAACAGACATGACATGGCTTCTTGTGGAGATCTAATCTAAACTATCTGTTTATTGCATAGTATTAGTTATAAACTATCTGTTTATTGCATAGTATAAAGTTATAATTATACTGGACATAATGCTGCGATAACTTTTTTGGTGATTTACATATGTAAGATGTTTACAAGAAGACGTGGAAATAATAATACTAATATGCAGTAGACATAATAGTTTGTGTTGCTGATTTGTTTTGCTTGAAAATTTTACGTCGGGGTAAGCCATCTTTTGTTTTAGAATAAAGCTTAGGCTATATTGTAGAAAACGCGGTTCATATAATTATTTACAGGCTTACCTGATCAGACATTTTGCAATCTTCAATAATTTGGTATACTGTTGGGAAAAATAGAGCAATCACTAGTGAAGCGTATAGAGAACAAACCGGATGTGTACAAGTGGCTGATAAGCAACAAACTGGAAGTGAGATCGACTAACCTGCCCAGGTCATAAGCCTCCATGTCCGCCATATTTATTTCACATATTGGAAACAAGTATGGCGACTGGAGGTGTTAACTTTTTTTTATTTAATTATTTCGGTATTTTTGTAACCGGAGTTCAGCTTTAAGGCCCCCGTTATATTAAGGCGACAAAAGTTGGTCTCCTTAATATTTTGACTGAAAAATAAACATACAACTGCTCTTTTTTTTCTAAAATAAAATTTATTCCACAGATTAATGAGTGATTCAAGAGATAATTCATTTAAGTTTCATTATTAGAAAAAAATATATTTTTGTAACAAATTTCGTCGAAATTGTGATGGCGTGTATATCTGTGTGTATTATTATATACGCATTAAGGTGACCCGCTTTAATAAACAGTAGCGCAGCAATTTTTACTATATAGTATTTTTTTATTAGTTGAATGAGTTGCTAATAACGTTATCAGGGTTTTCAGCCCGAAATTTTGTAAAAAAAATTATAAATTAGAAAAAATCGATTTTTTGGCCTGTTTTGTGGCCACACTTTGTGGAGTATTTGCAAGAAGCTTTATTTGATGACGTGGAGGCGGCATGACGTCATTTTGGTGACGTCATTGACGTCATATTATTGGTTAACTCAAAACAGCGTCTTTCTAATTATTTTGACGATAGGTCAACCAGCATTTAGTAGAAAGAAATTATGAAAATAAAAAAAAGAAAGAATTATTTTATTTTATTGCTGGGAAAAAATCGTTTTTCTTTATAGTCAATTATTCTTTTGACGATGAGCCGACCAGATTTTGGCAGAAAGAGTTGTGACAATAAAAAAAATTTGGGGAAAAACCTATTTGCTTTCTAGTCATAAAACAAAACGCTCGGAATCCAATGAATTTTAGTCTGAACCAGTGAACCAACGTGTAAAAGATTTTGGGCATAGACCATCATCATTTTAATTAATTTTTCGGTAATGGAAATAGCTTTGAATTGACAAATTGATAAAGTAAGATCAAAGTATATGTAGTAGCCGATGTCTGATTCTTTCACATCAAGGATACTTGAATCGTGACTTTGGCGATCGTAGGAGCCCGGCTTCGTAGATTGCTAGGGATTTGTTTTTCGGGAATTTCATTTCTGTGCCCGCTAAAGTAGCTAAGTCTCTAACTCAATATCATCCAAAATCTTTAACTTTGAAAACACGAATTATTTGTTAATTTAAATCAGCATTGAAGCTGTGATCTTCCGGGAAAAGATAGGCTTCTGATATCCCATTATTTGAGACAAAATAAAAATTTTACGATTGGTACACGAATCGTGTATCATAATGCGTTTCAGCCCCAGTTTTAGCAAGAGACTCGGGGAACGAGGTTTGACACACTGCACCAAATCAAACGGTCTATGTAGACTTGAATAACCAGAAGCTAGAAGTTTGCACTCGATTGAGATTGCTTCCTTCTTTCGTGGAACATAACTGATTTGAAATTAGGGTAAAAACGGAATGTAAATCAGTTAATATACATTCATATTACAGTATTATATGCGTTGAGACTCACTTTTGTCAATTTCTAGGTCCCAAATGTTAGCGATTTAGCTCCTTTAAAGCTCGGCGCGTTATTCTGGATTTGGCAAGGACGAGTCAACACGTTTTAGGGATTCCGCATTAAAATTGATCGGCCTACCTTGCAACAGACCATTCCCTCGCTACCCCTTCCGAAGGGATAAATGAACGGGATATAGCCGACTAGCAAGGTTTAGATTTGGTAAACCGTCCATTTTTCGGGGAATGTATTTCCGTCTTTCGGACACAAACATCAATGAAATATAATTGTATAATTGCAAAATGAAATCGCCTGTGGTTTACGTTATGTGTAATTAATTAAAAATAAACAGCCAGCACAAACTTGTGGAAAACTTGTTTTAGTTAATGACTGATTCATTCTGAAAATTCCGGTGATAAAGAACATTTTCGTGCAGATAGCTTTAGCCTTTCCATCAAACATAAGCCCCCTACGCCTTTGATGGAGGAGACGAGTCCGTGCTCGTCAATCGCCAATAACATGCTGTCTCGTTATTCAAATCCTGGATAATGTGCCGAATTCACGATACAACCCACACCCTTTGTTTAGATTCATTATAGAAATTGAAACTACACAATTGAAATCATGCTGTAGTATATGGTGGCTGATTGGTATCATGTCGTATTGTCGTGATGTCGCCTTTCATAACGCGACAACCCGACATCACGACATTTCTACCCCACAACCCTACATTTCTACCCGACATCACGACATTTTTACCCGACATTACGACACTAAAAATGTCGTCCACATTCATAATGTGAACCATCTTCATTAGCTCAGTCGGATCAGAACAGTAGGACGTTAAACCCCATTTCAGTTCATAATGTGAACATATTATGCCGCCGCCCATTTTATTTCATAATGTGAACATATTATGCCGCCGCCCTTGTCTGTGTGTCTGTCATTGAGTCAAGTGGTGTAGCAATATAGTCGTGGTGACATTGTTTTTAAAGATTATAGACAAGGAATGAGGAGATAAAATATAGTTTTATGTTTCTAACATATTCACATATATGCAGGTGTGTACTGAAATCAACTAACATTTGATTGACATATTGTTATATAAAAAAGGGTTATAGAAACAAAACATACTGGTTCTATATGTCAACAACATGATAACAGATATCTCATGCGCAATTTCTAGAGTAAATTTCCATAACCATATAAGGGTGGGTTTTGACGTCATTGGGCTCAATTAACCAATCTCTCTAATTATTTACATCATGTTTGACCAATCAGATAATTGAATGTACAAAACCAGTTGATACAAAATTAGGATACTCGTGAGAATTCAGCAGACTTCGATTAGATTCCAGAGGGTTACCATCTAAGAGTCCTAGACACCGCAAGGTGTCTAGGTTGAGAAGAGTTTAGTTAGTATTGACTATAATTGTAATAGCTGTATTGTAATGTATCCAGCTATGCTAAACATCACCGTGTTAAACATACAATATTTTGGAGCTGACAACGTGGAATGTGAGAGCGGCATTTAAAGAAACCTCCTACCTAGTTAAAGAATTACAAATTCAACCACAGACGGCCACAAGACGATCACCAGGGCTGTTTTAAAATATGTAACACAGAAGAAAGAGTATGCGTCACACGTTGGATGTGGGGAGTGACCCAGACACTAGCAATAGTGTTACAGTGGTGTGGTTTCCAGCCCAAGCTTGTCCATGACAAAGAGTAGGGTCGTCTGTCTAACCTCGTGGGTTTTCTCCGGGTGCATGCCCTATCCCGCGGGGTGGTGCCAATCCCGCTTTTTTGTTATTATTTTGTCTGTAAATATTCTACAGGTTGCAATTATTAACAGATTTTGTTCAAATTCGGCATGATCAATCATTTCAATAACAGGATGGTACCTATATTAATATTTAGTCTGTAAACACTCTACAGGCTGCGATTCTTAATGGATTTTCTTCAAATTTGGCATGAGTATTATTTTTAAAGAGACAATGGCACCTACTGATGTAAATGCATGCCCGACCCATAGGGGCGTTGTCACGCCCACTTTTCGTGAATATTTTGTCTGAAAACACCTTTCAGGCTGTAATTCTTATGAGATTTTGTTCAGTTTTAGCTTGATCAAGACAGAATGGTAAACACCCTACAGGTTGCAAATTTCATACGTCCACATTTAAACAAATCGTTGTCGACCCCGTCTGTCCGTCAGTCCGCCCGTCGGTCAGATTGTGGACTCTCTGGGGCCTAAAGTTATCATCGGATTGATTTTAAATTTATATACAATGTTTATGGCCATGAGACGTAGAAGCCCATTGATTTTCACTGCCAGATAATTAATCAGGTTCTTTATGATGACAACACTGGTATAACTTCAAATAATACTTTTATTCTGCTTCTTACAATATTAGGTACAAACATCATAATGTAAACGAGCGTAGAACTGACTTATATGGAGGGAGTCGAATATCTTAGCTTGGCTTAGCACGAATGTGCTAACTCCAGAAGCTCTCGTCTCGTCTCGTGTCGCGCCAACACTATAAACCTCAGAATGCCTCGTTCGGCATTTCTGTCCAAACGAGGTAAAAAAAATGCCTCGTTGTCTGGAGTTCCAAATGAAGTTTTTTTAAATTGCCCTTTTTTTGGAACGAGGTATTTTGTGCAGAATGAGGCTTGGTAAGAATGACTCGATTACTAAACGTGTTTTTTTCAAGATAGTTATTAGCGGTATTTGCTATCGGCGAATTTGTAAAAATTAAAATTTATGTTATTTAATACGAAAATAAAACCAGTTCAAACTATATTATTATCAGAGAAATTGACAAGACAAGAATACACGCCATCGGTGGAGGTGTAAAACTATTACAGACACATAGCTACCTTGATTGATTTATTGCCCCAATCAGGTATAGGTGTTAAGAAACAACTGTGGTGTTGTGACATTTTATTGGGGGCAATAAATTAATCAAGGTATAGCTGTGTGTCTGCAATTGTTTTACACCTCCACCTAACTGATATCGCAGACAGCAAATTAATGTTTATTTAATCTAAGTACAACAAATAAATAATCCATTCTTATAAATCAAAAAAGCATAAAATTTAATTTCATATTTCTAATACGCCTGTTTATTTTTAATACATTGTATATCAAAATTTAATTAAAACGTTTAATTAGGAAGACATATGGATATTAATAATGATTATATTATCATATCCTGATTATAATATCATAGTTTGGACTAGGTTTATTTATCGTATTCAATAACATAAATTCTATTTTTTACAAATTCGCTGATAGCAAATGCTGCTCATAAACGAGGCATTTTTTACCAAGCCTCGTTTTGAACAAAATACCTCGTTCCAAAAACAGGGCAATTTAAAAAAAACTCGTTTCGGAACTCCAGACAACGAGGCATTTTTTTTACCTCGTTTGGACAGAAATGCCGAACGAGGCATTCTGAGGTTTATAGTGCAAGGCGCCCATGGCCTTCGCTCAGTCCTGGCCGGACCTAACTCCTAGCCCTGACTGGACCTCACTGGCGATTCGTTTCTGTTCTAAGTTTATAAAAGTATTCAAGCCAAAGGAGCTCATTAGACACCTGTCTAATGTATCATGCATCATATCAGGTTTAACATTCAGTATAGTTTATCAGACAAAGAAAGTTAGATAAGACATGCCAACAACAAGTTAAAGTTACACAATGACATAAGGAATGCTACCAAGATTTCCAGCCGGGTGTTGATAGCAACAGGTTTATGTTACAATCACTTACACGTATTTTAATATGGCAGGACGCTTCTATGACATATGTCATTGTGTAATAATTTCAACCCTTAGTGTTAATAACTGTTTTGTTTGTGGTAATTATTTTTTTTTTTAAACCATCTCAGACTTTTATTCTGTTCATTACTTCAATGTGTTTAAATGTTTTTCGTGTCATGTTTATTTAATCTTATGTAGATAGCGCTCTTGAGCAACTAGTTAGTTGGATATTCAGCGCTTTATAAATAGATTATCATTATTATTTTAACGTCCTACTGTTCTGTTCCGATCTGGACAAATGAAGACGCAATAAAGTGTGCTATGGGGGAAATTTTGCTCGGACGGCGACACTACGGCCTATTCTTATATCGAATTCCATCTGGGTCATTCCATGTCAAGTGGGTCAATTTTCAGAAATTTGGGAAATTGACCCCCTTGAAAAAATCTGGAAAAAATATATGTTATTGTACATCTAAAATCTAGAAACTGTCCAAAATATGTGGTCTGTAGCATGAAAATTGACTGAGATACGGGCATTTAAGTTTCATGAGTTACCAATAAGTTTTCGAAACAAAATATATATCACTAATTTACTTGAGTTTCAGATATCTTGATTTTACCTTTATAGTGAAGATATACCGCTCAAATTTGGTAGTATTGAAGAACTTTTTGTGTAGATTATGAATCTGCAATCAGATTACCGGTGAGTTGTAGGGTTCGCATGCTACTTGGCCACGAAAATGACAAAAATTTGGTGCAGTTGTATATTGTCTGGATTTTGAAGTGCTCCAGGTGCTACAAAGTAATAGATATAGACCCAAATATTGGTATATCCAGAGATTGCCAGTAGTAGTACTACATACGAAACGAATGAAAACGCACCAGTCTTGAATAGATTCCCAGAGAATTGACCGCGAAAATGGTTTCAGACACAAATTTTCGAAAATTGTCTCATATTTTCGAGCCGATACAACCCGGTAGATGAGCACCTAAAAATCTGATTATAGTTTGTAAATATAGTTTGTGCTTATGTTTTCAACATATGTAAAAGCCATTCTTGTCCCGGGCCATTTTGATATTTTTTCAATTTTTTGAAAATCCGTGATTTGGGTCATTCCATGTCAATTATCACCCAACGAGGTAAACAGTACCCGATTCGATTTTGCCGAATTTTATTTTATATGTCTTTTAGGGCTGAAAAAGCTTATATTTCTAATTTAATCTTTGTCCGACTAACAGTTCCTAAGATACTGTCCACCAAATTTTGGAGATTTTCAGCTAAAATGGGTTTCATCGACATTATTCAAATGACCATAACCCAGTAACCAATAGGTTAAAATTGCTGGAATAAGTGTTTTTGGAATGGGAAAGATAATGACGTGCTGTTTGAATCATAGATATCCTTCTTTAGGAAAGTCTGCTGAAGGTTACTATGTATCTTCAGAGCTTATCCATGAAGACAATCCTGCTTTAAGTGTGAAGACACTGATTTTAAGTCTCACGTGTGAATATTTAACTTGATTTTACATGCTTATAAAAGATATTATACCTCCAGTTGTTTAACAGTGTGAAGAAAACATGTTGAGCTAAACTTTTCATAAGGTCAAATTCAAATTGTCTTCACTCTTTTAAAACACACCCGGATGTCAAAAATAAATGTAGATTTAGAATTCTTGTAGATTTAGAATTCCCATCCCTGGAAGACATATTCCAGCAATTTTGACCAATCAGTTACTGGGTATGGTCATTTGAATAATGGCAGCCACGCCCACTTTTGCCGAAATCCCCCAAATTTGGTGGACCGTACGTATCTCAGGAACTGTTGGTCGGATCAAGCTAAAATTGGGAATATTAGCTTTTTCAGCCCAAATAAATGTCTAAACCAAATTTCATCAAATTCGAAGGTGATTCGGTTTAAGTCATTGGGTGATAATTGACAAGGAATGGCCCATAACACAGATTTTGAAAAATCTTAAAAATATTGAGATGACATGGGACAAGAATGGTTTTAACATATGTTAGAGACATTAGTACAAACTATAATTCCACCAAGTTTCAGATTTTCAGGTGCCCATCAAACAGGGTTCAATCGGCTCCAAAATACGATTGTTGACATAGATTAACACAAAACACAGATTTTCAAAAAATTGAAAAAATATCAAAATGGCCCGGGACAAGAATGGCTTTTACATATGTTGAAAATATAAGCACAAACTATATTTACAAACTATAATCAGATTTTTAGGTGCTCATCTACCGGGTTATATCGGCTCGAAAATATGAGACAATTTTCGAAAATTTGTGTCTGAAACCATATTCGCTATCAATTTTTGGGGAATCAATTCAAGACTGATGCGTTTCAATGTGTTTCTTATGTAGTACTACTGGCAATCTCTGGATATACCAATATTTGGGTCTATATTGTAGCACCTGGAGCTCTACAAAATCCAGACAATATACAATTGCACCAAATTTTTGTTAGTTTTCATGGCGAAGTAGCATGCGAACCCCAATCTGATTGCAGATTCATAATCTACACACAAAGTTCTCCAAGACTACCAAATTTGGGCGGTATATCTTCACTGTAAAGGAAAAATCAAGATATCTGAAACTCAAGTAAATTAGTGATACATATTTTGTTTCGAAAACTTATTAGTCACTCATGAAACTTAAATGCCCGTATCTCAGTCAATTTTCATGCTACACACCACATATTTTGCACAGTTTCTAGAGATTAGATGTACAATAACATATTTTTTTTCCAGATTTTTTCGAGGGGGTCAATTTCCCACCTCTGGCCCACTTGACATGGAATGACCCATCTGTCAAGGGATCTTTTCCGTGTACGCCCATGTGTACACGGGACCTAGGTTTTTCGTACCACCCGAACGACTAGACAGTCGTCCTGCATCACTGGCAAGGGGGAAGCACGCCGGAAAATCTGGATGAAATGTCTGGGCCAGACTAGCAATCGAGTGTATTAGTCTCCGCGATCTCTGCACTACCGTTGGAGTTACTACAGGTACAACGTGTCTAAAATAATAGATAAAATATAATTCAATATAGCTATAGATTACTTACTGTTTATGTGAAAAGTAGGGTCCTCGGGACTTTGCAAATAGATTATCTTTCAACAAGCAGACGATGAGAATTTGACAAAATATTTAGTGTTAAATTGATCAGATCAAATCTTGTTTAGTACATCACTTAGTAACGACCATATCAATAGTCGCAGTCTCGTATAACCATACACAATTAGATTGAAGAATGTCACATGTCTGGATGAACGGGTTAAAATTCTATTCATGACTAAAGTATGTATTATAATGTGCAAAACACTTCGCAATTATACTGGGATTAATAGCTTTTTCATAATTGATAAAAATAAACCAATAGTAGACACTTTAGATAAAATCAATCAAAAAGACAATGCAAAATCAATAGAAACTTTCGACTTTTCTACTTTATATACTATGCTACAACATGCAGACCTTAAAAAGAATTTGGATTGGTTCGTGGATAAGGCCTTTAATGGTGCTTTTGGAAAAGGCAGAAATCTGATGGCCATCTACTCACAAGATGCAAGATGGATCATAAAACGGCGCAATGCCAATACTGTAGTTTTCGATAAAGAAAAATTTCAAAATATTATACATTTTCTCATTGACAATGCCATATTTGAGGTTGGGGATCAGATAATACAACAAACTATTGGTTTACCAATGGGAACTGACCCCGCCCCATTTATGGCAAATGCACATTTATATAAATACGAATTCGATTTTCAAGACCATAAAAGAAAAACAGATTACAAGGTAGCAAAAAGTCTAAATTATACCTTCCGTTACATTGATGACATAACACCAATCAATGATAATGGTAATTTCAATAAATACAAAGATGAAATATATCCTCCTGAACTTATATTAAATAAAGAAAATTCGGGCACTATAAATGCATCTGTCCTTGACTTGGACATCAATATAATTAATAACAAATTTAATGTCGGTATATTCGATAAAACGGACAAATTTGGTTTTGAAGTAGTAAAATACCCGTCAGCTCATAGTAACATACCAGATACGACACTATACAATGTTTTCTATTCACAGGCATTACGATTTTTAAAAATATGCAACAATAAAGAACTATTTCTTTCCCGAATAAAAACTCTTAATTTTAAGTGCACGGCCAAAGGTGGTACACAATTACGCATTTTGAAAGAAATTTCAAAACTTCCATTTCTTCAACATAATAAGTTTTACATTTCTTATAATGATATTACTGACTACATATTGGATAATGATTCTATATAAATTGCTTCTAGATGTCTAGTCCTATCTGGATTATTGCCCTTTTTTTTTTTAGGCTTTAAGGAATACACTAATAACTTACGATTTCTTTAGCATTCCTGTTTTGCATTTCTTACGTGGGACATTATATAATAATTATACTATGGTTTGTACAATTGCATGATCTTTAAAACTAATAGTTTTATATTTTAACGTAATTTTATCTAGATTATCGCCCTTTTACCGGGAAATTGCACCTTCTCAACCACGACGTCATAACAACTATTACGGCAGATTCACGTCACACCACTCAGTCAGCAGACGGCTGTCTCCCTAGATAGTCTTCTCCTTTGCTTCTTTGTATTCAGTTGTGTTTTTGTTTCTGTGACGGTTGCAATGTTTGTCCTAAATGCATTTATATACTTCAATCCTTTTATTGATTTGGTTTTGAACTAGGCCTACTTCTGATACATTTAACTATGTGGTTACTTGTGTAGCGGAATTTATACAACAATATGCTTGCATTCGTAATTCTTGCAACATATAATAGATCATGACTCATGCTGACACTATATAATTATTTCTTTGGGTTGCATTCCCAGTTGTTTTCAAATATGAGTGAAGTCTGTGTCACCACAGGCCCGGGACTGTACAGCGCAGTGGACGCTTACGGCTAGCCCCCGGATCCATTCACTCTCTTTGATTTGTTTATGTTTGTGGTCTTTGAGTATGATGTCTTGTCCATATATTTGTTTTTGTGTAAAATTGTGTGTGGTGCAACCCTCCTGCACTTACTATTAGAATGTAAAGCGAAAGTAAAAATATAATATTCTTAGAATGTAAAGCGAAAGTAAAAATATAATATTTTTAAAATGTAAACATATATTATGCAAGAGATATTGATTACACGGGGCATTAAAAATATGATAAGAATATTTACTCCGACTAATCTAATTTCACTCGGAATTTTATACGCGTACAATAAATATACATCTATTCGATATTATAACAAGCCAACAGTGAGGCTGATGTTCCCCGCCGAAATCCCAAAAAAAATAGATGACACATATTGATTAATCGCACATTTATTTTTTTCAAACGTATCGAGCATTCAAACTGTACACAAAGTGTCATCGAAAAGCGTTTTATACCCGAGGCGCTGGAGGCGCCAGCCTCCTCGCGAAAAAAATCAAAGAAGTTGGGAAAATAAAACGGGAGAAAAATGCTAAAACCGACGAGAAAAATGAAAATGTACCCTAGTTAGGGGGACCCTAAAGGCAGACAAAAGGGCTCCCACGTTTGACGAAAGGGCCCCCGTGTCCGAGTCAATCGTTTTCTATACACTGTTACTGTCGAATCCATTACTGAATGTGAATGCAGTCATTGCATTGGCATAAAAATCATCAATCAAGTATCTTGTCCCAAAGTATCAACCAATCAAATTGCTTATCTATGCCTACCCTGAGCAGATAATGCTCGTCTTCGAACTCCATCAAGGCATTGACCTAATAAGCATATACACCAAGTTTGAACATTTTAACTCAATTAGAAGGAGAGTTATTGTGTTCCAAAGTCTCGGCCAATCAAATTGCTTATCGCTCTGCTTACCCTGAGCAGAAAATGCTCATTATCGATCTTAGTCAAGGCATTACTGTAATGAAAGTATACACCAAGTTTCATCACTCTCACTTAATTAGAACTAAAGTTATCGTTTCCCAAAGCATCAACCAATCAAATTGCTTATCTCTGCTTACCCTAAGCGGAAAATGCTCATCTTCGAACTCCATCAAGGCATCGACCTAATAAACACATACACCAAGTTTGAACATTCTAGCTCAATTAGGAAGAGAGTTATTGTGTCCCAAAAAGTGTGGCGGACGGACGGACGGACGGACAGACAGACGGACGAACCCATTTTAATAGTCCTCCAACTTTCTTCGAAAGACGGGGGACAATAAAATCAAACGATTAACTGGTGACCAGGACTTGGTTGGCAAATTGACAACAACACAACACAAAAGGTAACGTCACTACACGTAATATTGTCATATCGTTATTTATATTGTGAAGCTATATGATCCCTGTTGTAATGCTTTATTATTTACATTGTGATGCCATATAATCTAGCTGATTTGGGTTAATGTTTTTTCACTACTACTGTGTCGTGCAATTTACTGATACACACGGACAGTCAAACGAAAACAAATACGTCATCCCTTGATGTGCTGACGTCACTCGTATTTGTTTAGCCATTAGCCACTTTCATCGTAACTCCATTCGAAATTCACAGCGAATATGTCATTTTCCGATGACTATATTCATAACAATAGATCGCCGTCATTTATTAGCCAATCAACGCTGGGAATCTTATCACCATGTACGGTTCCATGCACATGGTAGAGGGTATTAAAATCGCTACCGTGAGAGAAGAGAATGGCCGTGCATTTTGAAACAAATTCTACATTGGATCTTAAATCAAAATAAATTACAAACAAATTATTCCGCAGTCAGTTGTTTTATTTCATTAGGGGGATTAAGAAATAAGTCAGGCGTTAATGAATACACACACCGATGGTATATAGCTTCACAGCCGAGTAGCGCTCTCGGGGAATTTCAGTGCCTGCCCGTCCCGGGCCTGAAATTATTTGGGCCGTTCGAATGCCCGTCTCTGAGTAGGAGAGAGAAGCGGGGGAAAGGGACGAACTGGGCTGCCGTTCCTCGAGACGGCTGATGCGTGGCGTCGCGGCCAAATCTCGGTGGGAATTCCTCGGGTCGACGAGCTGGGCTGCCGTTCCTCTAGTTCAGCTCTGAACGTACTCAGTCTCATTACACTCACCTGAACGTTCAGGGGGTGCCCGATTCAATCAATGTCGAAAATAATTTGAACCCCAGTCAATTTTACTGGGCAACTTTTCACGGCTAAACGGTCGCGTGTCAGTCCCCGTGAACGCCTGAACAATGTAAATGAACATCTTAGTGAGAAAATAAGACCTTGCTTACCTAGCTAGAGCCAGTATGGCCGAGACAACACGCTGTTAAAAATACGTCCCCTCCCATCAAATTAACTTTTCGGCGCCATGACACTCTAAATATAGGTCAACGTCCAGATTTAGGAATGCCGGTCATACAAGACGAAACGAAATTTAGGTAAATGTTGGAATCTTTGAAAAAGACGATTAGAATCTTCAGTCATTTATTGCTTTGCCCATGTTTTAATATTACAATAGAATAAAACAAACATTCCAGCTGTATAATGAAGGATAAACCCATTTACTCTCAGATTCCGTATTTATTGTAGCTTGTTTCTTAAGTTTTATTTTAAACAAAACTTTCTAAAATAAAAATGACACATAATATGCATATAATGCAAATGTCAATGAATAAATACATAAATATATGGATTTAAATTATTCTCTACAAAACTTGTGCCTAGTGCACCACACAAATATCTATAGAATAAATACATAAATACAAGGATTTTAATTTTTCTAAACTATACCATTACTGTAACATCATATGGGTAGTAATATTTATCCAATTAGGTATGTACATATGCATATGTGTCATTTTTATTTTAGAAAGTTTTGTTTAAGAGTTTAACATATATTTTTCCTCTTTTTCTTCTAAAGAATATACAACCTTGTTATTTCTGTATTTTTATTTTTATTTTTTTGAAAAAAAAAAATAAAACTTAAGAAACAAGCTACGGAATACGGAATCTGAGAGTAAATGGGTTTATCCTTCATTATACACCTGGAATGTTTGTTTTATTCTATTGTAATATTAAAACATGGGCAAAGCAATAAATGACTGAAGATTCTAATCGTCTTTTTCAAAGATTCCAACATTTACCTAAATTTCGTTTCGTCTTGTATGACCGGCATTCCTAAATCTGGACGTTGACCTATATTTAGAGTGTCATGGCGCCGAAAAGTTAATTTGATGGGAGGGGACGTATTTTTAACAGCGTGTTGTCTCGGCCATACTGGCTCTAGCTAGGTAAGCAAGGTCTTATTTTCTCACTAAGATGTTCATTTACATTGTTCAGGCGTTCACGGGGACTGACACGCGACCGTTTAGCCGTGAAAAGTTGCCCAGTAAAATTGACTGGGGTTCAAATTATTTTCGACATTGATTGAATCGGGCACCCCCTGAACGTTCAGGTGAGTGTAATGAGACTGAGTACGTTCAGAGCTGAACTACCGTTCCTCGAGACGGCCGATGCGTGACCTCGCGGCCGAGTCTCGGTGGAAATTCCCAGTGCCGAGTGCCCGTCTCGGAGGTGGAGAGAGAAGCGGGGAAAGAGACGATCAGGGCGCCGTTCCTCGAGACGCCCGATGTGTGGTTTTTGATAATTGGCAAAGTCGTTTTTACTCGAGGTCTATTTTTACCACTTTGAGTGAAGATAGCTGAATTAATTTTAGTCAAATTGGTGTGAACTTGTGGTATAGTGAATAAAGTAACCATGGACTACCCAAATTGAAAAATGTTCAGGTCCATTATATGTGCACTTTAATATACGTGCACCTAAACTCCCTACGTCACATTTCGTTAGCCTGGAGGTCGGGTTTTCGATCCCTGCATTGGCCGAGAAAGTTCATCTCGACAGCTGCCTAGTCGCTCGAATGAGACGAAAAACCGAGGATCCGTGTACAGATTGGAGTGCACGTAAAAGATCCCTTGTCAGTTGGAATTCAATATAAGAGTAGGCCGTAGCGCCGCCGCCCTGGCAAAATTTCCCTCATAGCACACTCTGTGGGGTATGCCCGTCTTCCATTAGCCCAGGTTAGGTACAAAAGTGTAGGACGTTAAACCCCATTTCATTTCATTTCCTACGTCACATAGTCGGTCTCAAAATAATTGCTCATTGCAGTCGGTCTCACACTGAAAGAATGCCAAAATATAAGGGAAAACTTTTGAGTGAATCCGTGCACCTAAATTACAACGGTATAGTATAAAATAACCCAGTCAACTTTTCATGTTTGAACAAAATAAATTCCCTGTAATGAGTATTTTGATAATTTAAATTATATCATTGATTGTCATACGATAGTTTGTTTCATGCATATAATTACTGTTTCAATACACGTTCAATCAATCAATAATTACAATACATTACAACGAATTGCAACGAAAGTTTTTTTGTAAAGATCTATTTTTCTACGCGTGGGTATATTTTAAAGGATTCGGTCATCCAGGCACGTAAAATCAGGGGCGTACGAGAAATTTCGCGCGTAGGAATTACATGTCACCTTCCGGGGAAATGGCTACCCCGATTCACCAGAGAAATTTCTTCAAACATTTTTCTGGTTTCGAGATTGGTAATGAGTATGTTGGTCTAAGAAATTGGGAGACTTTGTTACGAAGATTTTGATAATTTAAATTATATTATTGATTGTCATACGATAGTTTGTTTCATGCATATAATTACTGTTTTAATAAACGATCAATCAATCACTAATTACAATACATTAAATAAGCCCGTGTTGGAATTTGAACTAAAAGGTCAGGCATTGTGCCGCTATCGGGACAGAATTTCTCTTATCCTGTAGCACACACTGCATGGTGTACGACCATCTTCAGTATCGCAGTCAGTGTAGAAAAGTAGGACGTTAAACCCCATTTGATGAATACGTGAATAAAATGAGGTTTAACGTCCTTCCAGGATTATAAAGACAAGTTAGTGGTGTATGTAATATATTGATTGATTTATTGATTGATCTGTGTATGTAACCAGCAATGTTTGTACCGTTCTTGTCTACCATATTTGTTATTAAATATTCATTCAAATTATTATATCAAATTGTCTTTCGCTTTGTTTTTAATTCTATAATTCCCGTATGTCTCGAGATCATAGCTCAGGATTTTAGTTTTCCTGGGAAACCTCAGAGGGATCAGACTGGTTTGATCTAAATATTAAAGTAAACAGGGCTAACCCTTACCAAACCCACAATCTTCGCCAGCAATCACGTGCCCTAACCCTGTTTACACATCGTGACCTTGAGGAAATCTGTAGGTGGCCTTAATATTTAGACATGACCTCCCGATAATCCTAACCCAACCCACAATCTTCGCCAGCAATCACGTGCTCTAACCCAGTTTACATCTGGTGACCTTGATGAAATCTGTAGGTGGCCTTAATATTTAGACTTGACCATCTGGTAGTTTGGATTGGACGAAAATCCAGGTCTACCCATTGTTAGCAGGCCCGTAGCCACCTCTAAAAATTTAGGGGGTCTATTTAATTTTTTGGAGGGGCTGAGGATGTGGCCAGCTAAGAACACTCCTAAGAAATCATTGTTGGCGAAATATTTGCGGGGCTAATTCGATTTTTGGGAGGGTAAGCCCCCCCCCCAGGTTCTTGTGCCCAATTCTCCTCACTGGCACACCACACTAACCAACGATCACGCTCTGACCCCCCCCCCCCCCCAAGCATACATCACCGCGATCAATGGTCAGGACGAAATGAACATCCTTTGCTTTCCTTTAGTCAATGGGAAGTTTTATGTCGAAATGTTCCAAAAGAAGGTTTGGTCGTACGTTACAAGTACACAACCTTGCAGTAACATCTCTCTCTCACGAAGTATTACAAATTAAACCGCAAAGCTGATCACAAACTAGGTCAATTTCTTGCGCGTAGGGGGCTTTAGTTAGCAGTCGATGAATCCGATAGAAACCCCATGAGATGGGATTGAAACAACGCTACCGGACTCAATGACATACTTTATGATCAATAGTTCACGCGTTACAGCCCCAATTTCTTTATTTCTTTATGATCAATAGTTTACGCGTTAGAGACCCAATTTGATTATTTCTTTATGCCATTTTCTTAGCGTTACCTACAATAAGAATGATAAATAGTAACGAAATACAAGAATATAATGTAATAAAATTTTTATATATATATATATATATATTAACACAATAATTTTACATAAAACATAAAATATGTGCGTATATAAAACATAAAATATGTGCGCATATAAAACATAAAATATGTGCCTATATAAAACATCAAATTTGTCCGTCTATAAAAAATAAAATATGTGCATATATAAATTAAATGGAAGATTTATTATCAGTTATAAATTGGAGTCGAGAATTTGTGAATTTATTGACACTGGCGAAATGCTTATGTTTTAGGCTTTGAGAGAGTTTAAGTACGATTAACAAATAAACGACCTGGGGAGTGGGCCGAGCATTTGGAATGTAACTAATGATTTGGTCGTTGATACATTAAATATACAATGTTTATTCTAAATTTACTTGACCTGTTATGACACATTAATATAAAATTCACTTAATAATGAATTGTCAATATATTATATAAAATGTAATAAAATCTGAAAAGGATCAATATTCAATGAGCTAGAAAAATTTAGTTGGCTGGGTCCCTTTGAGGTTCTTTCTTTTCTCATATCTCTCTATCGGAAACAATTGGGATTTGCACTCCCGATTTTCAAAATGCCTGGGAGTTGACAGAATGTAGAAATGAAATGAAATGGGGTTTAACGTCCAACTCTTCTGCACCAAACCTGGGCTAATGGAAGACGGGCATACACCATACAGTGTGCTATGAGGGAAATAGGCCTACTCTTATATCAAATTCCAACTGCCAATGGATCTTTTACGTGCAAGCCGATGTGTACACGGGACCTCGGTTTTTCAACCCATCCGAACGACTAGACAGCTGTCCTTGGCAGGCCCTCCGTTCTGCATCACTGACAAGAGGAAACCACGCCGGAAAATCGAGATGAACTTTCTCGGCCAATACAGGGATCGAACACCCCACCTCCAGGCTAGCGAGCCAGCACGTTAACCACCTAGAATGTACATGTATAAAGGAACATTTAATGTAATTGAGGATTTGGGGCGTATCATCATCATTATTGGGAAATATCGGTAGGCCTATGATAACCATCATCATCGTTATCGGTATTATAATCATCACCATCATTATCGGCATAATCATCATCGTTATTTGTATTATAATCACCATCGTCGTTATCGGTATTATAATCATCATCTTTATCCATATTATAATCATCATCATCGTTATTATAATCATCATCATCGTTATCGGTATTTTAATCGTCATCATCGACTATATCACCTTTGGGATATATCCCGGTTTCTATGAAATCTTGTGTAAGTTCATGATCCGTTTTGAGAGTAACATACTGATAGTTATATTGACTATAATCACCATCTCCTCTATCTTTATCATAACCATCATAATCATCATCATCGTCAAAATAATTACAGCCCTCATCAATATAGTCTACGTTATAAACTTTAGGGTGCAGAATATCTTTCAGTAGAAGAAAATCATTTAATTCGCCAGGTAATTCTAGATCCCTAACCTTCTCCTGTATTCCTAATCCAAGATTATTTCTGATGAATCTTCTACACAGGGACTTGAGAGACACATTACTACAGAAACTAACGAATTCTTCTCTGCCTCGTGAGTGGGTAGTGTGATCTTCCTCTTCAAAATTCAAAGCTGTCACAATTTCCTCCCCTTGGGCACCACTACGATATAACAGTTTTCTCAGTTTATCTCTATCAGAACTACTCAGTTCAGTAAGATCAATTTGATTATAGTTACTTTCAGCTAAGGACGTAACGAGAGTCTGAACACAACAGTTTTCAGCAACTAAATATCTAATAAAACTAACAACGCAGTATGGTTCCCAGAGGCGGGGAAAACACAAGGCTGTTTGAATAATCGTGTTACCATCGATACAGGGTAAATTGAGAAGACCAGTATTACTATTAGATAGAAGTAATTTAAAACAAGTCAAATCAAACACACTCTGATAAATATTAAGATATTGCAGAGGAGATCTTCCTGAATAGTCTAACATGGTAACTGTGGCACCAGCTTCAAGTAGTTTCCTTGTAAGAACTCTGTCATTTTTCATAGCAGCCATCATTAAACTAGTTCTACCTCCATTATCTGGAATATTTACATCTATTCCATCAACACCAAGTAAAATATCAATACAAGCCATGTATATTGGATATATCTGTCTACAATAATTCTTAACAACATCATTGACCTGTCTCTTGTTCAAGCCATCTTTAAACATCGTAAATCCAATGATACAAAGATGTAGTGCCGTGTGACCCTGGTTATTCTGCGTATTGATCTCTAGTCTGGGATGACATGTCAACAGTTCTAAATATTTACTGTTTAATAAAAAGGCAGCTACCATAGTAGGTGTGTTGGTTTTAGTATTGGGGTGGTTGATGTCTAGCTCGTTATTTAACAACCATTTAAACATGCAGAGGGAATAATCATAGTTAACACCAGCTAAAAGATGAAGCATATTTTCTCCTTCAGCTGTAACACCATTAACAATCAACTTTTGCCTAATGTAATAACTGAACACCGACAACCTCTTACATTTTAAAATATCATGGAACAACTTAACTCCCTGGTTACCTGACACCAGATCTACACCTGAATCTACAAAAAGTTTAAAGATGGATGTTGAATTGATCGTGTGATATTGGACACAATAATCAATTGCTGTATCACCATTATTATCAGTTAAACTGAGATCAGAATGTGGAATTAACAGTTTTAATATACTGATATAACTTTGAACGAGCATATTGTGCATTAAAGTCGTTTCTCCCAGTCGGTTTTGATGGTTTACATTACAACCAGCATCTAATAACATGTTAATCAGTTTACATTTTAATGGAACAGTGAGGTCCTGTCCGGTCTCTAATTTCAATTTTATTATGCCCCTGTTATTTGGATTAAACGTGTACATGTCACCAGAAGGGTTGTACATACTGACATAGAACAACGGGGTATTACCTTCATAGTCAGGTTGATTTATGTCTAATCCTGTTTTTATTAAAGTATCAACCAGTTGTATATATTTCCCTTCAAATTTAACATAGGAATACGAAACACCTAAAACATAGTGAAGAATGTTGTGTTTAAGCCTATCAATACAATGTACATCAAAAACTCCGTGTTCTAACAGATATATGACAACTCCATACAACCCTTGTCTAGCAGCTATCAATATAGGTGTATCTTTATTATCATTCACCTGGTTGACATCAACACCAGCATCAACTAATTTCACTACACATGGTAATATCAAATCACGTCTATATGGATCGTCATCACTATCATAGTTATATAAAAGTGAGTGCATCAGGTTGTTATGATGGCCATCAACACAATGTACATCAAAAACTCCGTGTTCTAACAGATACATAACAACTTCATACAACCCTAGTCTAGCAGCTACAAATATAGGCGTCTCTTTATCACCATTCACCTGGTTGACATCTACACCAGCATCACTGGATTTCACTACACAGTGTAATAACAAATTACGTCTAACTGGGTTGACAATTTAGGCCTACAGCTATATAAAAGTTGATGTATCAGGTTGTTATGACTACCATCATTATAATGTATATCTACCCCGTGTTCTAATAGATATATCACAACTTCATACAACCCTAGTCTAGCAGCTATAAATATAGGTGTATTTTTATCATCATTCACCTGGTTGACATCTACACCAGCATCAACTAATTTATATATACATTGCAGTAACAAATCTCGTTTGTCATAGTTAAATAAAAGTAAGTGTATCAGGTTGTTATGACGACCATCAACACGATGTATATCTACTCTGTGTTGTAACAGATATATCACAACCTCAAACAACCCTACTCTGGAAGCCATCAATATAGGTGTATCTTTACCTTCATTCACCTGGTTGACATCAACACCAGCATCAACTAATTTCACTACACATTGTAAAAACAAATCACCTCTATCTGGTTTTTGATATTTGTTATAGCTACATAAAAGTTTGTGCATCAGGTTGTTCTGATGACCATCAACATAATGTACATCAACAACTAGGTGTTCTAACAGACAAACCATAACTTTATACAATCCTTCTCTAGCAGCTATTGGTAAAACTTCCATCTTATCTTGAAAAGATAATTTTTCTACCACTTCCTGTATATTTCTATCCTCTTCAGCTGGTGATAGGTTCAACAACAACCTAAAATATATTAAAGATGTTGTTTTATTTATAAAATATATTAAAGATGTTGTTTTAGTTATAAAATATACTAAAGATGTTGTTTTAGTTATAAAGATGATATAAATACAACAATGTAAAACTTTAACCTGTCTTATTAATCAAGAATTAATCAATACATCTATAATATTATAAAACAATTCTTATATTTGAAATATGTAATTGTCTAAATATACATGAATTATTTTTACCATTTAGTTATTAGAGTGTTATTAGAATCTGTCTACCGGAGATGTTTTAAACACGATACCTTAACCCCTATGTTCACCATATAGACAATAGACTGACCCTAGTTAACCCTGGTGTTCACCATAAAGACAACAGGCCGACTATACCATATGTATAGACCTTGGGTTAGTGTTAATATATACATAATATACGAACCTTCTATATTCATCCATGGTATTTCTCTGTTGGTAAATATCGAGTGGTCGTTATTATCTCAATATCACTAAAATAAACCAATAAATAAAGACTATTAGTTATGTATATATATAACATACTGTTGTACTTTACCTTAACACCATACTCAAGGTATAAACATTATACTCAAGGTATCGACACCATATACTATACTCGAGGTATCAACACTATATTATACTCAAGGTATCTACACCATATTCAAGGTATCAACACCATACTCTTCTATGCTGTACTTTACCTTAACATTATACAATACTCAAGGTATCAACACTATATTATACTCAAGGTATCAACACTATATTATACTCAAGGTATCAACGATTAGAGTCTGTGTGGTGGGTAGATCAACACTATATTATACTCAAGGTATCAACGATTAGAGTCTGTGTGGTGGGTAGATCAACACTATATTATACTCAAGGTATCAACGATTAGAGTCTGTGTGGTGGGTAGATCAACACTATATTATACTCGAGGTATCAGCGATTAGAGTCTGTGTGGTGGATAGATCAACACCATACTATATACTCGAGGTATCAGCGATTAGAGTGTGTGTGGTGGATAGATTCTACCATATACCAACAATATATATTGTACATCCCTTTCTCCCGTTATATGAGGCACTAAATTGTGAGCCGCCTCAAAATGAATGACACGATTAACACCACAATGACGTGATTGGTTTGAGAAGCGAGGCCGTTGATGAGCGAGACTCGATCACCCAGTTCCTATGCACATATAGAGTAATGATAGGTTTATAAAGGAACTGGGTGATACAGACTTCTTTTGACCTATTTTCGGATTACTTCCGGTCTCGGGAAGTGGGTTGTCGATAAATGATAGCGGTTCAAGTTTGATTTGTTATCAATAACAGTGTTAAATGACCAATTTAATTACATCGGAAGGTGAATAATAATCAAATAAAGTCTCGTTAGCAATAAAAATGACATGAAGTGTTTGAACTAGTGAGTATTGTGAGATGATATAAGACGATACATGGTAGATCAGTAAAAACAAAGATGGCGTCTGACTGACCTTCTTGTATTAAGCAGTGGTAAGAAGATTTATTTTAATTTATTTTAATCCCTTCAAGTGCCAGTGATTAAACCATTGTACACGAACATATTTTCTTTATAGACACGCAGGCTCTTCTTTCCAAGACATTGGATATGAATAAATGATTTTCTTTTCGTGTTTAGTTTACTGGTTTTTTGAGTGGTTTTTCTTTCGTGGAGTTCTAATATGGAGCCCCATACAAATGCTTAAATTGACTTACAATAAAATAAACTGGTGAAAAGGGCCGTTCACAATATTATCATTATTCCAATTATATCTATATGTCGCAATATATGTAATAATGTAGCTCTAATCAATGTTTGTTAATGTCAAATTTTAAGTTAGGACAGGGTGACGGCTATTCTAAGTTAAAATTTATTTTAGTTAAAATTTTCCTTAAAATGGGTTTGTGAAACGCCACTATTGTAAGTAAAGATTAGATTTTAACTTACAATATTATTTTAGTGGATTTTAACTAAAATGCTTAAAATAGTTTTGTGAAACTCATCTATCTTATAAGTTAGGATGAAATTTTAGTTTAAGACGATTTTAAGGAGATTTAAGTTTTTGTGAAACAGGGCCCAGGGCCCTGATTGTCGAGACATATAACCGTAAACATACTAAAAATATCGGAGAATCGGGCTAGGGAAGGCTAACTGCGCACGCAATAACTTCTAAACTAGCCTTGGTGCTTCGAGCATTTTTATTTCACAAAATCGACAGATACATAACCGATTTTTTGTCTTAATATATATACCGTACTTTGTTGTAATACATCTTAAAATGTTATTTTCTAATATAAAGGTGGCAATTATTTTCTTCATAAATTTATATAGGCTTGTATTCGCGCTAGGAATATGGTTGCTAACTTTATTTCGTATCCGGGTGTTGAAATACAGGTGAGATATTCAGCTGGGTACATGTACATTCTACAAGCCTTGATTGCAGGGTCAGATCTTAATATCAAGGTCACCTACAGATTTCGCCAAGGTCGTGAGATGTAAACAGGTGTAGCAAAATTTTTCTGTCTGCCTTGGGCTAAAAATATGATTAACTTTGCTAAAGTCTATTTTTACTTCACAGGGCTAGGGCATGTGACCGAGAATTGTGGGTTAGGGATAGCGCTTGCCCCGTTTGCATCTCGTCACCTTGACGAAATCAGCAGGTGACTTTAATATTTAAATCTAACCTTGACTATATGCAATGTCCATTAAAATGAATACCGGACTTGATAACGGTGGTTTAAAAACTGGTTTTCCCCTTACTATAAATAGATAGATAGTCACATATCAGGCGTTTCAGTCGATTGAATGACACCGATTTAGAAATTGTTCTAATTATTTAGGACTAGTTGCCATCGGCTAGTGTGTGAGGCAGGGTATGCTTTCTCTTAGTATAACATCTGACAATACTTCTATATTGCGCTCATATAGCTGATAAATTTGTTTGTTGGACTGATATATGATTATGAATATCATTATGATTCGTCTAATAAAGTTCTAGAGCATGTAGTACAGGGGCGGATCCAGGATTTTCAGAAAGAGGGGGCGTGCTGCACCAACTTGGGAGTGCGAAGCCCGGAACCGTGATTTTTGAGTGTAAAAAATGCCCACAAGGACTAATTTCATAATAGTACTGTAAATTACGAATTCCAAGCTAAACTATTTTTGTTCTCCTTTCTCGCGAGAATATATGGAGCCACCTCAAAAAATAGAAGGGGTGTGCGCCGGGTGCGCCCCCAGTCTGGATCCGCGCTAGTTACTCTAAGTAACGTAAATGTTTCGGCTCTGGCCTCCACTACGTTACTACTCACCCTTATTAACAACTAGTATGAAAATAAGGCTTTTCCCTCATCTCCGTTCTAAGACTATTTTGGAATCCTTACCGTCTATTTTTCACAGTGATACTGCTTTAGTCGCCAAAAGGAATCATTTCTTGTCACATCCGACACAAATTTATAAAAATCCAACACTATTTTCATGTAGAAGTATGCGATACAAATAGATAAACAACTTTCATTTGAATGCGGCCGCCATTTTCAATCTACTGCTCAGCCACTATTCCAAATTTCGGAATGGAATTTTACCGTCATTTCGGTCCCGCGTCATTTCGGACTTACGACATTTCGGACTCCAAAAAATATGGCCTCGACGTTTCGGACTCGGATATATGACATTTCGGACTCAGGTATATGACATTTCGGACTCGGGAATAAGATGGAATGAAAGGTTGAACACAACTGTCAAATCAATATAAAATACGCCGTGGCTATTCTTAATAGCCCAACAAAAAATAACTTACGGATTAAATTATATAATCTAGCCTACCGCTCGCCATCAAGTAGGCCTTCGGCGTGGAGTCGTGCATCACGAACCTACACGACAAAATTTCCAATGTTGAGTGTTTACGAAAAGAACGTTTTACTTCTTTATACATGTATTGCTGCACTGATGAATTTATTAGGAATAGGCCAATTAAAAACACGAAAGAAAATATTTATTAACATGAAACACGTGGTTAGTAAAAGGCTCCACCAAACGATAAAACATTAGTTGCACTTACGGTTCTTTGATAATCATCGTTTCCCGTAAAAGTAATGTATTTGTTTAAATCCAATAATATGCTGATGAATTTATTGAAAATGACTCACACAAAAACAAAAATTTACACGACATGCACTCTTTTTACAAGTCTCTAGAAATTGTTAACGATAACCCGGTGAGCTGCACGTTGACATGTATTCCTCCCGTTTGGCAATACCAATCGATAAATTTGTGCGTACCTACAAAGCAAAGTGTTTCTGAGGAAAATATTAGAAATAGCAACGAGCAAAGCGGGATAATTAAAGCTGATTAACCGATAATCCCGATGTTATTGTAGTATGTGCAAAGAAAGCTTGCGGTTCTTTGGTGGATGATGAAAAACGTGAGTTGTCAATCATTGATAATGGCGGCCGTGTGTTGATTGCAATTATTCCGTTTCACCAAAGAAAAACATTAGCAGTGATCGATCAATCAAGCTCGTTTAATTTTTGACAAAAGAAAAAGAATGAAGTATTACTAAATATACACAAATTTTATTTTTCAACAATATTTGATTGCCAAGTTCAATACTCGCCGATGAAACAAAAGAGAACTAGCAGTGTTCATCGCGACATCAACAATCGCTGATCAATTAAATAAACTATCAGTCTCACATAAAACGAAAAAACAAACAGCTGTACTATTACACAAATTTTCAACATTAATTTAGTTATTAATCAGAGTCCGAAAAGTCGCTTGACTGAGTCCGAAACGACGCCAAGTAAGCCCGAAAAGTCGCCAGACTGAGTCCGAAACGACGTTTGTGTTGAGTCCGAAATGACGTGGGACTCAAATGACGTGCTACCTAGAGTAAGCGCGGCGCCAGTAATCGAACGCATCAACACAAAAATAGCCTTGCTTTGACCCCCTCATACGAAATGATCTATTCCGATAAGTGACGTAATAAGCTTCCATTTTTTATTTCTCGGTGTCAAAGTTTGTGTTAAGATCAATTTTACAAGAGAGAACTTTTTTATTCGTTGGTACATTTAGTTGTATAATGGATTTTATTTAACCGGAGGTGATTTTAAACACATAGGTAAGTTTATAATAACTTAAGTAGAGTAGTTTGTTCATAATCGTAGAAATCCGTTTATTATTTACCATGGGACACACAATAGTTGTTAATAAGGGGGAGTAGTAACGAAGGTAGCACGTCATTTCGGTCCCGCGTCATTTCGGACTCAGCACAAACGTCGTTTCGGACTCAGTATGGCGACTTTTCGGACTTACTCGGTGTCATTTCGGACTCAGTCAAACGACTTTTCGGACTCGGACCGGCGACATTTCGGACTCGGACTCGGACTCAAATAAAGCTTAAAAGTATGTGTGTATATATTTGTAATAGCTGTTTTTCTTTCGTTGTAGGTGATCCGCGCCTGTAGTAAACATATTGCAGTATATCGACATACCTATATACTATATATTCTGTTTGATGTCACTACAAACTTTTACTATAACAACTCACCTATTCACTTGAACAATCTTTTAGTTGTCTGGTAGTGGTAAACTATTTTTTCTTCCCCTCTCCAAATGGTGACTTCCTGCTTTCAGTTGATGCAAGGGAGATAAGTATTTTTAATGAAAAGTCCTATGGATGCAGACCACTGACTTCAATGTTGATTCTGGTCTCCACTATTCCCCATATTTTCGTTGGACTGAACGGTTTTCACTACAGAGAGAAAAACAAATGATCATGTCTTTGCACCAGAATTTGTATGAGGTTGAGCACCAAAATTTTGAGATACACATTGAATGTCAATCTCTAGCGTCTGGCAATTGCGCATGCGTATACGAATGGTAAAATCGTCGGTATGTAGACGAAGTGATCGTCTTAAAATATTAAATATCAGAAGCCCATCATTTCCCGGTAAGATCACAACATCAGTTTTGATTTAAATTGATAAATAATTTGTGTTTTCAATGTCGAAGACTTTGGATGATATTATAGCTAATTTAACAGTCAGCCTACAAATCCCATTCATTTAGCTGTGATTAGAAACTGGTTCAATTTAAAGCGAGAATTTCACATTTTCAAAGAAAGTCAAAACATAATTATTTGTATGTCTTTTGTGTAGCAATATAGTCGTTGTGACATTGTTTTTAAAGATTATAGACAAGGAATTAGGAGATAAGATATAGTTTTATGTTTCTGACATATTCACATAATATGCAGTATGTACTAAATATCACTTAGAGTAAAATGACATATTGTTTTATAAAAAGAGTAGTTTAGCCAAAACATAACTTGCTCTATATGTCAACAACATGATAATTAATATCTCATGGGAAATTTATCTAGTAAATTTCCATATGACCATTTAAGCGTGGGTTTTGACGTCATTGGGCTCAATTAACCAATCTCTCTAATTATTTACATCATGTTTGACCAATTAGAAAATTGAATGTCCAAAAATAGTTGATACAAAATTAGGATACTCGTGAGAATTCAGCAGACTTCGATTAGATTCCAGAGGGTTACCATCTAAGAGTCCTAGACACCGCGAGGTGTCTAGGTTGAGAAGAGTTTAGGTAGCATTGACTGTAATTGTAATATGCTTGTATGTATACTTATGCTACATAAAAGGTAAAAACGAACTATTGCATTGTTATAACTGAAGAAGAGAAACGTCTTAAGAAACCAGTAAGAAGTAAACACAACGTGAAGGAGAAGAAAAGACGATCAGAGATAAATCCTAGACGATCACAAGGCTAACGGTAATATGTAGCAAAAAACAAGATGCATGGGTCATACGTAGGATGTGGCGACCGGACCGGTTATCACACGCTCTCCACGTCAGACAAAAAGACCCATGGTGCTACATATTCCATTTGGTGCCGTGACGAAGTTTCGACCTTTAGGGTAAGCAGCAACATTTAGAAGAAAAATACATATACGATTTGGTGCCGTAACAGTTTCGACCTTTAGGGTTAATATCAACTTTAGAAGAAGAAGAAGAAAACATATTTGATTTGGTGCCGTAACAGTTTCGACCTTTTGGGTAGGCTGCAACAGAAGAAAATTCAGGTGGAAAAAAAAGAAAATTCTGGTAGAAAAAATTGGCAGTAAAATTCTGGTGGAAGACATTTAGAAGAAGAATACATAAATATTTGATTTTGCGCCGTGCTGAAGTTTCGACCTTTGGGTTACGAAGTTACTTTAGAAGAAGAATCCATATTGGAACACGCTAAGAAGAAAAATACAGCAACAGAGAAGAATTGTTGGTTGAAATACGAGAAATCGGATGATATTCGCAAAGATCTTGGTAAATACATTTTGTTTGTTAAATTAGATATGTTACATTTGTTAACAGACCAAATAATATTAATTTAAGTTTAAAAATCTAATTAGAAACTAAATTGTTAAAATTTAACTGTAGGAAATACATTATATCCATTCATATGTTTTGATTGATAGGTATAGTAAACAATATAATATCATGAGTTAGGTATGTATATTATCGGGTTAACATGACCTGTAGTAAATTCGAGTAATTCAAATTAAAGAGAGTCTCTACGGAGTAAGTTTTAAAACAAACAAATTTTCTTTGATATAACTACGAATTAATAAATAATGATAAAGAAACGGAATAGGAATCAAATAGGAACTAATGTTGTCTCCGGATTGCAGTGGTAAGACGGCAGATCTAAGCATGACGTTTGTGAGTGTTTAACTCTAGTTTTCAAGATGGCCATGCTCTCTACTGTAATTCGTTAATATGTGTTATTTGTTGTTTCGTATATAATATAATTTTTGAGATCCTTGTCCAAAGTCTCAAGAATAAGAAATTTAGTCGAGTTAGGCTAAATGTGAGTAATTCAGCTTTTGACTAAAAGGTTGAATTGCCATTGTTTGTGTTTTGTGTCGTCCATGTAACTATGTGGTTAGATAAGTAGAGTAATGTAATTTTGAAGCTATAGTCCAAGGTTTCAAAATTAAATAATTTAACTTTTGACTAAAAAGTTGGGTTATGTTAAAATCCCATGTGGTTAACTTTAGGGATTTTGGGTATAGTTTTTCGTGGAAAAAAAACTAAAATTAACGGCTCGTTAAATTGTGAGATTATCGCAAAGTCATTAATACGAGTTTTATACGATTTTAAGGTACGATTAGGTCACGTTTTAGAAAAGTGTGAAATATACGGTATCTTTTGTCCGTATATATTTTTATGAATTTTTGCTTTAGAAACGTAATATATAGGCTACGTTTAATATATTTTTGCTGTTATACGCTGTCGACATAATACGCGATGATTAGAATGTGTAATTTGACTACAATTACTACAAACACTAGGTTCTAGCACCTGTGTTAATGTATATAGGATATAATATATATATTGGATATAGTATTATATGTGTAGTAAAAAGCTAGGTATATTTTGATTGTTGTGTTTATCAAATATGGACTGTGGTCTGATTGAATGGAGCGTACGGTCATTTACCCTGAACATAGTTGTAGATACATTAAATAAAATGTGATGTCATTCAAATAGTGGCCATATTTGGGTGTCATCCTGGTTAATGTAATACGGTTATGTCACACTGGTGTTGGAATAGGCTATGGATCCGGGCTTGTTTTAGACATTCAGTGTTGTACAATAGCAGTATATTTTTTTGGGTTGACATGTAAAATAGAATTAATGAGTAGGTCATAAAAAAGGTCACATTACTCACGAGTGAATTATAAAATTGTTATGACGGAATTCTAAAACACAAACGGAAATTACAAAATGAAAACGCAATTACAAAATTATAAACTATTCACTTACTCAGTTCAGGTCAAGAGGTCAAAGTTTGTTTGGACATTTAAAATTAAAGAGACACACCCAAGTTTATTAATAATTAGTTGAGGGCTAATTTTAATTAAGAGTAAGAGTTACTTATAAGTTTTAGGAATAATATATTAATATAATGTTAGACTAATATCAAAATAAAGTTTTAAAAAAAAAATAGTAATAGTTAGTTCTTGGTCTGATGGCAATGACATGTTTGATTGACGAATAAGATTGTACAAGCCAATCCTAGAAGAAAAAAAGAAAGTTTTCAACTTGACACTATGGTAGCTGAAAAGGACAACTATACAGAGGCAAGAACAAATGGTTTACCAGTTTACCAAATTGAGATTTCCTGAGACAGAATTTAAAGTGAAACTGAACTTTAAAAATTTGAAGTGATGTGTTATAGTGTTTTGATATTAGGACACTTGAAGATTTAAAAAAAAAGACAATTGTGTTTTCTGTGTTTAGGCTTAAGTGAATTTTCATAGGACTTTGAAGTACATTGATGAACTTTTGAAGAGTTTCTGCATGCGATTTTTGATTTTTGATTATTTGTGTTTTTTTCACAGCTCTGTTTTATAGTATAGTAATCATTTATATTTTCCTGATGCGTGCATAATTAGTTAGAATATCTATATTCTATATATATTCTTAAAGGGGGAAGTAATGTAGCAATATAGTCGTTGTGACATTGTTTTTAAAGATTATAGACAAGGAATTAGGAGATAAGATATAGTTTTATGTTTCTGACATATTCACATAATATGCAGTATGTACTAAATATCACTTAGAGTAAAATGACATATTGTTTTATAAAAAGAGTAGTTTAGCCAAAACATAACTTGCTCTATATGTCAACAACATGATAATTAATATCTCATGGGAAATTTATCTAGTAAATTTCCATATGACCATTTAAGCGTGGGTTTTGACGTCATTGGGCTCAATTAACCAATCTCTCTAATTATTTACATCATGTTTGACCAATTAGAAAATTGAATGTCCAAAACTAGTTGATACAAAATTAGGATACTCGTGAGAATTCAGCAGACTTCGATTAGATTCCAGAGGGTTACCATCTAAGAGTCCTAGACACCGCGAGGTGTCTAGGTTGAGAAGAGTTTAGGTAGCATTGACTGTAATTGTAATATGCTTGTATGTATACTTATGCTACATAAAAGGTAAAAACGAACTATTGCATTGTTATAACTGAAGAAGAGGAACGTCTTAAGAAACCAGTAAGAAGTAAACACAACGTGAAGGAGAAGAAAAGACGATCAGAGATAAATCCTAGACGATGATAGGCTAACGGTAATATGTAGCAAAAAACAAGATGCATGGGTCATACGTAGGATGTGGCGACCGGACCGGTTATCACACGCTCTCCACGTCAGACAAAAAGACCCATGGTGCTACATATTCCTCAATATGTCGTCAATTCACTATTATACAATCATAGGCATTTTTCCCCACACTAATAAATCATTGACCCAGGAAATAATAACACAATTACCTCCCTTGTTTTTCCACCCCACCCCCATGGTATAGCTATCTTCAAACGTTTAAATTTGAAATGGAAAATGATACATTTGCCAATTTTCTCAATTGGCAATAGTGAATTATTGGATTAATAGGATTTTTCTTTAACAAGGTAGGACTGTTTATAGATACCATCTATTTTAAGGCTTTATTTTAATACATTTTAAAAATATAACTTAAAAATATGAAATTGCAGCTTTAAATTGTAAGGTTTACAATCCTGTGTATTTGATTAGACAATAAAACTGGTTCCGTGTATTAAAGTTTCCAATCTTCTATATTTGATTAGACATTAGAGAGAGAAAAATGGGGTTTAACGTCCACTCAACACAAACTAGGTCATTTCGGGACTAACATATGGTTCAATTTTATTTCAATAATTCGCTTGCGCGTAGGGGTCTTTAGCAGTGGGAGGAAACCGGAGTGCCCGGAGGAAACCCACGAAGTTGAGAAGGCGCCCCTATCTCCATGCCACATACGCTCACACCAGGGCTCGAAACCACAGCCACAAGCCAGAGGTGACGGCCAGCTAGAGGACGAAGCGCGGCACTCGAGACCTCTAGGCCATTCCACCCCCCCTCCCCCCTGATTAGACATTAGAACTGGTTCGGTTTAATACAAGGGTTCCAATCTTCGTGTATTTGATTAGACATTAAGAACAGTTCCGTTGTTTAAATGAGTGAAAAAAAAAGGCGGTTGCAAAATAAAAGCAGTCGATCGCAAAATAAGTGCAATCGATCTCAAAATAAATGTGCAATGAATTAATACAAACAATACCAAAATGGAAGGAAAAAACCCAAATTTTATGTATTGACTTGAATCCGACCACCTAAATTGCATACGTCACGCTTCTCACCCAAAACTTTAGTATAAAATAAGCTTGTCACGCAAAACTTTAGTATAAAATAACCTTGTCAACTTATAATTGTTGGTTTCCCTCCTTGGTTACCAGCTTTTATGCCTTGTTTCAGTTATGGACTAATTAATTAACTCTTAAGTAGCATTAGCACATTATTTTATGCTCTTAAATTTTTCATTCTGTTTCTTAGTGTTAAGCATGAAAAGTTTGGGGATGAACATTGCATTTTATCTCTAATCAAATATTCACAGGTTACAAACATTAAAACCGGCCTTTCCGAAACTATCTAGGGGTAAAATATGTGTTATAGACCTCAACCGTTTGAACTCAGTATTTTGATTCAATGCTCCTCGGCTAACATTTATAATAGAGTAGCTGTAAACTACTTACACTGTTGGAAATGAAATGAAGTGGGGTTTTTGGATTAGTGTAAGCGCCTTAGTGGCAGCTGAGTGTGTTTTATGCTCTGATATTTTGAGTTTTTTTTTTGTGTGGGAATTCGTTGAATCCAGACTATTTTTGGACTGTAGTCCTATCAAGTGCCCAAGGACGTTTTGTGGTTTTCAATTTTTGGTTTTTAAGGATTACTTCCTATTTTATTGATGAATTTCATTTTTTCCTTTGTTGTATTCTATGTGATCATGAACTGTAATCGGTTCGAGTTGGTTAATCAAGATATTATCAAACAGATGAATTATCCATTTGAAATCAGTGACCCGTATAGCCACCCTTATTGTTTTAAAAGGAGAGGTGTGAGAACTGGTAATCAATGGGTGAGAAAGATTAAAACACTTACAACATATAAGAGTTATTTCAGATAGTCATAGATCTCACAGAAGTGTTAACTTCAACAACCTAAAATCAGTGATAATTAATAATAATAAAGATCAAAACAACCATATGGCGGTAAACTTAAATTATGTCATCTCAATACTCGCTCTATTTGTAACAAAGTTGACGAAATCAACGACTACATTCAAGAAAATGACTTCGATATATTTATTGCAACGGAAACTTGGCTTATATCCAAAGACACATTTACGGTTAGTAATATCTTGCCTAATAATTACAATGCTACTTTGGCTAACCGTTCAGGAAAGTCAGGGGGTGGTATTGCCGTGTTCAGTAAAGATTCAATAAAAACCGAGAAATTGCCTACAGTTTTGTACCAAAGTTTTGAATATCTTCCATGTAGCATAAAATTTGAAAACTCCGACATTTACCTCTTAGTTATATATCGCCCGCCGCATGTTAAAAATTGTACAATAAACACATTCCTTGATGAATTCGAAGACCTTCTTCATTCTATAATTAATGGCCATGATAACCTTCTTGTTGTTGGCGATTTCAATATTTATTTTGAAAAATCAAACGATCAAAAAGTCAACCAATTCAAAGACATCCTTAAATCTTTTGGACTTGAACAGCACGTGAACGACACAACCCATAAGAGCGGACATATCCTGGATCTCATTATTACTCGTGACAATAGCAACCTTGTAAAGTCTACAAAAGTGATTGATGATCTTATTTCTGACCACTCAAGTATAATCCTTGAACTTTGTCTGTCTAAACCCACTCCCCTGAGAAAACAGCTCTCATACAGAAAACCAAACATTTGGATCTTAGCCTTTTTAAAGATCAAATCCTCCAATCTAACTTATTACAGCAGATTGAAAACACACAAAATCTACATAATCAAATTAATATCTTCAATGAAACTCTGACATGTATCCTTGACGACGTAGCCCCGAAAGTTGCTAGAAATATTATCATTCGACCTAACAAAAAGTGGTTCAATGATGAAATCCGTGAAGCTAAACAAGAACGACGGGCAGCTGAAAAACAGTGGCGTAGATCAAAGCTTGGGGTCCATCGGCAGATGTATAAGTGCGTTAGAAATAAGACTAATGATCTTATTAGAAACAGTAAGCGGAATTACTACAAATCTTGTCCGCTTGAAAACAAGAGCAACCCTCGTGAAATCTACAAAATAACCAATCGTCTTCTAACTTCTGTCTCGGATGAAAATCTGCCAAATCGACTGTCAAATGCCGAACTTAGCGAAAGGTTTTCAGAATTTTTCAATGATCAGATAGAAAACATTCGATCTGAGCTTCTTAGGAACAGACCAAATAACCATACAGACGATGAGAGCCTCTTTAACGACACCACTTTAGATGAATTTCCTCCAGCAAGTAGTATGAGCGCTTGTATGACAATTTATTTCCACACGTGACCCCTTGCACGTGTATGACCTAGATGACCCCTGCACGTGTGATTGCACGTACGGAGAGAGGAGCGCGCGCGGGAAAAAGGGAGAGAGAGAAGAGGGGAGGGGAGACAATTCTTTTACATTGATTAAGTTGGCCCTGAAAAGGGCCGTTGTGCTCACTAGAATGTGAGGGCACGACGCACTTTATGTCGGTTGCGTCTAATGGCCTCCACTAATTCAGGAGGGGGTCTTTTCCTGGGAGGTGTTTTTAATACCTCGTCAGGTAAGACGAAGATATCGTCAGGGGTAATCACGGCAAGAGTGTGACCCCTGAGTTACACGAGAGTATCCGCGTTGTGGTTGTCTTCGATGCGTATGACCGGAGCAGCCATTCTCATACTGATAGAGAGACAGGTGTTGTGTCGTTTTAAAACCGTAAGGGCGAATCCATTTGAAGGGTATGACGTCACGGACGAGTCCATTCATGGGTGACGTCATAGATAACGTTATGCATCGTAGGTTGAACGTTGGGGGCTAAAGATAAACGTGATGCAACGTTATGCGTACGTTGGGGGCTAAATATAGACGCGATGTAACGTTATACAGCACATGCAACGTTATACAGTGTAGGGTGTACGATATCGAACGTTTGATGACGTCACGACAGACAGGGATAAAAGGCCTGGAAGCGAGAGTTTCGATCACTCTCAAGCGATCAGCGATCAAATCAAGATGAGTTTTACATTACGACCCGTGGATAGACGATACAGTCGATTGTTTAGAACCGAATCACTGTGTGTGGAGATAAACTTTCTGGACGATTGGTCCCACGTTCCAGCCAACGATGTGCCACAACGACTACACGACACCTTTGAGGCCATCATCGAGGAAATTCGCCGAACCTTGGACGGCAGAGAAAGTGACTACGTTAGAATCGCCATCAGTCACCCAGAACTCAAAACACCGGTCTGGTTACCGTTCCGCGAACATCGTTTATTGAAAGTCGAAGACCTGCTACAGAAAGTGTGTGCCGTATTACAGAGTAATGAAGAATTTCGATTGGATCAACGCATGTCCATGAGTAAATGTCACGTGTCCCCTCCCGATTGCAGAGGTAGCGGTGGAACAAACATGAAGAAGAGACACTGCGCTAATTTTGACGAATATTTAAAGAAAAAGCAATGTTTGGTCACCATTAAGAATGCCGACGATTTATGTTTTCAGCGAGCCATTGTCGTCGCCCGTCATTATGCCAACAAACAGGACACGCCTGGATGGTAAGAGAGAAGAAGAGATTAACGAACAACACAGGACCCCGAACATGGCAGACCAGAAAAACGGAAGCACTTATCGATACCGTCGGTGGAGCCAGACAAGCCTGGACGGGGTTGGAAACCTGGGAATTGTACGCCAAGTATTTGGGAGAGCAAGGTTGCCAACTCAATGTTTCTCTCGGGCCATCTTTGGGAAGGCGATCTATCGGGGAACAAAATACGTCACCGGGACCCCAAAACCAAAGCCCTGTATAGGGAAAGTTACGACAACTCATTTACAGGCGCCATTTTGGATCCCAACTATGACGCCATAAAAACTATGACGTCATGGCGTCATATAGCTTTACTTAACAAAACGTTTTATTTTTTTCTTGGTATATCGTTTTACGGGATACATTTTATCCTAAACAAATTGCAAAAATGACATCTTTTAAGAAATCTCTTACGACTGATCTTATAATACACCTTATTAAAATGTTCAGGCACGCGAGTTACTGGAATAAAATAATTATAACACAATTATTTCTTCTTTATTTTTTTTCACGTGAATTATTGAAATCACATGTATATTATTTCAATACGAAATATTTCCATTTTCTTCTTCCGTACGTCGTCGTTGTGGTAGGGAGATACAAATTATTGGGTTTGTATTCCTTTTTTTTTTCGTTTACGTTTTCCATTAAGGCGAGGGATCAGTACTTCCACTTCTTAGTGTAGCTCTTATTTTGGTTGCCCGGTAGTCTTTTCATTAAATCCATACCGTCTGGCCAAACGGTGTGTTATGACATGTGCTATGAAGAGTATTAACTGCCCCTCGTGCCCAAATTTATCATCTGCTTATCATACATATCATGGAGCGAACTTAATTAATAGTTAATCAAATTAGCAAGTGGAACAGACTTGACTTTAGCCAACGATCTAACGATATTTACATTATTATTTACATGGATACAATTGAAATTTGGATGTCATATTGTTTTACCTCAAGATACAGAATGATCTGAACACATTTCAACAATCTTAAATAAGATTTTTTTGAGAGAACTAACGGTTTATCTCTATAATTCTTTTCACAACACAACAGAAGACAATATGTTCGTTCTAAATCCGAGCACAACCCTCCTGGGGTTAAACCAATTCCGCCTTATAGGAACTTTACATATCCGGGCATCCCAATTTCATATTCTTGGAGGTACACAAATAAAACCTTTCCCGTAAATATCGGGTCTCCCGTAAACCCCGGGGCATAAATATATATAGACAAATAACAACAACAACAACAAAAAAATTATAAGAGATATAACCGTTAATACCGTGTGAATGTTTAAAGAGTTAATCTCTCAATTAGGATACGCTTAACTCTATTCCAGATAATTAAACAATCATAAAATATTTCACTTCGCAGTTATTAGCCAGATAATACTGAGCTATTACTAACTGTTAAAAAACAATCAATTATAATTTATAATCTTTTAAAAACAACATGACCCATTTTAAAACAAACAATATATATAATCTGTTACACTTCTAGCGTGAAAGGCAATATTAAATTCAGTAACTACACCATGATATGTAATGACACGTGATGATAAACTGCAGATTTCCCAGTTAAATTATAATACATAGCACTATGTCATTTATTCACCCTCGCCATGGTAGGATTAGAAAAGACTTACCCCGTTGGTAGCTGTGACCTGTGAACTTCTTGTGGTTAGGACTTCAATCGTTGGTCTGGTCAGACGGCATCAATTAATATGTGACAGAATTGGTTCTTTAATCAGGTTCTTTATGATGACAACACTGGTATAACTTCAAATAATACTTTTATTCTGCTTCTTACAATATTAGGTACAAACATCATAATGTAAACGACAGTAGAACTGACTTATATGGAGGGAGTCGAATATCTTAGCTTGGCTTATCACGAGTGTGCGCTTAGCACGAGTGTGCTAACTCCAGAAGCTCTCGTCTCGTCTCGTGTCGTGCCAAGGCGCCCATGGCCTTCGCTCAGTTCTGGCCGGACCTAACTCCTAGCCCTGACTGGACCTCACTGACGATTCGTTTATGTTCTGAGTTTATAAACGTATTCAAGACAAAGGAGCTCATTAGACACCTGTCTAATGTATCATGCATCATATCAGGTTTAACATTCAGTATAGTTTATCAGACAAAGAAAGTTAGATAAGACATGCCAACAACAAGTTAAAGTTACACAACGACCTAAGGAATGCTACCAAGATCTCCAGCCGGGTGTTGATAGCAACAGGTTTATGTAACAATCACTTACACGTATTTTAATATGGCAGGACGCTTCTATGACAAATGCCATTGTGTAATAACCCTTAGTGTTAATAACTGTTTTGTTTGTGTATTTTTTTTTTACCATCTCAGACTTTTATTCTGTTCATTACTTCAATGTGTTTAAATGTTTATCGTGTCATGTTTATTTAATCTTATGTAGATAGCGCTCTTGAGCAACTAGTTAGTTGGATATTCAGTGCTTTATAAATAGATTATTATTATTATTTTAACGACCTACTGTTCTGTTCCGATCTGGGCGAATGAAGACGGTCATACGCCATAAAGTGTGCTATGGGGGAAATTTTGTTCGGACGGCGGCACTACGGCCTATTCTTATATCGAATTCCATCTGTAAAGGGATCTTTTCAGTGCACGACCAAGTGTACATGGGACCTAGGTTTTCCGTACCACCCGAACGACTAGACAGTCGTCCTGCATCACACGCAAGGGGGAAGCACACCGGAAAATCTGGATGAAATATCTGGGCCAGACTAGCAATCGAGTGTATTAGCCTCCGCGATCTCTGCACTACTGTTTGAGTTACTACAGGTACAATGTGTCTAAATTTATAGATAAAATATAATTCAATATAGCTATAGACTACTTACCGTTTATGGGGAAAGTAGGGTTCGCGTGACTTTGCAAGAAAATTATCCTTCAACAAGCAGACGATGAGAATTTGACAAAATATTTAGTGTTAAATTGATCAGATCAAATCTTGTTTAGTACATCACTTAGTAACGCTCATATCAATAGTCGCAGTCTCGTATAACCAGACACAGTTAGATTGAAGAATGTCACATATCTGGATGAACGGGTAAAAATTCTATTCATGACTAAAGTAATAATATAATATAATAACAGTTTATTCACAACTACATGCCATGTACAAGCATGAGTATGGAAGTTACAACATACATTGTGATACATAACAATATCTAACCACATGTCTTTCAAAATAATAGTAATTTTCAAGACGAGTGGTACATATTTTAATATAATCATCAATATTTAATGTTACACATCAATGGACAAGGCTATATTTATATTCCTCTTATCTTATCATGACTAAAGTATGTATTATAATGTTCTTAGAATGTAAAGCGAAAGTAATGTTCTTAGAATGTAAAGCGAAAGTAAAAATACAATGTTCTTAGAATGTAAAGCGAAAGTAAAAATACAATGTTCTTAGAATGTAAAGCGAAAGTAAAAATATAATATTCTTAGAATGTAAAGCGAAAGTAAAAATATAATGTTCTAAGAATGTAAAGCGAAAGTAAAAATACAATATTCTTACAATGTAAACATATATTATGCAAGAGAGATTGATTACACGGGGCATTAAAAATATGATAAGAATATTTATTACTCCGACTAATCTAATTTCACTCGGGATTTTATACGCGTACAATAAATATACATCTATTCGATATTATAACAAGCCAACAGTGAGGCTGATGTCTCCCGCCAAAATCCCAAAATAAATAGATGACACATATTGATTAATCGCACATTTATTTTTTTTAAACGTATCGAGCATTCAAACTGTACACAAAGTGTCATTGAAAAGCGTTTTATACCCGAGGCGCTGGAGGCGCCAGCCTCCTCGCGAAAAAAATCAAAGAAGTTGGGAAAATAAAACGGGAGAAAAATGCTAAAACCGACGAGAAAAATGAAAATGTACCCTAGTTAGGGGGACCCTAAAGGCAGACAAAAGGGCCTCCACGTTTGACGAAAGGGCCCCCGTGTCCGAGTCAATCGTTTTCTATACACTGTTACTGTCGAATCCATTACTGAATGTGAATGCAGTCATTGCATTGGCATAAAAATCATCAATCAAGTATCTTGTCCCAAAGTATCAACCAATCAAATTGCTTATCTATGCCTACCCTAAGCAGATAATGCTCGTCTTCGAACTCCATCAAAGCATCGACCTAATAAACACATACACAAAGTTTGAACATTCTAGCTCAATTAGGAAGAGAGTTATTGTGTCCCAAAAAGTGTGGCGGACGGACGGAGGGACAGACAGACGGACGAGCCCATTTTAATAGTCCTCCAACTTTCTTCGAAACGATTAACTGGTGACCAGGACTTGCTTGGCAAATTGACAACAACACAACACAAAAGGTAACGTCACTACACGTAATATTGTCATATCGTTATTTATATTGTGAAGCTATATGATCCCTGTGTAATGCTTTATTATTTACATTGTGAAGCCATATAATCTAGCTGATTTGGGTTAATGTTTTTCACTACTACCGTGTCGTGCCATTTACTGATACACACAGACAGACAGTCAAACGAAAACAAATACGTCATCCCTTGATGTGCTGACGTCACTCGTATTTGTTTAGCCATTAGCCACTTTCATCGTAACTCCATTCGAAATTCACAGCGAATATGTCATTTTCCGATGACTGTATGCATAACAATAGATCGCCCTCATTTCTTGCCAATCAACGCTGGGAATCTTATCACCATGTACGGTTCCATGCACATGGTAGAGGGTATTAAAATCGCTACCGCGAGAGAAGAGAACGACCGTGCATTTTGAAACAAATTCTACATTGGATCTTAAATCAAAATAAATTACAAACAAATTATTCCGTAGTCAGTTGTTTTATTTCATTAGGGGGATTAAGGAATAAGTCAGGCGTTAATGAATACACACACCGACTGTATAGCTTCACAGCCGAGTAGCGCTCTCGGGGAATTTCAGTGCCTGCCCGTCCCGGGCCTGAAATTCTTTGGGTCGATCGAATGCCCGTCTCTGAGTAGGAGAGAGAAGCGGGGGAAAGGGACGAACTGGGCTGCCGTTCCTCGAGACGGCTGATGCGTGGCGTCGCGGCCAAAACCCGGTGGGAATTCCTCGGGTCGACAAGCTGGGCTGCAGTTCCTCGAGACGGCCGATGCGTGACCTCGCGGCCGAGTCTCGGTGGGAATTCCCAGTGCCGAGAGAGTGCCCGTCTCGGAGGTGGAGAGAGAAGCGGGGAAAGAGACGACCAGGGCGGCCGTTCCTCGAGACAGCCGATGTGTGGTTTCGCGGCCGAGTCGCGCTCTCGAGGAATTAGAACCACAATACTCCTCTGACGAAAATGTATCTCGAGTCTTTTGGACTGCGCATGATGGTAGGTGGACTCTATCAAAAAGTCACCTTTAAAACACAGTATTAAAATGTTATCGTGAGCTGGGAGGGCGGGACATTATAAAACAATCCAAATTACAAAACAAATTTTTCCGTAGTCAACTGTTTTATTTAATTAAGGGGATTAAGGAATCAGTCAGGCGTTAATGAATACTCACGTTGGCTGTATATTGGTAATTAAGGAATAAACATTCCGAATAAGCATTCGGTCTTTGTGACGTCACTGGCTCTGAGGGGATTAAGAATGTTTTTGATAATTGGCAAAGTCGTTTTTACGGGAGGTCTATTTTTACGACTTTGAGTGAAGATAGCTGAATTAATTTCAGTCAAATTGGTGTGAACTTGCGGTATAGTGAATAAAGTAACCATGGACTACCCGAATTGAAAAATTTTCAGGTCCATTATATGTGCACTTTAATATACGTGCACCTAAACTCCCTTCGTCACATTTCGTTAGCATGGAGGTCGGGTTTTCGATCCCTGCATTGGCCGAGAAAGTTCATCTAGACAGCTGCCTAGTCGCTCGAATGAGACGAAAAACCGAGGTCACGTGTACAGATTGGAGTGCACGTAAAAGATCCCTTGGCAGTTGGAATTCGTTATAAGAGTAGGCCGTAGCGCCGCCGCCCGGGCAAAATTTCCCTCATAGCACACTCTGTGGTGGTATGCCCGTCTTCCATTAGCCCAGGTTAGGTACAAAAGAGTAGGATGTTAAACCCCATTTCATTTCATTTCCTACGTCACATAATCGTTCTCAAAATAATTGCTCAATGCAGTCGGTCTCACACTGAATGAATGCCAAAATATAAGGGAAAATTTTTGAGTGAATCCGTGCACCTAAATTACAACGGTATAGTATAGCCTAACCTTGTCAACTTTTCATGTTTGAACAAAATAAATTCCCTGTAATGAGTATGTTGGTTTAAGAAATTGGGAGAGTTTGTTACGAAGATTTTGATAATTTAAATTATATTATTGATTGTCATACGATAGTTTGTTTCATGCATATAATTGCTGCTTTAATAAACGATCAATCAATCACTAATTACAATACATTAAATAACCCCTTTTTTTGAATTTGAAATAAAAAGTAAGGCATTGTGCCGCTATCCGGACAAAATTTCTCTTATCCTGTAGCACACACTGCATAGTGTACGACCATCTTCAACATCGCAGTCAGTGATATAAACCCATCTTCAATAGAACAGTCTGGGTCTCTTATCCTGTAGCACACACTGCATGGTGTACGACCATCTTCAATATCGAAGTCAGTGATGTAAACCCATCTTCAATAGAACAGTCTGGGTCTCTTATCCTGTAGCACACACTGCATGGTGTACTACCATCTTCAGTATCGCAGTCAGTGTAGAAAAGTAGGACGTTAACCTCCATTTGAGGTTTAGCGTCCTTCCAGGATTATAAAGACAAGTTAGTGATGTATATAATATACTAAATATCGTGTAGTTTATCATGGTGTATTGTAGATCAATTGATTGATTTATTTAATCATTGATTGATTGATTGATCTGTGTATGTAATATAGTAAACATTGTGTAGTTTATGATAATGTATCGTCGATTGATTAATTGGTTGATTGATCTGGGTTTATATGTTTTATCTACATTGTGTTAGCTTCAGTATATACCCCCTTCCCCCCTCCAACCCCAACAATCGTCAACCAACCCCCAGCAATGTTTGTACCGTTCTTGTCTACCATATTTGTTATTAAATATTCATTCAAATTATTATATCAAATTGTCTTTCGCTTTGTTTTTAATTCTATAATTCCCGTATGTCTCGAGATCATAGCTCAGGATTTTAGTTTTCCTGGGAAACCCCAGAGGATCAGACTGGTTTGATCTAAATATTAAAGTAAACAGGGCTAACCCTTACCAAACCCACAATCTTCGCCAGCAATCACGTGCCCTAACCCTGTTTACACATCGTGACCTTGATGAAATCTGTAGGTGGCCTTAATATTTAGAAATGACCTCCCGATAATCCTAACCCAACCCACAATCGTTGCCAGCAATCACGTGCTCCAACCCTGTTTACACATCGTGACCTTGATGAAATCTGTAGGTGGCCTTAATATTTAGACATGACCTCCCGATAATCCTTATCCTACCCACAATCTTCGCCAGCAATCAGTTTACATCTGGTGACCTTGATGAAATCTGTAGGTGGCCTTAATATTTAGACTTGACCATCTGGTAGTTTGGATTGGACGAAAATCCAGGTCTACCCATTGTTAGCAGGCCCGTAGCCACCTCTAAAAATTTAGGGGGTCTATTTAATTTTTTGGAGGGGCTGAGGATGTGGCCGGCTAAGAACACTCCTTAGAAATCATTGTTGGCGAAATATTTGCGGGGCTAATTCGATTTTTGGGAGGGACCCCCCCCCCCCCAGGTTCTTGTGCCAAATTCTCCTCACTGGCACACCACACTAACCAACGATCACGCTCTGACCCCCCCCCCCCCCCCAAGCATACATCACCGCGATCAATGGTCAGGACGAAATGAACATCCTTTGTTTTCCTTTTGTCAATAGGAAGTTTTATGTCGAAATGTTCCCCAAAAGGGTTTGGTCGTAAGTTAAAATTGCACAACCTTACAGTAACATCTCTCTCTCACGAAGTATTACAAATTAAACCGCAAAGCTGATCACAAACTAGGTCAATTTCTTGCGCGTAGGGGGCCTTAGTTAGCAGCGGATGAAACCCCATGAGATGGGATTGAAACAACGCTACCGGGCTCAATGACATACTTTATGATCAATAGTTCACGCGTTAGAGCCCCAATTTCATTATTTCTTTATGCCATTTACTTAGCGTCATCTACAATAAGAATGACAAATAGTAACGAAATACAAGAATATAATGTAATAAAATTTATATATTAACACAATAATTTTACATAAAACATCAAATATGTGCGTATATAAAACATCAAATATGTGCGTATATAAATAATAAAATATGTGCGTACAGTAAATAAAACATCAAATATGTGCGTATATAAATAATAAAATATGTGCGTATATAAATAATAAAACATGTGCATATATAAAACATCAAATATGTGCGATATAAAACATCAAATATGTCCGTCTATAAAAAATAAAATATGTGCATATATAAATTAAATGAAAGATTTATTATCAGTTATAAAATGGAGTCTAGAATTTATGAATTTATTGACACTGGCGAAATGCTTATGTTTTAGGCTTTGAGAGAGTTTAAGTACGATTTACAAACGACCTGGGGCGTGGACTGAACATTTTGAAAGTAACTAATCATTAAGTCCTTGATACATTAAATATACAAAAGAAAGGCAGTTTGACATCCTACTCTTATGCACCTGACCTGGGCTAATAGAAGACGGGCATTCTCCATACCGTGTGCTATGAGGGACTTTTGCCAGGGCAGCAGCGCTACGGCCTACTCTTATATCGAATTCCACCTGCCAAGGGATCTTTCACGTGCACACCAATGTGAACATGGGACCTCGGTTTTTCATCCCATCTGAACGACTAGACAGCTGTCCTTGTCAGGCCCTCCGTTCTGCATCACTGACAAGGGGATTAAATATACAATGTTTATACTAAATATACTTGACCTGTTGTGATAAATAAATATAAAATTAACTTAATAATGAATTGTCAATATATTATATAAAATGTAATAAAATCTCAAAAGGAACATCAATATATCCTTTATTATATAACAAAGTATACTTTTATAGATCAAGATTCAATGAGCTAGAAAAATTTAGCTGGCTGGGTCCGCTTGAGGCTCTTTCTTTTCTCATATCTCTCTATTGGGAATAATTGGGATTTGCACCCCCCCCCCCCTGTTTAAAATTCCTGTATCCGCCCTTGTTAGGAGTTGACAGAATGTAGAAAGGGATATAATGTAACTGAGGATTTGGGATGTATCATGTAGCAATATAGACAAGGAATGAGGAGATAAGATATAGTTTTATGTTTCTAACATATTCACATATATGCAGGTGTGTACCGAAATCAACTAACATTTGATTGACATATTGGTATATTAAAAAAGGTTATGGAAACAAAACATAGCTGGTTTTACATGTCAATAACATGATAACAGATATCTCATGCGCAATTTCTAGAGTAAATTTCCATAACCATATAAGGGTGGGTTATTGCATCATTTGGCTTAAATTAACCAATCTCTCTAATTATTTACATCATGTTTGACCAATTAGATAATTGAATGTCCAAAACCAGTTGATACAAAATTATGATACTTGCGCGAATTCGTCAGACGACATTTAGATTCCGGACTTCGATTAGATTCCAGAGGGTTACCATCTAAGAGTCCTAGACACCGCGAGGTGTCTAGGTTGAGAAGAGTTTAGGTAGCATTGACTGTAATTGTAATAGGCTTGTATGTATACTTATGCTACATAAAAGGTAAAAACGAACTATTGCATTGTTATAACTGAAGAAGACAAACGTCTTAAGAAACCAGTAAGAAGAAATACACAACGTGAAAGAGAAGCAAAGACAGAGATAGACGATCACAAGGCTAACGGTAATATGTAGCAAAAACCAAGATGCATGGGTCATACGTAGGATGTGGCGACCGGACCGACAAGACACGCTCTCCACGTCAGACAAAAAAGACCCATGGTGCTACAATCATCATCATTGGGAAATATTGGTAGGCCGATTATTATCATCATTGTTGTTATCGGTATTTTAATCATCATTATCAGTATTATCATCATCATCATTGTTATCGGTATTATCATCATCATCGCTATCAGTGTTTATAATCATCATCATCGGTATTATAATCAACAACATCGTTATCGGTATTATAATCATCATCAACGACATTATCACCATTATCGATATAATCACCATCGGTATTGGTATTATAATCATCATCATAGTTATTATAATCATAGTTATTATAGTCATCATAATCATCATCATCGTTATTATAATCATCATCATCGTTAGAGAGAGTTTAATGTCCACTCGACACAAACTAGGTAATTTGGGGACTAAAATATGGTTTAATTTTATTTCAATAATTCGATTGCGTGTAGGGGTCTTTAGCAGAGAGGGGAACCGGGGAATACTCACGAGATGGACAGACGATCCTACTCTTTGTCACGTACAACCGGGGATTTGAAACCACGCCAGTTGACTCATCGACAGGCTTTATGATACAGCATGCACGTGCTAACCATTCGGCCATTCACCCCCACAATTAAGAGTTATTGTGTCCCAAAAAGTGTGACGGACAGACGGACGGACGGGCAGACAGACAGACGAATCCATTTTAATAGTTCCCTGCTTTATTCGAAAGGCGGGGGTCAATAATCACCATCAACTGACATTATCACCGTTAGGAAATATCTCGTTTTTTATGCAATCTTGTGTTAGTTCATGATCCGTTTTGAGAGTAACATACTGATAGTTATATTGACTATAATCATCATCTCTATCATCTATATCATAACCATCATAATCATCTTCATCATCAAAATAATTACAGCCATCATCAATACAGTCTACGTTATAATCTTTAGGGTACAGAATATCATTCAGTTGAAGAAAATCATATAATTCACCGGGTAATTCTAGGTCCCTAACCTTCTCCTTTATTCCCAATCCAAGATTATTTCTGATGGATCTTCTACACAGGGACTTGAGAGACACATTATTACAGAAACTAACGAATTCTTCTCTGCCTCGTGAGTGGGTAGTGTGATCTTCCTCATCAAAATTCAAAGTTGTCATAATTTCCTCCCCTTGGGCACCACTGAGATATAACAGTTTTCTCAGTATATGTCTATCCGAACTACTCAGTTCAGTCAGATCAATTTGATTATAGCTACTTTCACCTGAAGACGTAATAAGAGTCTGAACACAACAGTTTTCAGCAACCAAATATCTAATAAAACGAACAACGCAGTACGGTTCCCAGAAGAAGGGAAAACACAGGACTGTTTGGATAATCGTGTTACCATCGATACAGGGTAAATTGAGAAGACCAGTATTACCATTAGATAGAAGTAATTTAAAACAAGTCAAATCAAACACACTCTGATAAATATTAAGATATTGTAGAGCAGATTTTCCTGAATTGTCTAACATGGTAACTAAGGCACCAGCTTGAAGTAGTTTCCTTGTAAGAACTCTGTCGTTTTTCATAGCAGCCATCATTAAACTAGTTCTACCTCCATTATCTGGAATATTTACATCTATTCCATCAACACCAAGTAAATTATCAATACAAGCCATGTATATTGGATATATCGGTCTACAATAATTCTTAATAACATCATTTACCTGTCTCTTGTTCAAGCCATCTTTAAACATCGTAAATCCAATGATACAAAGATGTAGTGCCGTGTGACCCTGGTTATTCTGCCTATTGATCTCTAGTCTGGGATGACGTGTCAACAGTTCTAAATATTTACTGTTTAATAAAAAGGCAGCTACCATAGTAGGCGTGTTGGTTTTAGAACAGGGATGGTTAATGTCTAGTTCACTATTTAACAACCATTTAAACTTGCGGAGGGAATAATCATAGTTAACACCAGCTAAAAGATGAAGCATATTTTCCCCTTCAGCTGTAACACCATTAACAATCAACTTTTGCCTAATGTAATAACTGAACACAGGCAACCGCTTACATTTTAAGATATCATGAAAAAACTTAATTCCATTGTCACCTGACACCAGATCTGCACCTGAATCTACTAAAAGTTTAAAGACTAATCCAGAATTGATCATGTGATATTTAACACAATAACTAATTGCTGTATCACCATTATTATCAGTTAAACTGAGATCAGAATGTGTAATTAACAGTTTTAATATACTAGTATAACTTTGATCTTGCATATGGTGCATTAAAGCCGTTTGTCCCAGTTGGTTTTGATGGTTTACATTACAACCAGCATCTAATATCATGTTAATTAGTTTACATTTTAATGGAACAGTGAGGTCCTGTCCGGACTTTAATTTCAATATTATTCCTTTCTCGCGAAATAGATTAAACATGAGTGTGTCATCAAGAGAGTTGTGCATACCGACATTGAACAATGGGGTATTACCTTTATAGTCAGGTTGGTTTATGTCTACTACTGTTTTTATTAAAGTATCAACCAGTTGTATATATTTCTCTTCAAATTTTTCATAGGAATATATATAACCTAAAACATAGTGAAGAAGTTTGTGTTTAAGCCCATCAATACAATGTACATCAAAAACTCCGTGTTCTAATAGATACATGACAACCTCATGCAACCCTAGTTTAGCAGCTATAATAATAGATGTCTCTTTATCATCATTCACCTGGTTGACATCAACACCAGCATCAACTAATTTCACTAGACATTGTAAAAACAAATCACGTCTATCTGGTTCATAGCTAGATACAAGTTGATGTATCAGGTTGTTCTTAAATGCATCAATATAATGTATATTTACTTTGTGTTTTAAAAGATACATCACAACTTCATACAACCCTAGTCTAGCAGCCATAAATATAGGTGTATTTCTATCATCATTCACCTGGTTGACATCAACACCAGCATCAATTGATTTATATATACATTGTAATAACAAATCACGTCTATCTGTTATGAAACATTTGTCATAGTTACATAAAAGGATTTGTAACAGGTTATTATAACAATAATCAACACAATGTATTTCTACACCGTGTTCTAATAGATATATCACAACCTCATACAACCCTTCTCTAGCAGCAATAAATATAGGTGTATCTTGATCATAATTCACCTGGTTGACATCTACACCAGCATCAACTAATTTCACTACACATTGTAGCATCAAATCACGTCTATCTGGTTTTTGATGTTTGTTATAGCTATTTAACAGGAAGTGTATCAGGTTATTATGATGATCATCAACATAATGTATTTCTACACTGTGTTCTAACAGATATATCACAGCCTCATACAACCCTTTTCTAGCAGCTATAAATACAGGTGTATCTTGATCATAATTCACCTGGTTGACATCTACACCAGCATCAACTAATTTCACTACACATTGTAGCATCAAATCACGTCTATCTGGTTCATAGCTATCTGGTTCATAGCTATGTACAAGTTCATGTATCAGGTTGTTCTTAAATGAATCAATATAATGTATATCTACTTCGTGTTTTAAAAGATACATGACAACTTCATACAACCCTTGTCTAACAGCTATAAATATAGGTGTCCCTTTATCATCATTCACCTGGTTGACATCTACACCAGCATCAACTGATTTATATATACATTGTAATAACAAATCACGTCTACATGTATCTGGTTTTTGATATTTGTTATAGCTGTATAAAAGTAAGTGTATCAGGTTGTTATGACGACCATCAACACAATGTATTTCTACACCGTGTTCTAATAGATATATCACAATCTCACACAACCCTTCTCTAGCAGCTATAAATACGGGTGTATCTTTACCTTCATTCACCTGATTGACATCAACACCAGCATCAACTGATTTATATATACATTGTAATAACAAATCACTTCTAACAGGTTTTTGATATTTGTTATAGCTATATAAAAGTAAGTGCATCAGGTTGTTATGACGACCATCAACACAATGTATTTCTACACCGTGTTCTAATAGATATATCACAATCTCACACAACCCTTCTCTAGCAGCTATAAATACAGGTGTATCTTTACCTTCATTCACCTGATTGACATCAACACCAGCATCAACTGATTTATATATACATTGTAATAACAAATCACGTCTAACTGGATTGTCATCATTGTAATAGTTATATAAAAGTGAGTGCATCAGGTTGTTATGATGACCATCAATATAATGTACCTCTACCCCATGTTCTAAAAGATACATGACAACTTCATACAACCCTTGTCTAGCAGCTATAAATATAGGTGTCTCTTTATCACCATTCACCTGGTTGACATCTACACCAGCATCAACTAGTTTCACTACACAATGTAAAAACAAATCACGTCTATCTGGTTTGAAATATTTGTCATAGCTATTTAAAAGTTTGTGCATCAGGTTGTTCTGATGACCATCAACATAAAGTACATCAGCAACTAGGTGTTCTAACAGACAAACCATAATTTTATACAACCCTTCTCTAGCAGCTATTGGTAAAGCTTCCATCTTATCTTGAAATGATAATGTTTCTACGACGACTCCCCGTATATTTCCATCCTCTTCAGCTAGTGATAGTTTCAACAACAACCTAAAATATATTAAAGATGTTGTTTTAGTTATAAAATATTTTAAAGATGTTGTTTTAGTTATAAAATCAATTAAAGATGTTGTTTTGGTTTTAAAGATGATATAAATACAATAACAATGTAATTATCATTATTACTATTATAATTTCATTTTTAAAGCGCTATATTATAACAATAGTCATATTTTCACAATGATACGCGCATGAACCTATTTATATGAGTTACTAAATAGACTTCATTCAAAACTTGAGGTCTCCAACTTGGACAACTGCTGCCATAACTTTTTATCAGTAATCTACCTGCATTACTCAAGATGACTATAGTGTATGTGCAGACTAAACATTTCTCACATATACTAGAACCTATTCTTTATTCTATCTATCTGCCAAATCTTACAAAATAAATCAAAAGTATGATCAATTCATAAATGTTTGTTCATATGGCGATACATTGTACATGTAGTACGCAATAAAAAAATATAAAAACAACAGCTGCTGAGTAAGATGTTGGCTCGCTAATATGCAGGTCCCATGTTCGATCTCTGCGGTGGCCTAGAATGTTCGGATCGGACGTAAAACCAAGATCTTCCGTAGATATTGGCATGCATGTTGGAAATCAATATAATTGTAGACAGTAGCATCATGGCATTTGTCCGTCTTCATTAGCCCTGTCAGAGCAGAACAGTAGGATATTGAACAGTATGTCATTTAAGATCTGCAGTAGGTTATCTATAAAATGCCATAATGTGCCTTTAATGGCGTTTCTTTGCTCCGTATAGTCATTTGAATGGAACAAAAAACAATGCCCTACATAAACATTGGTATGCAGGTAAAAGATCCATGGCAATTGGACATCAATTTTAGAGTAGGCTGTAGTGCCCCTGAACAAAAAACAAAATTTACTCATAGCACACATAGTATGGTGTATGGTTATTTTTATTAGCCGAGTCGGTACTAAACAGTTGGACTTTAAACCCAATTTCATTTGTATTTTGGAGTAAAAGTTGTTTTTCATTTATTTTGAGTTTTTTTTACAGATCCTATATTTGACCACCATAGGTGGCAGTAATGTCAAAGAAATTATCAAAAGGTATATAAGTGCTTTGTATATGGAAGCCAGACATCACTACTGCGTGTCACATACAGACCGAAACCATGCCACTAAACTCAATGACAGACCTCATGATCAAAAGCACTCGTCAACCAAACCGCCCAGATGGTAAACAGATAGACTTTTTAGTAATGTACAAACATAAATGTATATGTATCTATAGTAGCACAAAATTCATCAGCATGTACCAAAAAAGCTTTACTTTACAAGCAGCGTGCCTAAAATATTTTCTGTGTGATCTTGTGACCATCAATTCTTTTATGAATAGTTTTGTTTCGAGCAGATATCGTGTCACACTTCTTTGGCTCTTTTAAAAATCATCCGCGTTCATGTTATTGCTCTCCCTTACAAATAGTTCAAATTTTGTGATAGATCAACCATAGCAAAGTTCTGTGATGATCTTAGATTTGTAATGTAATATTGGTGTTGTTAGACTCTTTTCTTAAAGAGTTGTTTCCTATATTATCTCCAAATTAGTGCTGTGGGTAAATTTAAATGTCTGCTTTTATTCTATTACATTATATATTTATCTTTTAAAATAAAGTATAGATGCTTGTAGTACATTTTGTTGTAATTTTGTTGGGATGACGTGGCTAAGTGGGTAAGACGCGGCTTGCTATCCTGGAAGTCGGGTTTTCGAACCCTGCATTGGCCGAGGTAGTTCCTCCAGATTTTCCGGCGTGGTTCCTCCTTGTCAGTGATGCAGGATGGAGGGTCTGACAAGGACAGTTGCCTAGTCATTTGGATGTGATGGAAAACCAAGGTCCCATGTACACATGAAAGATCCCTTGGCAGTTGGAATTCGATATAAAAGTAGGCCGTACCACAGCTCTGCTGCCTGGACAAAATTTCCCTCATAGCACACTGTATGGCGTAAGCACTCCTTCATTAGCCCATTTTAGGAGCTGAACAATAGGACGTCAAACCGAATTTCATTTCGTTCTAATTATGTAAATTGTGATGGTTTTTTTTTTTTACATTTGGTTGCGATTACATTTAGAATTCTGAATCGTTATTGGTCAACAGAGAGAAAAATGGGGTTTAACGTCAAATCGACTTGCACAAGGTCAATTGGGACTAACAAATGGTGCAAATTGGCGATAATCTAACGTAAAGATAACGTCATTTTTACGTTATATTTATGTCATTTTCTGACGCAAATCTAACGTAAAGTTTATCTCATTTTCTGACATAAATCTAACGTAAATGACGTAAAGTTTACGCAAAATTTATGTTATATTTACGTCAGAAAATGATGTAAACTCTACGTTAGATTTACGTCTGAAAATGATGTAAATCTAACGTAAAAATGACGTAATATAACGTTAGGTGAACGTCATTTCCTAACGTAAACTTTTTGTTAACAACATGACCAAATGAAGGTGACTGACTATTTTTACGTAAACTTTACGTAAAATTAACATCATGCTGTTATGTGGGGAGTCTTCAGTGAAGATTTAAACTGCGATAGTTGGGTACACTCTCTAATGTTCCTGGGTAGTACATTCCATAGTTTGGCACCCCTAATGGAAAATGAAAACTCGCCCACCTGGCGCTGCAAGCGTGAAATAGCTAGTAGGGTTTTGTCACGTCCTGAACAGTGGTGTAAAAGTTAAACATTTCCACCATATAAATAGGTTCAGTTTTGGATATAACTGATTTATAGTTGAATTTTGAATTTTATTCTGGCTCTCACTGGTAGCAGTGTAGCTGATTCATATACATTAAGATGTGATGGTATTTTGAGGTTCCTGTGATAAGTCTCGCGGCGTTGTGGATCACGTGACTTTTGAGCATATAAAGACGAAAAACTCGAAAAACACGTGCAAACACAAACTCGTGAGGCAAATCGATGCAAGTTTGCTTAAACTGAACACGCACACGTAACTTGAACTGGAAAAACAAATAAAAGTTGTTATTTTCATCTTTGTTAGAAAATGCTGCGCCTTTCAAAAGTAGAGCGTATACGTGCTATAGGTAGGCTCTCTGCTGGTCAGTCTGTGGTCACTGTTGCAAGAGCCTTTAATTGTTCACGCCAGGCAGAAATTATTTGAAATTGCTGAAAATCAATAGGCTTCTTCGTCTCATGACCTTAAACACTATTTCTAAATTTAAAGTCAATCGGATATTAACTTTGGCCTCTAGAGGCTTCACGAGATTTTTTGAAGTGATCAAGGGCCATAACTCTGGCAGTAATTATTGGAAATCGCTGAAAATCAATAAACGCTTTCGTCTCATGACTGTAAACACTGTGTATAAATTTGAAGTCAATCGGATATAAACTTTGGCCTCTAGAGCGCCCAGAGGATTTTTTGATGTGATCAAGGGCCATAACTCTGGCAGTGATTTTCGGAAATCGCTGAAAATCAATAGGCGTCTTTGTAGAGCTGTGCGATATTTTGGTATTTCGATATAAAACCGTCACGGAAATAAAAACCGTGAAAAATACCGTTTTCAGAAATATATCAAAAAACCGAACAATCGCGGTTTTGATTATTTGGATGATATTTTACATAAATATTGAACAAAATGTTTTCTTTTTTATGTTATTTACGATATTTTATTGCTTAATGATGAAAAAATACTGCTATAAACTCCCGAGTATTCATTCCCCAAAGCTTGCAAATGCCGATGTGGAGCTTTATTTACGTCACGTGACTTATCGTCCACCTTTCCACCGGTTAGAATTATCCCTGTTTCGGTTCAATTTCTACACATCTTGACGAATGGTGAACACCGATACTTTGATTTTCGAAAGAAATCATTGATTTTAAGATTGAATTAAATTTTAATAAAGCAGAAATATAAATAATGCCAATCACATTGAGAGTCCCGGTAGACTGATTATCATTCAGCGTCGGACGTGTCATGGCCGTCGTGATCGGGGAAAAATATTTGACGAAAACAATGGGCACTTTTTGACATTGTACTTATGTTTTATAGTTTAATTTAGTATCCCTGTATTGAATAATGCATTTTCAAGAATGCATAAGCTTACTCTTGAATGGGAAAGAACGAGTTTGCAAGGGTAAACAAAGTCCAATCTTACAAGTAGCTATAAAAATATGCACGACCGAAAGAACAAAAACTTTTTTATGTTGTTTGGGCTTCCTTCATTCGAAATACATGTAATTTTAATTTGAATAAAATATTATACTTAATATTTTGAATAAAAAACAACTTTAGCAAGTTTTCATGGCTATAGATCTATGTGTTTGAACCAGCTTGAATTAATGTTTTGTTAATTTTGTACTGTGTATTTTAAAAATAATATTGATAGCATGTGCCAACCAAAATTCAATTTTTGAGCTAGGGACCCGAAACTTTGCATACAGCTAGAAAAAAACCTTAGAATCATTAATCTGTTTAGATTTTAAAAATCGGTTCTTAACTTTTATTTTTATAGCTTATTTTATATACCCATAGGTAAGCAGGGTTTTGCAAAATTCCGTCAAAAACGGGCAAAATTGATAAAATGATAATTTGACTGACTAAATGAATTTGGAGCACGCTCAGATTTTACTCACATGCTCTAGATATACACATTAACTAAAATCAACCACAAAAATATTGTTTTTAACATTTATTTGGACATAATTGAGAGGAAATCGGACATATTTCGTACAGAACAGTAAAAAAACAAACAAACTATAACTGATGTTGAAATGATTAACAAGAACTTTAAGTTTTCTCTAAATAATTTTAAAATAACATTTCTTTTTATTTTACAATGATTTCAAGTTTTGTCTAAATAATTATAAGTACCTTATCAAAAAATAAAACTTGATAATAAATCATATACAAACAAAACCTATACCCTGTACCAATAACAATAAAAAAACAACAAGGCTGCTCAATTTCAATTAAATCTTTTACCAAGTTCTAGGAACCTGAAAAATTATAGTAAATTATATGAATGATTAAACAAGAAGATTGATAAACAATTGGTATGCCTATCCTATTGTATAATTAATGCATATGAAATGAAGACTGTACGATGAATGATATTTTTATTTAATACGAAATTTATAAAACATACAATTTAAACTAATTGTATTTATCTCGTAAATAACAAATTCACTCTCAAAGAATTAAAATTGTTAATATTTCAAGTATTTTCTCGCATTCGCACGTGAGTAACGGTCGTATAACTGTAATTTGATATACATGTAGTCTCGATCAGCAGTACTCGTCAGTGTAAAGCGTACAGCGAATAGTCGTCTGAATGATAGAGACTACATTTGACACGCCTTCCGCCATGACAGAATGGCCGATAAAATTCCGGTCATCTCAGAACAAATGAATTTTTACGACTTTCACGTCCACATATGGAAATAAATGAAGGTGGATCTTATCAAGGAACATTTCTTTCATAATTTAGCAAGTTTTTTACCCCGGCGCATCTTTCACGAAAAAAGTTACAAAATTCCAAACTTTTCAATCGAAGAAAAAAAATATTCTTACCTTGCTATGTGTGACAAACTTTCCATGCGCCGCAACCTTGACATCTTAACTAACTGTTTTCGGTTGAATGGAATCGGTATCAATAGCAGGAAACCGACACGGGGCCGTAATGCAATACCTACTTTTCGCGAAAAAAATGCGCCATATTTGTGACAGCCAATTAAGAAAAAAGAGTTACGTCCCTTTTTCGGTTGGCACACGCTAATATTGACTAGAAATAATAATATTGAGGGGTATTTCCAACTTTTTATGCATGTTTATTTACATTTAAAAAGTGATAAACTGAAAGTATTGACCTTTTTATAAAATATCGCGATATCTGTTTCTAGGTATATCGCCCAGCTCTACGTCTTTGTATCATGATCGCATACACTGTGTATAAATTTAAAGTCAATCTGATATTAACTTTGGCCTCTAGAGCCTCCACAAGATTTTTTTAAGTGATCAAGGGCCATAACTCGGACACTAATTATCAGAAACCGCTGCATATCAATAGACGCTTTCGTCTCATGACTGTAAACACTGTGTATAAATTTGAAGTCAGTCGGATATTAACTTTGGCTTCTAGAGCGTCCACAAGATTTTTTTTAAGTGATCAAGGGCCATAACTCTGACACTAATTATCAGAAATCGCTGGAAATCAATAGGCTTCTTCGTCTCATGACCTTAAACAGTGTGTATAAATCGGATATTAACTTTGGCCTCTAGAGCCTTGTGGACGTCGGACGGGCGACGACAACATACGACCACATTTCAATGTGGGCGTATAAAAATCTTGTCCCAAAAATTCCGAGTGTCAAGTTTTTAATTTGGGTGAGTATAGATTAATCCTTCGAGAATTACAATTGAAATCAATCAGTTGTTAGCGATTATAGCGTGTCATGAATCGGTGATTATCTGATGAGTTAACTTGAAATCAATCAGTTGTTGGCGATTATAGCGTGTCATGAATCGGTGATATCTGATGAGTTAGTGTTGTAATAGATTGAACCATTTTCCATATTTATGATCACGAATATACCCAGAATAAACCACATTTTCACTAAATTTAGTTAATCCATGGTTTCCCTGGGTATTAAAGAATATCCTAGTAACAAAACAAGCCAACAGTGAGGCTGATGTCCCCCGCCGAAATCCCAAAATAAATAGATGACACATATTAATTAATCGCACATTTATTTTTTTCAAACGTAAGTGTCATCCAAAAATTGCTTATCTCTGCCTACCGTAAGAAGAAAATGCTCATCTTCGAACTCCATCAAGGCATTGACCTAATAAGCATACACACCAATTTTGAACATTTTAACTCAATTCGAAGGAGAGTTATTGTGTTCCAAAGTCTCAGCAAATCAAATTGCTTATCGCTCTGCTTACCCTGAGCAGAAAATGCTCATTATCGATCATAAGTCAAGGTATTACTGTAATGAAACTATACACCAAGTTTCATCACTCTCACTTAATTAGAACTAAAGTTATTGTGTCTCAAAGCATCAACCAATCAAATTGCTTATCTCTGCCTACCCTAAGCGGAAAATGCTCATCTTCGAACTCCATCAAGGCATTGACCTAATAAGCATATACACCAAGTCTGAACATTTTAACTCAATTAGAAGGAGAGTTATTGTGTTCCAAAGTCTCGACCAATCAAATTGCGTATCGCTCTGCTTACCCTGAGCAGAAAATGCTCATTATCGAACTTAGTCAAGGTATTACTGTAATGAAACTATACACCAAGTTTCATCACTCTCACTTAATTAGAACTAAAGTTATCGTGTCCCAAAGCATCAACCAATCAAATTGCTTATCTCTGCTTACCCTAAGCGGAAAATGCTCATCTTCGAACTCCATCAAGACATTGACCTAATAAGCATATACACCAAGTTTGAACATTTTAATTAAATTAGAAGGAGAGTTATTGTGTTCCAAAGTCTCGACCAATCAAATTGCGTATCGCTCTGCTTACCCTGAGCAGAAAATGCTCATTATCGAACTTAGTCAAGGTATTACTATAATGAAACTATACACCAAGTTTCACCACTCTCACTTAATTAAAACTAAAGTTATCGTGTCCCAAAGCATCAACCAATCAAATTGCTTATCTCTGCTTACCCTAAGCGGAAAATGCTCATCTTCGAACTCCATCAAGGCATTGACCTAATAAGCATATACACCAAGTTTGAACATTTTAACTCAATTAGAAGGAGAGTTATTGTGTTCCAAATTCTCGACCAATCAAATTGCGTATAGCTCTGCTTACCCTGAGCAGAAAATGCTCATTATCGAACTTAGTCAAGGTATTACTATAATGAAACTATACACCAAGTTTCATCAATCTCACTTAATTAGAACTAAAGTTATCGTGTCCCAAAGCATCAACCAATCAAATTGCTTATCTCTGCTTACCCTAAGCGGAAAATGCTCATCTTCGAACTCCATCAAGGCATTGACCTAATAAACACATACACCAAGTTTGAACATTTTAGCTCAATTAGAAGGAGAGTTATTGTGTCCCAAAAAGTGTGACGGACAGACAGACGGACAGACAGACGGACGAACCCATTTTAATAGTCCCCCAACTTTCTTCGAAAGGCGGGGGACAATAAAACATCTGGAAACTGTTTAGCCAGTGAAAATTAACTATTCACTGAGAGCCCGAAACATTGACTGATACCTGTCAGGCGCATATCATAGAATAATTCAACCTGTCTTATTAATCAAGAATTAATCAATACATCTATATTATAAAATAATTCTTATATTTGAAATATGTAATTGTCTAAATATTCATGAATTATTTATACCATTTAGTTAGAGTGTTATTAGAAATATAGAATCTGTCTACCGGAGATGTTTTAAATTAAACACGACACCGGTACTTTACCCTTATGTTTAGGGCGGTATATTAGTGCCAAAATTCTAACATGCTATCGTCTAATTTCTAACCTCCATTCATGTAACTTCTAACCTCCATTCATGTAACTTCTAACTTCCAAGTTCCATTCACGTAATTTCTAATTTAAGACAATGTATAATTCAACTTCTTTATTTGTTCAGTGTAAATATCAATTCTATTTCATCTTATTTCTATTATTGAGGCGAAAAATGTCTACTTCATTGTGGTATTACATGTTAAGCATGAACGGCAAACAAATTTAGAATTTTGATACTTCTACCTAGCAACCATCATTATGACATCGTTTGGTGTCGCCACTGTGTGCTCAATTGGGTGATTGCGCACCTGATCTGATCGGGACCATTATAGTTGAAGGTTGGAAGGCGTGCTGAGAGAGAGAGAGAGAGAGAGAGAGAGGTCACTTAGTATTAAACTCAGTATCTGTGTAGGCCTATCCATAACATTTATACCCTGTGTTAATATACATGTAGACCAACTGCATATAAATATTAATTATTGGCTCAACCGTAAAAAAAATAAAATAAAATTCTGCAAATCCCGTTTAGCTTATATTTGAAATAGAAAATGAAATGAAATGAAAGAGGGTTTAACGCTCTACTGTTCTGTTCCGAACCGGGCTAATGGAGACGGACATACGCCATACAGTGTGCTTTAGGGAAATATTGCCCGGAGAGCGGATCTACGACCTGGACTTATATCGAAGTCTAACGGTCACGGGATCTTTTAAGTGCACGCCAACATGTACATGGAACCTCGGGTTTTCATCCAATCGGAACGACAAGACACTAATAAGGAGGAACCACGTCAGAAAATCTGGATGAACTTTTTTCGACCAATGCAGGGATCGAACTCCCGACCCACAGCCTAGCAAGCCTGCGTCTTACCCACTTAGCCACGGTATTCGAAATAATATTTGCAAACCATACATTTATATAACGTTCAATGTTGTTTAGAGGGTAGGATGGCCGAATGGTTAGCACGTGCACGCTGTAACATAAGGTCTGTCATTGAATAAACTGGCGTGGTTTCGATTTCCCGTTTTTACGTGACATGGCGCAGAGCCGCCTTTCCAACCTCGTGGGTTTTCTCCGGGTCCTCCGGTTTCCTCCCACTGCTACCGAAATGACCTGGTTGGTGTCGATTGGATGTTAAACCCCATGTCCCCATCTCTCTCTCCCGATGTTGTTTTCAATTTTAACACTCAGGCAAGCCACTCAATCTGACGAAGAGCGAGTCGTTTGTATCAATAGAATGGTCCCGATCAGGTGCTCAATCGCCAAACTGAGCACACGGTGGCGACACCAAACGATGTCATAATGATGGTTGCTAGGTAGAAGTATCAAATTTCTAAATTTGTTTGCCGTTCATGCTTAACATGTAATACCACAATGAAGTAGACATTTTTCGCCCCAATATTAGAAATGAGATGAAATAGAATTGATATTTACACTGAACAAATAAAGAAGTTGAATTATACATTGTCTTAAATTAGACTGTCTATACCTTACCCTGGTTAACCCTGATGTTAACCGTATTATACCTTACCCCAATTCGTATACATAATATACGAACCTTTTAAATGCATCCATCGTATTTCTCTGCTGGTCAGTATCGAGTGACTGTTATTATCCCAACTTCACTGAAATAAAGAAATAAATAGATACTTTTAGCTATGTGTATACATATATATATATTGTATACTGCGGTACTTTAACTTAACACCATACTGTACTCAAAAGTACATATCAACACCATACAATACTCAAGGTATCAACACCATACCATACTCAAGGTATCAACACCATACCATACTCAAGGTAACAACACCATACTCAAGGTAACAACAACATACAATACTCAAGGTATGTACGACTATAGAGTCTGTGTGGTAGACAGATCAACTACGCCCCCCCCCCCTCAATATTTCGCCAAAAATAGTGATTTCTTTGGAGTGTTCTTAGCCGACCACATCCTCAGCCCCTCCAAAACATTCCGTAGACGCCCCCCCCCCCCGGCCAATTTTATGAGCTGGCTACGGGCCCGGATCAACACCATACAATACTCGAGGTATCTATACCATACTTTACTCGGGGTATCTACAACTGGAGTCTGTGGATCATAGATCGTAGCATATATAATATGGATAACTGACCCTGCAGTATCTGTCATTGGACGATGAATTATGTTGTAAATCGCATGCGCGAAGTAGATGTAAGCCCTACATGTACCATAAGTTACTCCCGGTAGATATGAGATGTTATTATTTTGTAATAATTTAATTGAAATAGCAACTTGAAATTTTGAGACAACTTGCTGTTCTTCAATTATGTATTAATGGATTTTATGCAATGATTGTTTATGTATGTTGAATACATAAACATTAGTTAGTGGTATCACCATTGACGTTTTGGTCGTTACGGTACTTGAAGTAAAGCAAGAAGTTTCGTTTACGAAAACAATGCATTCCTAAATTTGGAATATTGGCTGCGCGCAGACGTGACGTTCACAATGGCGGTTCATTTCGAGTGAATTCTGTTTGTGTTTTTGGATCGCTAAATTCTACATGAAAATAATGTTGAATTGTTTTGTTATAAATTTGTATTGGCCGTGTGGCAAGAAATAATTCCTTTAGGCGAACAAAGAAAAATCACAGTGAAAAATAGAATGTAATGATTCCCAACCGAGATGGGGAAAAGCCTTATTTTCATATTTAGTTGCTTTTAGATCAAACCAGTAGGCTAACGGTTACCAAAGTAGAAAAGTATAAAATCGACTTGAGAGATATAGCTGATTATTACTGACCTCAGCAAATATGAACTGCGATCAGACATGCTTGAGGATAATGTAATGCTGGCGGATTAGTTGTGGTATTTGGACATTATTCATTAACTAAATTAAAATGATTAATAAAGATTGCATCAACGATTGTTATCTTGCTGGTATCTAATTAATTAATTATTAATTATATTAATTAATTACTAAATAATTGTTAATTAATTAATTATTAATTAAGTAATTAAAATTATAATTCCCAAAAGCATTTAGGTTGAAGCCATGGCCAAACATCTTTTCACACTCAAAATTTGATGAAGATATCTTGGATAATAAGGAAGTTATGACCATTTTAGAAAAATGGTCACAATTTTCGTTGCAATTTATATGGAAATCAAAGGAAAATTTCGGACCCATTGTCTTTATTAGTTTTTGTCATAACTTCCTTATTCTTTAAGCTATTTTGATTTTTTTGGTATCGAAATGTTTGTTTTGGTCTGCTCTTTCGGGAAATAAACAAAGAATAGTGGAATATTCAAATCTCATTTTTTTGTAACGTACCTAAAATACTTCTTACTTCTTCCCCTTTCCTAATGGCGACTTCCTGTTTTCAGTTCATGCAAGGGAGATAAATCTTGTTTTAATGGAGGCAGACCACTATTAATTTCCCCACTGACTTCAATGTTGATTCTGGTCTCCACTATTCCTTACATTTTCGTTGGACTGAACGCTTTTCACTACAGAAAGAAAAACAAATGATCATGTTTTTGCACCAGAATTTGTATGAGGTTGACCACTAAAATTTTGACATGCACATTGAATGTCAATCTCCAGCGTCTGGCAATTGCGCTTGCGTATACGAATGGTAAAATCGTCGGTATGTAGACGAAGTGATCGTCTTAAAATATTAAATATCAGAAGCCCATCATTTCCCGGTAAGATCACAACATCAGTTTTGATTTAAATTGACAAATAATTTGTGTTTTCAATGTCGAAAACTTTGGATGATATTATAGCTGCTTTAACAGTTAGTACAAATTCCATTCATTTAGCTGTGATTAGAAACTGGTTCAATTTAAAGCGAGAATTTCATATTTTCAAAGAAAGTCAAAACATAATTATTTGTATGTCTTTTGCTCAATAGGCTGTCAATTCACTATTATACGATCATAGGCATTATTTCCAAGTTTTATAAATCACTAACACCGGAAATAATAACACAATTACCTCCCTAGTTTTTCCACCGACAACCCCCACCCCCATGGTATAGCTATTTCCAAACCTTGAATTTGAAGTTGAAAATGATATATTTGCCAATTTCTCAATTGGCAATAGTGAATTATTGGATTAATAGGGTTTTTCTTTAACAAGGCAGGACTGTTTATAGATACCATCTAGTTTAAGGCTTTATTTTAATACATTTTAAAAATATAACTTAAAAATATGAAATTGCAGCTTTAAATTGTAAGATTTCCAATCTTGTCTATTTGATTAGACAATAAAACTGGTTCCGTATTCCGTTTCCAATCTTCTATATTTGATTAGACATTAGAACTGGTTCGTTTTAAACTTGTGTATTTGATTAGACATTAAGAACAGTTCCCTTTAAATGAGCGAAACAAATAGCCGGTCGCAAAATAAAAGCAGTCGATCGCAAAATAAGTGCAGTCGATCCCAAAATAAATGCTCACTGAATTAATACACACAATGCCAAAATACATGTAGAAGGAAAAATCCCAAATTTTATGTATTTGCTTGAATCCGAGCACGCAAAATGTTAGTATAAAATAACCTTGTCAACTTATCAAGTTCGAAAATATGTTTTTTACCCCTGGGGGGAAAAATAGTCGGTCTCAAAATAAGTGTAGTCATTGCAGTCGGTCTCAAAATTATGCATCGGCGATTGACAAAATGAATTAATGAGATTGACAAATAATGCCAGAATAGAAGGGAAACCTCTCATATAATTAATATACATACGTGCACCTAAACTCCCTACGTCACATAGTCGGTCTCAAAATAATTGCTGAATGGAGTCGGTCTCACACTGAATGAATTAATGAGGTAAACAATGCCAAAATATAAGGGAAAATTATTGAGTGAATCCGTGCACCTAAATTACTCGGGTATAGTATAAAATAACCTAGTCAACTTTTCATGTTTGAACAATATAAATTCCCTGTAATGAGTATGTTGGTCTAAGAAAATGGGAGAGTTTGTTACAAAGGTTTTGATAATTTAAATTATATTATTGATTCTCATACGATAGTTTGTTTCATGCATATAATTACTGTTTTAATAAACCATCAATCAATCACTAATTACAATACATTACAACGAATTGCAACGAAGGTATACATAGTTTCTTGTCAACAAGGGGGTTGGGATGGCTTAGTGGTCTAGAGTGCCGCGCTTCGACCTCTAGCTGGTCGGTCACCTCTGGCTTGCGGCTGTGGTTTCGATCCCTGGTGTGAACGTATGTGGCATGGAGATAGGGGCGCCTTCTCAACCTCGTGGGTTTCCTCCCACTGCTAAAGAACCCTACGCACAAGCGAATTATTGAAATACAATTTTAAAAATGACCCCTCTCTCTCTTGTCAACAACAAACCACACACGAGTTATCTCCCATGAACCTCCGATTTGGGATTAACTAATACTCTATATTAAAGAGATACCCAGCTATATGGTATATCACAATTGAAACATATTGATAATATTCTATATTAAAGAGATACCCACCTATATGGTATATCACATATTGATAATACTCTATATTAAAGAGATACCCACCTATATGGTATATCACAATTAAAACATACTGATAATAATCTATATTAAAAAGACGCCCAGCTACATGGAATATCAGAATTAAAAGGTAACCAATAAGACAATAGTAAAATATGCCTGTGGTATTACAATGGATATATCGTCAACTACTTAATATTTCAATAAATAAAAAATAGATGATATAAGTATTCAACAATGCTGGGTGCATTTGTTTTCTTAAAATATAAAATATTATTATCTCATACTTCACACAGATTTTGTTTTATTTCAGTTATGAGTCGTTCACGCCCGTTGGTGGAGTCGCCCACACCCGTTGGTGGAGTCTTCCACATCTGTTGGTGGAGTCTTCCACAACTATTGGTTATGACGTCCACAACTAAGAATAGGATTCGTACACAACTCAGAATAAGACTCGTACACAATTTAATCGTGTAGAAGAAATAGCATGTACTCGTTGACTATTTATTTTGTTATTTGATTTCAAATCGAATCAACGATGATTTGTAATAAAGTTAATCGTATTGTTTGTATGATCGTACTTGGTAAGCGGTTGAAAAATCGATGTCCCGTGTACACGTAGAAGCTCGCTTGGAATTTGGTATAAGAGTAGACCGTAGTATCATTAGCTAGTCGGAGATAAACCTCATTGCGTTTCATTTAGCATGTAGGTATATTATAGATTGTAGTGTTTCATATACCAGGTAGGTATATACTTTATTTCGATTGTATGCTACAGATTGTAGTATTTTCACATAACGAAAATATCAGACATTTTGTCATATCTTTAAACATGTTTACCTGATTAAATATTCATGCACCTAACCGAAACAACCAATCAGGGTGTAATTTAATCTCTTGTACATAATATACCATCTCAGCTTGTAATTTAATCAACTATAACGATCAGCGCAACCCTAACACGACATTCGTTGGAAAACATGGTCGGGCCCCTAGAAGGGTGTGTGCAGTCGATACATCGCCCCGGGCCCATGAAGCCCCTGGAGGCCCATAAATATCTATTAAATTTTTTTATTTACGTAGACATGGCCAGTATTTGTGCAGCAGAGCCCGCGGTCTGATACCTGATGCTGTACTGTGAGAGGTGGGGGTAAAATTGGTCCTGCATCCGCACATGAAAATTGTTGCGGCGCCCCTGAGCATGAGTGTAGCACGTGAAACATGAACCGCTTAAAGCGTTCTTACATCCAAAATATTCCAAAAAATAAACCGACAAAGACAGCTATTATATAGATAGCATATTATATGATATTTGAACTTTTAATAATATAAAAAAAAATTATATATTTAGAGATATTAAAATCTGATGCAAGTAGTGTTATACCGACAATGAGAAAACATAGTCGCTATATCGAATACAGAAAACCCCAAACTCTCATCTGATCTGTTTGGTGATCTGTTTAACGGCACAAAATATTAAAATTAAATATACGTTAAATTACGTGTCACTTACTTTATTGAGACAGGCTTCAATATGATAATAATCCTCTCTGTAGAGTCTTTTATTTCACCAATTTAATGGCGACGTTACTGTTTAATTTACTTTCTAGTTGTACCAGGGGTTGGTATAATAAAAGGGGTGGGTGCTATATATCATTTACTGAAAAGGGGTGGAGCTTATCACGGAATACTATAACTAGTAGGCGGAAATTACGAAGAATACCACGCCACGACACTGACCCTAGATAACAGCTGTCAATCTGTTATCATGACTACGTAAATCGAATATGGGAGGGGCGATCTCTTCTCTGATACATACATGCGTCATACTCCGCGCAGCGTTTCGTTTGATTAGAGGTAATCCCACAACTCACTGCTCTATGGGTGGATATTGTTGTTTTAAATTTTGATAGCATGTTAAGAAAACTCACAGGGTCATTACGCAATTTACTACTAGAATTATTCAATAAATCGTGGTCAGAAGGAATAGTTCCTAAAAGCTGTAAAACAGCAACGATAACCCATTGATTAAACCATTAAAAGATAAAAATGAAACCAGTTATTACAGACCGACAAGTTTGACCTTTACGTTGTGCAAAACACTTGAGACTATGGTAAATAATGGGCTAAAATATTATTGTGAAAGTAATGGATTAATCAGCCCAAATCAAAGTGGATGTAGACAGCAGCGCCCCACTATTGATCATATTGTAAGGCTACAGCATGACTTCACTATCTAAAAAGAACAATTATCTATGTGCAGTATTTGTCGACTTGACCAAGGCATTTGACTTAGTTTGGGTGGATGGCCTACTTAAAAAAGTACATGGGATGGGGGTAACAGGACGAATGTTCCATTGGATTGATGATTTTCTAAACGATAGGCAAATTCAAGTTAATGTAGGTCTGTCATTAAGCAATAAATATGAACTCGAAAATGGCACACCACAGGGTTCCGTTATAAGCCCGACTCTTTTTAATATTATGATTAATGACCCTCAGTCCAATAACTACATTAAGAAACTCATAGACGTAGCAGTCGATAGCTCAATTTGGCATTCAGCGAATAACTACGGCACGGTTAGAACGAGAAGCTTTAGACAAATTATCGAAATGGTCCAATGATTGGGGATTTCGTATATCTGAAAGTAAAACAGTAGATATGCTCTTCTGTAGTGTGGAAGTGTCGTCTATTATTTCGTGAATTTAACAGCATTGTTAAAACTAAGATTAAATCTGAATGGAAAACTGAGATGGCCAAGACAAACACTTTTAGATTCAAATTAAAAAACGACCTGGTTGTAAAAGCTGAGGTCAATCACCCATCTCGCAAAATCTGTAGTTTAATCATAAAACTGAGAACAAAAGATTTGATCACGGACCACACATTTAACCCAAAGAAATGCGAATGTGGCCAAAATTTGACTGTTAACCATGTCATAATTGCGTGCAATAAATTGCAAGAGGAAAGACTCCCTATACGAAGTTTAATAAAAGATGCCAAACTTCAATATACCCTTCAAAATGTACTCTTCCCCTCACGGAATATTATTATTATTATTCATCTTCTATGGCGCTTCATTATATCCGGTGATATTCCTACGCGCTTAACAAATGTCACATCACAGATCGTAATAATATTTAAACAAGTGTGTTTTGAACTTTCTCTAATTGATCTTGGTACCTTATTCCACATATGGGCACCATTTATAGGGAAAGATAACTTTCCTCCGAGTCTCTTGTAAGCAGGTACAGATAATAAAGTAGTATCTGTGGACGGACGAAGATTCGGCCTTTCCTGTATGTAGAATGTGAATAATTGTTTCATGTAGGAGGGAGCAGTATCCGAAAACAAAGCTTTATAGACATTTGATAGCACTTTAAAATCGATTCGGGCTTTCACAGGCAGCCAGTGAAGATTTTTAAGAGTTTCTGATACATGATCTCTAGAAGATGACTTGGCAACTAGTCGCGCACAGTTATTTTATACAACTTGAAGGCGGTTGAGGGAGAAATCTGGAACGCCAGCCAGGAGTTCATTTCCATAGTCCAACTGAGATATGACCAGGGCTAATACAACCCTAGCACATGAGTCTTTAGTAAGATACCTCCTGATTCTGGATATTGGCTTTAATCTCATGTACATTTTGCACATAGTATTGATAACCTGTGGGATGAGAGACATTGTCTTATCCATGATAAACCCAAGATTGCGCACTTTACATGATGGTGCGATTTCAGTATCGCCGATGTTTAGCTTTGGTGAAAAGTTGAAATTGCTCAGTTTTGATCTTGGTAGTATCATCAAGAATTCTGTCTTATCATCGTTCATCTTTAATTTGTTTTGATTCATCCATGTCCGAATATCACTGATACAGGATTCTAGCTTCTTTAGGGCACTGTGTATTGACATCTGGTCAGAAGGAATGAATGTGTTATACAATTGCGTATCATCGGCAAAACCATGATAGCTGATACCATGCCTATGAATAATTTTACCAAGTGGAAGAACATACAGTAAGAAAAGAAGTGGACCGAGTACCGATCCATGTGGGACTCCAATGGACAGCGGTTAAGATACAGAATTGCTGCTATGAATATGGACACATTGGTTTCTGTCAGTTAGATAAGACTTCAACCAATCCAGTGCCGATCCTTTGATTCCCACCGATAACTGCAGTCGATTGAACAGAATGCTATGGTCGATGGCACCAAATGCTGCACTTAAATCAAGACGTATAAGGTTAATGCCAATGTTGCTGTCCAATGCTGCATCAATATCAGTTTTTACCTCCAAGAGTGCTGTTTCTGTGCTGTGTCCTTCTTTATAGGCTGACTGCAGTGGTTCATGAAGATCGTTAGCTTGCAGATAACTAGTGATTTGTCTGGCTGTCACCCTTTCAAGCACCTTTCCGATAAACTCAAGGTTTGAGACAGGTCGATATGTCCTATAAAATTTATGAAGCTATCTCAAAATTCAAGAGGAATCGGGAATTAAATGTTAATTTAGCTGCACTAAAAGTGCACTAGTCATGGAAAGATAACTGGTTGTGTAGACCAGGTTGGCCCCTAAGCCATCTGGATGCTTTAATAATTTCAGAAAAATTAACTTTAAGATAGGAAACTACATATCTAGTTACAAATGAAGGAACTGTGGTTGTAGGACAGTATGGCGGTTTAGCCTACTGAACGATTTAATATAATAATATATTAGGGAAAATAATGACAAATAAAAGAATAGGGACCTACACAACCATTACTAACAATGGCAGTGCATATCAATCAAGTTAATTTATATCTAAACATTAAAACCACATAATCATTTTGTCTTCTATAAATGGTTTAATTTATTTTAATCGCTTTGTTCTGTGATGCTGCTGGCTCCTCTTTCTCTTTTCAGGTAAGGCTTGTTGGGGGAGAGTTCAAGGGCAAGTCAAACCCAAATAGAATACCTTTATTTTTTTTAATGAATATCAACCCCCGGTGGAAGTGGACGCTAAACTTAACGGGACCGGCTATGTGGTTTTTACCGCGAGCACTTCGCTTTTCCACATACCGCAAGCGGATTCTTTTTCCCCATGGGTTTTTTTCGATCCGCACTGATGGCACCAAACATCTGTCAGCTGGACCTACTGTTTTAACATGTTTTTATTATGACAAAGGGAGTCGATGACCCGCTCGCGCGACAGCAGTTTTATAAGTGTGATTTAAATTGACTTTTTAATATTCAAGGACATTTTAACATGTTTTTATTATAACAAAGGGAGAAGATGACCCGCCCTCGCTTCTCACGACAGCGGTTTTATAAGTGCGATTCGGATTGACTTTTTATTTGTATGTTTTACCAACTATCAAACACATGAAGTGTAAATAAGTTAATTTAATCAATCTGTCCATAATATCATATAATTGGACGTTAAATCTGTAATAAGCAACAAGAAGAAGAATACTGCAGTAAAACTAATTGCGTGACGAACGAGGCTATCAAGTCGAATGAAATGTAAACAATACTGTTTGAAAACGAACATACTTTCACCGTTTTTAATACCTTAAATTAATCACTGTCCAAAGTTTTAGGGAAGACCCAGATTAAACGAAGGACCGTCATGTTGCTGTACTTAAGTGATAGCTTTCATTGAACAGAAGGAATAGACACACTCCCGCATAAGTTCAAGAAACAGACGCTATTTCAGCAATGGCCAGAGAGGGATTATTCTGGCCATTGATTCGGGAATATGACATACATTAGTATGATAGACTAGATTATACGGGGGCCGGGGATGGCCTAGTAGTCTAGAGTGCCGCGCTTAGACCTCTTGCTGACCGGTAACCTCTGGCTTACGGCTGTGGTTTCGAGCCCTCGTGTGAGTGCGTGGCATATAGATAGGGGCGCCTTCTCAACCTCGTGGGTTTCCTCCGGGTACTCCGGTTTACTCCCACAGGAAAGACCCCTGCATGTGCGCTAAGATAATAAAGATAAAAAATAAGACTTGTTTGCGATGTCACCTTCGGTGGAAGTGGACGTTAAACGCTAAGAACAACAACTAGATTATATTAGACAGTGTTGATACAATATATTTAACAAATCATAGAGACGAATACCAAAGATAACATACATTTTGTGCGTTAAATAAAGTATATCTTTGTAAATTAAACCCGGTGAAGTACATATTGAAATTAAACAGTTGGAATAATTATTAATGACTTGTTCTGTGATCTTAAGGTTCTACTGGATCGTGAATATATTGTTGCGCTTGATGAGTGCTTTTAAAAAGTTACTAACAAAATTTTGAATTTGATTCGCTGATGTATGGGCAGCCAATTTTGGGTACCAGTCAAGTCGTCCACAAGCAAAGTCGTCCACAGTGAAGTCGCCCACGCCTGTTGGTGGAGTCGTCCACGCCCGTTGTAGTCCGGGAGCTAGGTGGGTTTTATTCAACATGAAAGGTGCGGAAGGTTTGGGATGCTAGTGGTGTATGACTGGGTTAGCAGACCCCAGAAACCCAATTCTTAAGTTGCACCAGTGGTAGGTGTGGTAGGAGGGGCCACCCATAGTACCCCCCAAAATCGGTTTATTCAACATGAAAGGTGCGGAACCCAATTCAGTAGCATTTGATAAGAGAAAATTAAATGATCATACACACGGGCAACTACAAGTGGATTAATCATTGAGTCGACCATTAACCTGATTTATCTTTGATCATCTTTCATAATCCAGAACAAAACTGCTAATATTTTGTAAATTAATTATATATTTCACTATCAAGTTTGTCTAGTTATTCGGATTGGGCGAAAACAGAATGCACATAACATGTCTAATTAAAACAAAATTTGATTTTAGGATCTTTGATAAATGATTTGGTCGTTTCTTATTTTGTTGAAGGACGTATAACGAATAACGAAACAGAACGTGTGTGGTTTTTCGGATTCAGATATTAAAAAACGAGACGGGGTTAATGAAGATGGGTATATGTCATGGACTGTGCGATATGGAGAAATTATGCCTATCCTTTCGAACTAAAACTGGCAAGATTTTCTCTTACGTACACATTAGTAAGCCTACAGGGTAGCTCAGAACAGAGGCGTATTCGTGAAATATATGTGACAAAGTTTATTTGTCTTTATTCACCACGGTTACAGAACAGAGATCTGACAGTGCAGCAAATGCTGTTGACTGTTAGCTCTCATTACCGCTCTCTCACTGACTCGCTCACTGTATTCAGTCAGACAACTACCAGCTGTGCTATAAATAGATCTCGTGCAAGCATGCAAGCAACACAGCACGTAGACACAATTAAAGGGACAATACACACGGCCATACTCTCCCCAACTTTAAGGAAAATGCACCCCTGCCTTTTGGATAATCTAGAATATAAGAGAGATGTACAAAATAACTGAATTCCAAATAACCTATAGCCCGAATAGGTGTACAACATAAATGAAAAGCTTTAAACACTTAAAGACAACAAGGGAAAATAAAATAACTAATAATAGAAATATACAAACTATATAACAAATTGCAGTCCAAGAAACCAAAGTTTCAGTATCAGTTATTCTGATTCAGAACATACCCTATTTCGCGTATAGCTGTCGCCATCAATGAGATGCTTAAACGAAGTAAAATGTCCGAATTATCAGTTGAAATGTTATTATTTGTAACACTATCAGGAAGTTTATGAACATTTGAATGTTGTCAACGATTGTCACGTACAGAACGCCTTAAACCAGAATTCATCACTGTAACATCAGCGGGCTTGACAGGCAAAATACTCGCATCATCCACAAAGGGTGGTGAAACATTAGTATCCTGTGCAACTCCATAACTTAAATCCTGAGATTCCTCATCAATATTCTCAGTTGAACCAGTATCATCCGTAACAACATTGTCATCATTCGGTTCCCTTTGATAAACAGGACAGAGTTTTAGCTCGGTTCTGTGTACAGTCTTAGTTATACTGGGATCATCAATGGGACTCACAATATACACGTGGTTGTCATCACTTATTCGTTCCACCACAGAATATACCGTAGGAGACCAATAATCTTGAATTTTATTTCTGCCCAAAATTCCTCTGGCACGACAGTACACCATCTGACCGATCTCTAAAGGCGAGTCGCGGGCTTTCCCACCAAGCTCACCTCTGTGATCAGCCGCTGATGCTAATGGCTCATACGCTTTGGAGTAACAATATTCCATTCGCTTCTGATGATTCAACAACCAACTATCTGTATCGTTCGCTTCCGCACCCAAAAGAATGTCAATTGGAAGCGTAGGGTTCCGTCCAAATAACAGAAAATATGGGGTGTATCCAGTAGAAGAATGGGTTGTTGTGCTGTAACAAAATGTTAGTTCTGGAAGATTTTCAGGCCATTTTCGCTTCACATAAGCAGGTAATGTTGGAAGTAAATTATGCAGGGTTCGGTTGAACCGTTCGGTCTGACCGTTACCCCGTGGGTGATACGGAGAAGTCCGACCCTTCTTAATGTCATACATGGAACATAACTGCTGAATCAAATGTGATTCGAAATTTCTACCTTGATCCGAATGTATCTTCCGTGGCACGCCATACCGGAAAAACCATTCTGGAACTAGTACACGCGCAGTTGTGGCAGCTTTCTGGTCTTTTGTAGGAACTGCAAGAGTAAATTTCGAGAACACATCAGTCATGACCAACACATTTTCCAATCCATCTGATGCGGGTTCGAGTAATGTAAAATCTATAGCAAGAAAATCAAGGTGTCTGTTAGCCAGTAGATTCTTCAGAGAAGTGCGTGGCAACTGGGGATTTCTTAGAAACTACACACCGAGAACAGGTCTTACATTTACGCTCGACATCTCGCAAAATTCCAGGCCAATAACATATTGCCTTGACTAAATGAAATGTCCGCTCAATACCCCGATGTCCTGTCTTGTCATGTAAGTGGTCGAGAACTGTTTGCTTTAACGTATCAGGGAGTACCAACTGTTCTATTTTCATGACGTCATATGAAATTTCTGGCTTCACAGTTGTCGCAACTTTATCTATATACGGCTTTGCGCTCACTGGGGGAATGACGTCATAACATATCCACTTCTCAAAGGGTTAATGGTTTAACAGCAGTACTGCAAACAGCTAAACCCTCCGGTAGATGTGTCCTTTCCCATGATACGCAAGTCCGCCTGTAGAATTCCAACATAAGGAATAGAAAAACCATTAGCAGCTCTAACCTTCAAAAATCCGATCTTGCTAACAGCCACACCAAGTACTGCAAGTTGAGAGTTATAAAACGATTCTGTAATCGTCGATATCTGAGAACCAGTGTCAATAAGGAACTGACAAGGTTTTCCCTGTACATCGACAATTACTGTAGGACATTCAGAAACGGAATTTTCATAACAAAAACTAGGACCTGAGCCTTGAGTCGCAATACTCTCCCCTCGGCTCACAGCGGAGAGTTTTTCTCGTTTTCCGACTTTTGTTTAGACAGTTCCTTTTAAAGTGCCCCTCTGCCCCACATCCGTAGCATCTTCGATTATTCTTTTTCTGAGTTAGTTCTGTAAGCTTATTAATTGTTCCTGCTGCGTCGAAATCAGCCTTCTAAGCTCACCTAATTCGGCCTTATTGGTAGTCACTCCTTCGGATATAGCAGAAACTGAGACGTCACCCTTTGAAGAACTGTCCTCCGACCAGTCAAGGACATTTTTCTCCGGATATCTAGAAAAGACAAAGATGGTTTCACTCGGATCTGCCGCTGTAATTCTTTACGTAGCTGTAAGTACAGTACGCCGTCCACGAAATGGTCTCGCAGTATATGCTGCTGTGGGTCCTTGCCCATTTTAGCCCCATCCACACTATCGATTCTGTCCATCAATTCACTCAAGACATAGGAAAACGCGCGTAGACTTTGATGTTCTCGTTGACGCTTTGAATAAAATGTGCGTAAAAGTTCTGATGCTGAACATGTTTCACCAAAAGCGTCCTTTAAGGCACTAACAATCGCGCCTGTTTGGGATTGAGCTCGTCTCAATTTCACTTCTTCTTTTGCTTCTCCGGCAAGATGTGAATGGTCGACCTAAAAATCTCTTTGGTTCTCTACTCTTACCGACATAAACTATTGGTTTGGGTGTACCTGGTGTCGCATTAGCAGACAGGGGGGACCCCTGGTTTAAAGAAAAACGTGGAACAGGGCGTGGTGGTGTTTGCTGTAGTGATAACGTTTGTAGTAATTTGGCCTGTTCCAATTCCTGTTTCAGTCTGCTGATTTCCTCCTGATATTTATCTGAACTGGTACTGCTTTCAACAGGTCCTGAATTCTCAACCCCTTCTGCCATGTTGAACTTTAAGTCGACCGTGTTCGCAGAGCTATCTCTACAAATACACAGTACAAGGAAGGAAAAGACAAACAGAATCTTTTTAATTCTACAATAGTTCAGTAAAGTAAGGCATTCCGCACAATACCCACTTTCCTTTCCAAAATCTCGATTTCTATGCATCTACATCAACACGTAACTGCTGTACAGGTAATGGGTAACAGTAGCGTCAATCACAATATGGTGTAACCAACATTTTGCTAATCTCTCTATGGGGTGCACACCATCCACATAAAATTGAAAATTTGTTAAATATCTGGACTTTTTCCCTTTTCTTTATGAGACTTTAACCATTAGAAAATCCCAATGTTGATTCATTGATTGCCGAATTCAACAATTTGATTTCATTATTAATGTTCGAAATATATTGTGACACGGCTGTGTCATCTGTCGTAAATGTTTTCGAGTCACTGTGTCCTTTAAAAAGATTAAACTGTACGACTGACACCGGCGGGACTTTTATTGGGGAATTTGGGAATTGATTTACACTGTCTATTGCTCTAAGGTATTGTCTCAAAACACCCGAAACCGTATCAGCACTTTGGGGTTGTGCGTAAATAAATCGGCCAAATTTATATGTGACGTCACAAGTGCCAAGCCAAATATAAATTAACAGCGACTTGTGTCTGGCAATCCAACCGGAAAGACTGTCTTTAAGTAAATCTATCCCGCTTTTTGTTGTTCTACCGCTTTCACATTAAAATTTAATATTCAGCCGATTGTCCCTTGACAATTGCCTTTTTAGATAATTTCCTTTACTGTCCCTAATTAAAATTGCTAAACTTTCTTGGGTTTGATTTGGTACAATGAAAGGGATAGGTTTTTCAATAAATTTCTTGTCATGGCATAATGAGTCGCAATGAGGAAAGTTTGAAAATTGAGTTATTGTTATTTTCACATTCTCCACATTCTCCACGATGTATAGTTTGATTGAATGGCGCAAAAAATTGACTGAGCTGCGTTTTGAGAAAAGTCAAGTCAAAGATTTGGTATGTTTCAAAACAAAATCCCCTAGCAACCAAGCCATTTATTTGCTGTTTTGTCGTTGAATACTTATTCTAGAGGTTTTGATGGATGCTGAAGACGAAAATTGTAGTAAACATTTCCAAAATGGGCGCGCAAATGACAAATTTTCGAGTTTTCACAAGTTATGTGTTTATTAATGTATAAGAGTCAATCCGATAATACCCGCCATTTTGTTTTTCAAAATGGCGACCGAAATGATAATCGTAGTAGTAAAATTTTATCCGACAATATCGACCATTTTGTTTTAAATGAACCCGCGGTAACTATTGGTCATGATGTTACCAGGGACGGACCGGGAGTCGAGCTTCCCTAAACCGCGATGTACCCTGTAGTTCGGATAGAGAGTCTAAGCTATGATATACCCTGTAGTTTGTATTGGGTATCTAAACCATGATGTATTCTGTAGTTCGTATTGAGTCTCTAAACTATAATGTACCCTGTAGTTCGTATAGAGTCTCTAAATCATGATGTATCCTGCAGCTCGGATAGAGTCTCTCTAAACAATCGTGTACCCTGTCTAAACCATGGTGTATCCTGTACTTCGATGTACCGTGGAGTTCATATGGTCTCTAAATGGGGGTTGGATGGCCGAATGGTTAGCATGCGTTCTGTATCATAAAGCCTGTCATTGAGTCTCTCTCTCTCCCTCTAGTCTCTAAACCATGATGTACCCTTCAGTCTCTTAACCATGATGTACCCTGTAGTTTCTAAACCATGTTTATACTGTAGTTGGGATAAACCATAGTTTTGTAAATACATGATCGATCATCCAATGAATATGAATTGTGCAATATGTTAATCTCGAAATTACATAGTTACTCTTAAATGGATATATTGTTAACACGCTTTAAATATCTGGATGCAATAGAGGTGGTGTAGAAAATTCTAGGTACATTAAAACATTGATAATAGGAGGTATTTTTTGCTATGGCTTTTTTATAGTATAAGACGAGATTTATTTTTTTTTGATTATAATCACAATGTTACCCCTACTGAGAATTGTAATTAAATAATGTAATGTTATCTTCCTTTATATTATGTCTTTGAATCTACCTGAGAGGTATGTGCATCGGTATGACACCTTAAATAAATTAATATGCGTATTTCTACAAAGATCCATTTATAGTCTTTAATTACATACTTATAACCAGCCATTGGAGTTTTAATGACAATAAATCATTTAGTTTATTCAGCTCGACGTAAGACTTAACAAATATAAAGACACAGTTGGTTTAACTTGAATGTAGATATTAATCATCTATAGTGCATATATATATCACCTTTCAGTTGAATCATGTTATGTTCATATTGTGTTACGTTTTTGCCAACATTGGGGTGGGGGGGGGGTCCGCAAATTAAATTTTATAAAATGTTAACAAATTATTACGCCGGCGGCACGAGGCTGCGCAGCAGCCGATGTAGCTCGGCAGGGAGAGTGCGGTTACCCTCCGACATGTGAATTTTTTTTTTAAGGTTTCAGTCTACCGTAAACACTGTTTTGACATATTTGACGGGGCTAAAGTAAAACATCCAACCAATACTATGTTTACCATGTTTAAGTCCAAGGGTGTCATATTCATATTTTTTCACGACTGATACATATTGAATGTTACCCTTGAGTTATGAACAACACCACAAAGAGAGTTTAGTAGGGGAATTTTTATGAGGAGGTTCGAAATGAGACCAAACATGATCAAATATCTTTAGTTTATGAGGATGCATATTTGACAATGACTTTGTTAACTACTATGAGTTGTTACTTGAATGTTCGTTGTGGCAAAGATGCTAGCTTGGTTAAAAATCATGAATGTTTTGTGACAAAATGGGACGTTTACAACAAATAGGCGTACGGGGAAATTTTTGACTGGTGGGGGCGGTGATGGTTGGCGCCCAAAGAAATGTAGTTAGGTTCTTAGTATGTTACATAATAATAATAATAAGATTTCTATTTAATTGCCTAAATATAAACACTTTGAATTTAAATTCGCTGTTAAATTGGACACATCCAAGAACACAATATTTTTTTATACAACGTTTACAAAGTACAATTGTGTGCCCAAATTTTCCCAAAATTTGGTGCCCGCAATGGCCGCCCCCAGCCCCCATACAATGATTATTCTGATCTATATTTACGACTTAACCCAAAACATCGGCTCGGGGGGGGGGGATAGAGATTAGCAGAGGGGTGAAACCGAAGGGCCCGGAGAAAACCCACGAAGATGGGCAGACGACCCTACTCCTACCGGGGATTCGAAACGACGCCATTTGACTCAATGACAGGCTTTTTGATAGAGCACGCACGTGCTAACCATTCGGACTCCAACATAAGAAGAAACTTTTAGAAGTGTTCATGAGGGGCATTGATGTCTGGTACTGACATCTCGGAAGAGGAAGATGCTCGCTTGCCTTCCCTTAAACATACATTATGCAAGAGCTAAATCTGCCTATTGTAGGCCTTTCTTTAGGTCTGAAATGTTATAAAAACTATTAATTAGACATTAATTATTTTATTCAGACCATAACCGACACTACTGGTTTTGTCTTACCGACTTTAGTAATGATGACAGAGGCTAAGCGGAACTTTCAATTTCTTAGTTCTAAGTTAATAGTGGATCAATTTGACTGAAATTTTCCGCAAATCACCTTTACATTATGTGGTTTTTAACTACAAATTCCACCCATTTAGCTGTGATTAGAAACTGGTTCAATTTAGATTGTAAGGTTTTCAATCTTGTGTATTTGATTAGACATTAACAACAGTTCCGTTTAAATGAGCGAAAAAAATAGCCGGTTGCAAATTAAATGCAGTCGATCGCAAAATAAGTGCATTCGATCTCAAAAGAAATGCTCACTGAATTAATACAAACAATGCCAAATTATAGGGAAAAATCCCAAATTTTATGTATTTGCTTGAATCCGAGCACGCAAAACGTTAGTAAAAAATAACCTTGTCAACTTATCAAGTTAGAAAATATGTTTTTTACCTCCGGGAGAAAAATAGTCGGTCTCAAAATAAGTGTAGTCATTGCAGTCGGTCTCAAAATTATGCATCGGCGACTGACAAAATGAATTAATGAGATTAACAAATAATGCCAGAATAGAAGGGAAACCCCTCATATACTTAATATACATACGTGCACTTAAACTCCCTACGTCACATAGTCGGTCTCAAAATAATTGCTGAATGCAGTCGGTCTCACACTGAATGAATGCCAAAATATAAGGGAAAATTTTTGAGTGAATCCGTGCACCTAAATTACAACGGTATAGTATAAAATAACCTAGTCAACTTTTCATGTTTGAACAAAATAAATTCCCTGTAATGAGTATGTTGGTCTAAGAAATTGGGAGAGTTTGTTACAAAGATTTTGATAATTTAAATTATATTATTGATTCTCATGCGATAGTTTGTTTCATGCATATAATTACTGTTTTAATAAACCATCAATCAATCACTAATTACAATACATTACAACGAATTGCAACGAAGGTATACATAGTTTCTTGTCAACAAGGGTGTTGGGATGGCCTAGTGGTCTAGAGTGCCGCGCTTCGACCTCTAGCTGGTCGGTCACCTCTGGCTTGCGGCTGTGGTTTCGATCCCTGGTGTGAGCGTATGTGGCATGGAGATAGGCGCGCCTTCTCAACCTCGTGGGTTTCCTCCCACTGCTAAAGAACCCTACGCACAAGCGAATTATTGAAATAAAATTTAAAAAATGACCCCCCTCTCTCTCTTGTCAACAACAAACCACACACGAGTTATCTCCCATGAACCTCCGATTTGGGATTAACTAATACTCAATATTAAAGAGATACCCAGCTATATGGTATATCACAATTGAAACATATTGATAGTATTATATATTAAAGAGATACCCACCTATATGGTATATCACATATTGATAATACTCTATATTAAAGAGATACCCAGCTATATGGTATATCACAATTAAAACACACTGATAATACTCTATATTAAAAAGACACCCAGCTACATGGAATATCAGAATTAAAAGGTAACCAATAAGACAATAGTAAAATATGCCTGTGGTATTACAATGGATATATCGTCAACTACTTAATATTTCAATAAATAAAAATAGATAATATAAGTATTCAACAATGCTGGGTGCATTTGTTTTCTTAAAATATAAAATATTATTATCTCTTACTTCACACAGATTTTGTTTTATTTCAGTTATGAGTCGTTCATGCCCGTTGGAGGAGTCTTCCACAAATGTTGGTGGAGTCTTCCACAACTATTGGTTATGTCGTCCACAACTAAGAACAGGATTCGTACACAACTAAGAATAAGACTCGTACACAATTTAATCGTATAGAAAAAATAGCTAGTACTCGCTGACTATTTATTTTGGTATTTGATTTCAGATCGAATCACCGATGATTTGTAATAAAGTTAATCGTATTGTTTGTATGATCGTACTTGGTAAGCGGTTGGAAAATCGATGTCCCGTGTACATGTAGAAGCTCGCTTGGAATTTGGTATAAGAGTAGACCGTAGTATCATTAGCTAGTCGGAGATAAACCTCATTCCGTTTCATTTAGCATGTAGGTATATTCTTTATTTCGAGTGTATATTTTAGATTGTAGTGTTTCATATACCAGGTAGGTATATTCTTTATTTCGATTGTATGCTGCAGATTGTAGTATTTTCAGATAACGAAAATATCAGACATTTTGTCATATCTTTAAACATGTTTACCTGATTAAATATTCATGCACCTAACCGAAACAACCAATCAGGATGTAATTTAATCTCTTGTACATAATATACCATCTCAGCTTGTAATTTAATCAACCATAACGAACAGCGCAACCCTAACACGACATTCGTTGGAAAACATGGGCGGGCCCCTAGAAGGGTGTGTGCAGTCGATACATCGCTCCGGGCACATGAAGCCCCTGGAGGCTCATAAAGATCTGTTAAATTTTATTTACGTCGACATGGCCAGTATTTGGGCAGCAGAGCCCGCGGTCCGATACCTGATGAAGTACTGTAAGAGGTGGGGGTAAAATTGGTCCTGCATCCGCACATGAAAATTGTTTCGGCGCCCCTGAGCATGAGTGTAGCACGTGAAACATGAACCACTTAAAGCGTTCTTTCATCAAAAATATTCAAAAAAATAAACCGACAAAGACAGCTATTATATAGATAGCATATTATATGATTCGAAGTTTTAATAATATAAAACAGATAGGCTGGTACTCCCAGGCACGATACGCCCACATTTTCGAGAGATGGATAGAGAACGAGCAATACCGAAAGTGATTTTTTTCTACATCATTAAGTTAGAATTTGATATGTGCAAATATCGAAATGAATTAAGATCTTTGGGTTATAAATGTGCACTTCAGTAGGCTTCAAATTCGATTGGGGATCATGTTGCTAAGTGTGTAAAAAATTCGAACTCAACCTTCGGTAGTGTGTAACGGTGATAGAGTCAAACGGTTTATTTTTAAATCGGATAATAATTGTGACCTCCAGAGGGGCCATAGACAATTTTTCGGACAATCAGGGGCCATAATTCAGGAAGTTACAATCCGATATGCGCAAATAACGACAGGAACCAAGATCTTTGGGTTATAAACATGCATTTCATGTTTCATCAAAATCGAAGTAAAATTGTGACCTATACAGGGTCCACAACCATGATATACCATTTTTAACAGTATTTGCGTACAAATGGCGGCCATTTTTTCTGTCAATTTTGGTCCGATTTTCCCAAAATTCTAACTCAAACCTTTCTTAACGTGTAACGGTGATATAATCAAACGGTTTTTTTTAAATCGGAAAATAATTGTGACCTCCAGAGGGACCACAAGCTAAAACAAGCAATACCGAAAGTATTGTTACAATAAGTTACAATTTGATATGCGCAAATATCGAAAATAATAAAGATCCTTAGGTTATAAACAAGCATTTCAGGTTTCATCAAAATCGAATTAAAATTGTGACCTCTACGGGGTCCACAACTTTGATATACCATATTTTTACACTGTTCGCGTACAAACGGCGGCCATTTTTTCTGGCAATTATGGTCCGATTTTCTTGAAATTCGAACTCAACCTTCCGTAGGGTGTAACGAAGATAGAGTCAAACGTTTTTTTTTTAAATCGGATAATAATTGTGACCTCCAGAGGGACCATAGGCGATTTTTCGGACAATCAGGGGCCATAATTCAGAAAGTTACGATCCGATATGCGCAAAAAACGAAAGGAACCAAGATCTTTGGGTTATAACCATGCATTTCAAGTTTCATCAAAATCGAATTAAAATTGTGACCTCTACGGGGTCCACAACCATGATATACAATTTTTTAACAGTGTTCGCGTACAAACGGCGGCCATTTTTTATGGCAATTTTGGTCCGATTTTCTCGAAATTCGAACTCAACCTTCTTTACGGTGTAACGGTAATATAATCAAACGTTGTTTTCAATCGGATAATAATTGTGACCTCCAGAGGAACCACAAGCTAAAAAAAGGCGATTTTGCGTATAATCAGGGGCCATAATTCAGGAAGTTACGATCGGATATGCGCAAATATCGAAAGGAACCAAGATCTTTGGGTTATAACCATGAATTTCAAGGTTCATCAAAATCGAATTAAAATTGTGACCTCTACAGGGTCCACAACCTTGATATACCATTTTTTAACAGTATTTGCGTACAAACGGCGGCCATTTTGTATGGCAATTTTGGTCCGATTTTCCAGAAATTCGAACTCAACCTGCCTTAGGGTGTAACGGTAATATAATCAAACGTTGTTTTCAATCGGATAATAATTGTGACCTCCAGAGGAACCACAAGCTAAAAAAAGGCGATTTTGCGTATAATCAGGGGCCATAATTCAGGAAGTTACGATCGGATATGCGCAAATATCGAAAGGAGCCAAGATCTTTGGGTTATAACCATGAATTTCAAGGTTCATCAAAATCGAATTAAAATTGTGACCTCTACAGGGTCCACAACCTTGATATACCATTTTTTAACAGTATTTGCGTACAAACGGCGGCCATTTTGTATGGCAATTTTGGTCCGATTTTCCAGAAATTCGAACTCAACCTGCCTTAGGGTGTAACGGTGATATAATCAAACGGGTTGTTAAATCAGATAATAATTGTGACCTCCAGAGGGACCACAAGCTAAAAAAGGTGATTTTTCGCACAATCGGGGGTCATAATTCAGGAAATTACGTTCCGATAGGCGCAAATATCGAAAGGAACCAATATCTTTGGGTTATAAACATGTATGTCAAGTTTCATCAAAATCGGTTCAAAATTGTGACCTCTATAGGGTCCACAAGCTAAAAACGTGATTTTTCGCACAATCAGGGGCCATAATCCATGAAGTTTTGATCCGATACATGCCAATATCGAAAGCAGCCGAGATCTTTTGGGGATAAACCTATATTACAAGTTTCGTCAAAATCAGATAAGAATTGTGACCCGTAGAGAGTCCACAAACAAATTGTGGACGGACGGACAGGGGTGACGACAATATACGTCCACATAAAAATGTGGGCATATAAAAAGGTGATTTTTCCGACAATCAGGGGCCATAATTCAGGAAATTACGTTCCGATAGGCGCAAATATCGAAAGGAACCAAGATCTAAACATGCATGTCAAATTTCATCAAAATCGGTTCACAATTGTGACCTTGTGATTTTTCGTACAATCAGGGCCCATAATCCATGCAGTTTTGATCCGATACATGCCAATATCGAAAGCAGCCGAGATCTTTTGGGGGGTAAACCTATATTTCCAGTTTCGTCAAAATCGGGTAAGAATTGTGACCTGTAGAGAGTAAACAAACAATTGTGGACGGACGGACAGGGGCGACGACATAATACGTCCACATGAAAATGTGGGCGTATAAAAATGATATATTTAGGGATATTAAAATCTGAAGCAAGTAGTTTTATAAGACAATGAGAAAAGATGGTCGCTATATTGAGTACACAAAACCCCAAACTCTGGTCCGATCTGTTTGGTGATCTGTTTAACGTCTGCTAGATACATACAAGGGCACAAAATATTAAAATATACGTTAAATTACGTGTCACTTACTTTATTGAGACAGGCTTCAATATGATAATAATCTTCTCTGTAGAGTCTTCAACAATTTAATGGCGACGTTACTGTTTAATTTACTTCCCAGTTGTAAGAGGGGTTGGTAATAAAAGGGGTGGGTGCTATATATTATTTACTGAAAAGGGGTGGAGCTTATCAATGAATACTATAACTTGTGAAGAATACCACGCCAAGACACTGAGCCTAGATGACAGCTGTCAATCTGTTATCATGACTACATAAATCGAATGTGGGAGGGGCGATCTCTTCTCTGACAAGGTAGTATATTACTGATACATACATACATATACGGTAGACTGTGTGCGCCCAGTGTGGGGGGAGTCATGCAGCGACCGACTGCAGGGTGGGTATACCAAATAAATGTTCGAACTGCAAAGGCGGTCACGCAGCGTACTCACCCGAATGCCCCAAGATTCAAAACACCAAGGCAGCCTTAAAAATACAGGTGAAAGAAAAAGTAAGTTTAATGAAGCCCATTAATCCTGAAACAGAAGGAGGGGAAGTCCAAAGAGGTCAGGAATAAGGCTCCGGTCGCAAAACCAATCCCGGAGCCGATTCCTTCGACACCGCAAGTACAGCCGAAGGAACCAATCGAGGCACCCCGCCCAGAACAACAACCATCCACACACAAAAAGAAGACAAAACACAAGAAGAAAGAGGAGGAAAGCTGATGAAGGCCACTTCGTCCCGAAATTTAAATCGAAGAGTGGGTTCATGAGCTTCATGATCGAGTTCCTGAGGGTGGCTGTGTCCAATGACGACCAGACAACAAAAATGGCCAGCCTCCTCGGAAAGCTACGAACGTACATGGTCAACGCCGATGTACTGATTTTAATGATTAACTCCATCAATAATACAGTCAAAAAAAGACGACGAAGAATTTATAAAAGCTGATCAATAAGTAAATCTCGCGCTCCGTAGAAGGATATCGCATGTTCGTCACCACAGCACTGGCGATATGCCCAGTTGCTTGCCGATTTTAACACCAAAGGCGAACACTAATGAGGTACCTACTACGGAATGTGAGACGCCGATAGATCAGTAAACCCACAAGACTGAGAGGCATCCATCCAGGCAGTCATCATGGCGGGTCAGGTAAAAGTCCCACAACTTAATATCACTGGACTGGCTCCCAGGTGTGCTGGGCTGAGAAAATACACCAACCGCAACCCCAAAGATGTAATATGCTACTACCAACGAAGAGTGACATCTACTTACCCGGATATACTTGTCAGAGAAGGGACAGACCGGGCAGCATGACACGTGGCGGCGGCTTTACCATTTACGTCAGTGACAACATAAATTACATTTCTGTCCCACTGAATGTAACCAACCCCCTAGAAACAATGGGCATAGCCATCACATTGAGCAATAAAACAAAATTGACAATAGTGAATGTCTATGCATCCCCAGAGGCCACAATAGAACCAGATGACTTCCAGTCACTTCTCGATCAGCTTCCACGGGGCGAATCGGTGCTTTGTGGAGATTTCAATGCAAAGCACATTCTGTGGGGGTCACCGAGGAATGTCTGCAGGGGGACTAGCCTATGCTCAATAATAGAAGGGAACGACCTATGCGTACTGAATGATGAGAGCCCCACATTTGTTGGAGGAAATGCCCAACCTTCACACCTAGATCTCACATTCTGCACGCTTGGTATGGCAAACCGCTGCGATTGGCTAGTACATGAAGATGAGACACTTGGCAGTGACCATTTGGTGATAGAATTTAACATCCAAGCTGAAACCAACAGAGAAGTCTATAATGGAAGACCCAATTGGAAAATGAAAGAAGCTGATTGGGCTAACTTCCGTGTAGGCTGTCTCGATTGGAAAGAAGAAGATATCATCGAAACCGACATCGACGTGTACTCCGCCAATATCACGAATGCAATTATAGGTGCAGCAGACAACTCCATTCCAAAGACTTCTGGCAGAAAACCAAGGAATACAAAATCCTGGTGGTCTTCAGAATGTCAAGAGGCAGTTTACGAAAGAAAAAAGGCACTTCGCCTACGAAAACGCCACTACAATGAAGTCAACCACCATAATTATTTCAATGTCTTTTGCTCAATAGGTTGTCAACTCACTATTATACGACCATACTAATGGCTTAATTAATTTAGAAATTGGCTTCTTAATTAAAGATACTAAATATAATGTTAAATGTGCAGATTAATTGAAATATTCAAACAGTTGTATAAAACACGCTCAAATAATCTCTCTTGTTAAATGTGAACCCTTTTTACATCCAGTATACTGTAAATATAGATTAATTTAAGAAGTTGGATATTCCAACCCTTATTTAAGAACGTGTGGTTTTTGCATACAGTAAGTGGTCATAGTATATTATTGTGTTTTTTACAATATCCACCCCTTTTGGGCACCGCCCGGGTGGTTGGGATGGCCTAGCGGTCTAGAGTGCCGCGCTTCGACCTCTGGCTGGCCGGTCACCTCTGGCTTGCGGCTGTGGTTTCGAACCCTGGTGTGAGCGTATGTGGCATGGAGATAGGGGCGCCTTCTCAACCTCGTGGGTTTCCTCAGGGCACTCCGGTTTCCTCCCACAGCTAAAGACCCCTACGCGCAAGCGAATTATTGAAATAAAATTGGACCATGTGTTAGTCCCACAATGACCTCGTTTGTGTTGAGTGGACGTTAACTCCAATTTCTCTCTCTCTGGGCACCGCCTAATTCGGTGCAGAACAGTTGGACATTAAACGCCATTTTATTTCTGTTGGTGTAAAATTGATATTACTTTGTTTTTCCGCAAATTAATTTTTATTTATTTAGCTATGAATAGATACTGGTTCCGTTTAGATGATAAAGTTTCCAATTTGTATATTTGATTAGACATTCAGAACAGTTCTGTTTCAATGATAAAGTTTTCAATGTATGTATTCCTACTCCCTGATATGAATATTGATGTATGTATTTGTTTGTATATTGACCTATTCAGTTGTATGTTTGACATAAATAACTTATTCTTACCAAGTTTTTTTTTTCTTTTTGTAAAATAGATAGGATTATATAGGTTGAGTAGTAGTGGCTGTTTCCTTTAGAGCTATTCCATTTAGAAATATCTGAAAGGGTGGGGGTGGGTACGACACTTTCTATTAATGATTTTTTACCGAAAGTGTAGAAAAAATGGGTTTTGTGGGTGGGGGGGTGCTGTTTGGAAAATGCTCAGTATGTTTTGCATGCATCTTTTATGAATAAATGTTTATAAACAAATAATATGCATTTTATGGTTGCTGACCCTCCTGGTAATTTTAAATGGAATATTCCTAAGCTGGTATACATTATGTGAGAATTCAGCTCCCACCTTTTATATTCATTAGGGGTGAATCGGGACTCTCATTTCCCTTGTACTGGACAACCAGTAAAACATCGTAAAATAGGGCATTTCAAAGATTTTAACCTTAAAATGCAATTAAATTTAAAACACATAAAAATGAATTAATAAATGAAACAATGTTTAAAATTGTCCGACTCTGTGAAAAAAATTGGCAGTGTGAGATACATGAAGATTGTCTCCATGGCGATATTTATTTATCAAAAAATGTATTTACTACAACTCCAACAAAAGTTTGGTCTGATCAGATTTTAATAAACAAAGGTAGTTGACCCACGACTTGAATATCTCGGGTTTAGGCCTACAAATAAAACCATTATGTCCCAGCTTAGTGAAATATTATGTACTAGTTTTATTAGCTACTAGTCTCAACATTTCACCAGGTAGGCCTGGGTAGGGAAATATTAGGTACTAGTTGATTAGCACGTTGACATTTCACCAGATAGGCCTACATACTTCATCAGGTAGGCCTACAGGTGTAGCGAAATGATAATTTGTATACCAGGTAAGATGATGATATAATTAGTGTAATTGTTATATATATATATAAACACTAATTAAACAACTAGAGCAATAAATGTAGTATTTGTTCATTATATTTTTTTTTATTCAAACCTTGTCTAGTTGTTATAGATAACTCTTTATCTATTTCTGGACTTTAAAGCTGAACTCCGGTTACAAAAATGTCGAAATAATTAAATAAAAAAAGTTAACGCCTCCAGCCGCCATACTTGTTTCCAATATGTGAAATAAATATGGCGGACATGGAGGCTTATGACCTGGAAAGGTTAGCCGATCTCACTTCCAATTTGTTGCTTATCAGCCACCTGTACACATCCGGTTTTACGCTTCACTAGTGATTGCTCTATTTTTCCCAACAGTATACCAAATTATTGAAGATTGCAAAATGTCTGATCAGGTAAGCCTGTAAATATTTATATGAACCGCGTCTACTACAATATAGCCTAATCTTTACTCTAAAAAAAAAGATGACTTACCCCGACGTGAAATTTCCAAGCAAAACAAATCAGCAACACAAACTACTGTCTTCTTCATATTATTATTATTTTTTCCACGTCTTCTTGTGAATATCTTACACATATATGTAAATCACCAAAAATGTTATGGCAGCATAATGTCCAATGTAATTATAACTAATACTGTGCAATAAACAGATAGTTTATAAATAATATTATGCAATAAACAGATAGTTTAGATTAGATTTTCACAGGCCGCAATGTCATGTCTGCTGTTGTTGTTGTTGACGATCAAGGGGCATAACTACATTTTTGGGGGGCGGCTCTCATTGGGGAGTATTTGACAGTGCTAAATTTATTGATGTTACATTTTTCTTCTGTTTTACCAAGGTGGAAGAAATTGATATCCATGAATTTCTCACTGACCCTGCAATGCCTTATGATGTCGATGGGCCGAAAGATATCAATGGTGGCTCTACCGTTGGGTCTTCTACTGTGGAACATCAGACGATGGATGATGAGACTACCATGAGTGACGATAATTCGGATCAGGAGGATTTGGACTATGATATAAAAGTAAAGCTGAAGCAAAACAAAGCGTCCAATATTAGGCCCAATCTGATCGACAAAATGGTTATATGACTTGATTGTAACGTCATCTAATTAGTAAAATAATATGTATAACAAAAAAACGTAACATCAATAAATTTAGCACTTTCAAACGCTCCCCAGTCAGAGCCGCCCCAAAAAATGTAGTTATGCCCCTTGATCGTCAACAACAGCAACAGCAGACATGACATTGCGGCTTGTGAAAATCTAATCTAAACTGTCTGTTTATTGCATAATATTATTTATAAACTATCTGTTTATTGCACGGCATTAGTTATAATTACACTGGACATTATGCTGCCATAACTTTTTTGGTGATTTACATATATATGTAAGATATTCACAAGAAGAGGTGGAAAAAATAATAATAATATGAAGAAGACAGTAGTTTGTGTTGCTGATTTGTTTTGCTTGAAAATTTCACGTCGGGGTAAGTCATCTTTTTGTATCTTTTGTTTTAGAGTAAAGCTTAGGCTATATTGTTGTAGACGCGGTTCATATAAATATTTACAGGCTTACCTGATCAGACATTTTGCAATCTTCAATAATTTGGTATACTGTTGGGAAAAATAGAGCAATCACTAGTGAAGCGTAAAACCGGATGTGGACAGGTGGCTGATAAACAACCAACTGGAAGTGAGATCGACTAACCTGCCCAGGTCATAAGCCTCCATGTCCGCCATATTTATTTCATATATTGGAAACAAGTATGGCGACTGGAGGCGTTAACTTTTTTTTATTTAATTATTTCGGTATTTTTGTAACCGGAGTTCAGCTTTAACTAGATCGTATCTCGTACTTCAATTAACAAACACCTGACTTATTATAAATACTAGACAACAGGGCCTTCTTGACGCATGAACAAGTTAAATAGTTGACCTGGAGCCCTCCACAGCAAGGGGATTATAAAGCCTATATATATACCGTACTTTAGCTATCAGGATTTTTAGTATACATGTATTGACAATCAGCGTTTATATTTAGATGGCTTGACTTCAATTGTTGGTTATCACACAATTTTACACTCCCCTGACGTAGCTAGTATCTTTTACACTATTTTGTCATAGCCAGTATCTTTTACACCCTCTTGTCGTAACCTGTAGTCTACACGTATATTTTTTTCAAAATGATTTCTAGATAGATCTAGTTATTGTTCAGAACAGATCTTAAAGCCAACAGCATCTTTTGTCATTTATATGTTTATATGTAAAATGGTTATTTTGTTTTGACATATATTTAGGCCTATATTTATTTATATGTGTATTATAGGCCTGTATAAAATAAATGTTATTAGCTTTAGTGAATTGTGTTGTTGTAAAGTACGTTGTATCATAAGGTCTGTCATTGAGTCAATTCCCCGGTTGTACGTGACAAGGAGAAGGGTCACCTGTCCAACCTTGTGGGTTTTCTCCCAGTCCTCTGGTTTCCTCCAACTGATAATGACTCGAACGCGCAAGGGAATTATTGAAATAAAACTGAACTGTGTGTTAGTCCTGAAATGACCTAGTTCATGTGAAATGGACGTTAAATCCCATAAATACCTCAAATGGCTTTTAGTGGTTTTAAGAACAATTATGTGTAACAGCAATGTAATGTCAATATTCATTGGTCAATCAGACCGTTTCTATGGTAACAAACAGCCATGATGATCTATTGGTCTCTATGGTTACAACACAGTGTTTATAATAATTGTATAGTATATGATTATACCGGTAGATAATAGATGTTGCTCAACAGACAGTAAGTCTTGTACATGTAGGGCCTATTTCATGTTATCCATATATGGTAATATAAAACATGAAAATATTGTTCACTATTTGTAGCCATGTTGTACATTAGACACATGTTGCTATGGTACTGCAGATCTTGAAAATATTGTTTTTATGAAAGTATTACTATGTTTCTTTTTAAAGCATGAATATGTTGCTTTCTTGAAATTGATGCTCACTAGGCCTACTCACTATCTGTGGCCATGTTGAACTGACATTAGACATAAAAATATATTGCTACTTAAATATTATGGCTAAAATCTTGAAAAATCTGAAGACATCTCACAGTATTCATATCACGAGGGCCAATGATCAGATCCGCCTCTTTTCCATATAATGAGGGCTAGAATAAAGCTATTTGTTAATTAGCTCAACACTGGCCTATTTTTATCTAATTAAGTCAAAAAGTTAGCTGACTAATCAATTAAGAATTGACTATTAATTAGCTCAACTAATGTTAATATCTAATTAAGTTAATAAGTTGGCTAACTAAACCATTAATTATTCTGCAAGTAAATTAGCTACTTATAATGGACTATTTATTCATTAACTTACTAAAGGATTCAGCAAGCTAATTGACTACTTATTAATTAGCTAATTGACTATTTATTAATTATCTATGTTTGTATCTAATTAAGTTAATGCATTAGTTAATTAAAGGATTCAGCTAGCTAAGTTTACATATTAATGTGTGTAATTATATTGAGTTGTTAGAAGAAAGAATTTCAATGGTGTTAATATTTAATATTAATAATGATACTATGTATTAATTATAGATATTATCGTGTATCATACATTTCTAGCTAACATCCAACACTTCCACTGTTGATCGACATGTCCGCTAATTGGTATAAAATGTAATTAGGAAGGGAACTCATTTTCAAATTAAACATACATTATGCAAGAGCTAAATCTGCTTATTACAGGCCTTTCTTTTGGCCTGAAATGTTATATAAACTATTCATTAGACATTAATTAACTTATCCAGACCATAATAAACTCTCGATGCCAATAATAGCCTGCGATATTTGTTGGATTATGATCCGATTTGCTGTGTAACTTTCCTTCGCGATTTAATGATTAAATGGATAATCGAGACTATGATTTTTGTCGTACCGACAAATGATCGAAGCTAGGTGGAACTTTCATTCGCTTAATTCTCGGTTCATAAGCCCGTGTTGGAATTTGAACTAAAAAGTAAGGCATTGTGCCGCTATCGGGACAGAATTTCCCTTATCCTGTAGCACACACTGCATGGTGTACGACCATCTTCAATATCGCAGTCAGTGTAAAAAAGTAGGGCGTTAAACCCCATTTGACGAATTCTACATGAATAAAATGAGGTTACGCGTCCTTCCAGGATTATAAAGACAAGTTAGTGGTGTATGTAATATATTAATTGATTTAATGATTGATCTGTGTATGTAACCAGCAATGTTTGTACCGTTCTTGTCTACCATATTTGTTATTAAATATTCATTCAAATTATTATAGCAAATTGTCTTTCGCTTTGTTTTTAATTCTATAATTCCTGTATGTCTCGAGATCATAGCTCAGGATTATAGTTCTCAGGGGACACAGCTGAGGTTATAGCTATAGTTCTCACGGGACACACCTGAGGTTATAGCTATAGTTCTCACGGGACACGGGACACACCTGAGGTTATAGCTATAGTTCTCACGGGACACACTTGAGGTTATAGTTCTCACGGGACACGCCTAAGATTATAACTCAGGATTAGGTCTAAATATTAAGGCTATCTGTATATTTCGTCAAGGTCCCGTAATGTTAACAGGGATAAAGCTAACCCAACCCACAATCTTCGCAAGCAATCACATGCTCTAACACTGTTTACATATCGTGACCTGGATGAAATCTACAGGTGGCCTTAATATTTAGACTTGACCATCTGGCCACTTTTGGATGGGACGAGAATCCAGGTCTATCCATTGTTGTTCCTATTTGTGTCGAGATTATAGCTCAGGATTGTATGTAACACGGGGCGCATCTGGGAGGGTCAGACTAGTGTTGTCTGGTTGTTTGGATGGGGCGAGAATCCAGGTCTACCCATTGATGTGCTTTGGATGGGACGGGAATCAAGGTTTAGGTCTACCCATCGGTGTACATGTAAAATATATCCACGCAATTGTCCCCAATGACCGTAGTATACGGACCAGCAACCGAACATGACGTCATGACCGTCATCTTTAAATTGTGACGTCATATACAAAATCGATGCGCAATTGTCTACGGAACAAGCATGTCACATTTAATTCTGATCGTAATTTGATTGGCGGTTTCTTGGGTTTTTGTTTCGAAGAGGATCGCCCTAGGAACAAGACGAGTAGCGCTTGGGATCCAGTTCCTTGTGCCCAATTCGCCTGATTAGCACACCACACTAACCAACGATCGCGCCCTGTCCTCAAGCACGCAGCACCACACGCAATTGTAGACATGCGTACTCTCAATGGGGTGTTTTATGTCGAAATGGTCCCCAAAGAGGATTTGGTCGTAAGTTAAAAGTGCACACACAACCTGACAGTAATACCTCTCTTACAAAGTATTACGAATTAAACCGTGGAGCTGGGTGTCAAATGTCCCGACGATTATGAATTATAGGAGAGGGGGGATGCTTGTGTGGGGGTGGGGGGTGGGGTGTGGGGGGGAGTAACGTCGTCACAAACTAGGTTAATTGGTAGTGGGCTTCAGTTAGCAGTGGGAGAAATCCGAAAGAAACTCCATCCATGAGGTGGGATTGAAACAACGCTACCGAACTCAATGATCATTAGTTTACGAACTAGAGCCCCCCCCCCATTTGATTATATCTTTAAGCCATTTACTTAGCGTCATCTACAATATTTCTTAATGCTTTTATATAAAAATGATAAATAATAACGAAATACAAGAATATAATAAAAATCTATATATTAACACAATAATTTGACATAAAACAGTAGCAAAAATAAATTATTATTTAGTAATGGCAACATATGTAAACATCAAATATGTGCGTATATAAAACATTAAATATGTGCGTATATAAAAAATAAAATATGTGCGTATATAAATTAAATGGAAGATTTATTACCAGTTATAAAATGGAATCTAGAATATGTGAATTTATTGACACTGGCGAAATGCTTGTGTTTTAGGCTTTGAGAGAGTTTAAGTACGATTTACAAACAGCCTGGAGAGTGGGTCGAACATTTGGAATGTAACTAATGATTTGGTCCTTGATACAGTAAACATACAATGTTTATACTAAATATACTTGAACTGTTATGATACATAAATATACAAGTAATTTAGTAATACTATATATACTTGACCTGTTATGATACATAAATATACAAGTAATTTAGTAATACTATATATACTTGAACTGTTATGATACATAAATATACAATTAACTTAATAATGATTTGTCAATATATTATATAAAATGTAATAAAATCTGAAAAGGAACATCAATATGTCCTTTATTATAAAACAAAGTTTATTTTATGATCAGTAGTGGAATACCGCGTTTTATCAGTGAAATAAAAGTGTTATTCCACTGACTAGCAAAGTAGTCCATGTTGTCTTACATAAAATGATTGTAAAATCATAAAATAAATAGGGCATTTGTCGTTTTGTCGTGAATAACATATTTTATTTCATCTCTAAGCAAGAAAACGTTTATATTCTCACTCATGCTACGCATTCGTGAAAATATAAGTTTTCTTGCTTCTCGATGAAATAAAATATGATATTCACTCTAGAACGACAAATATCTTCTATATATTTTTATAGATCAAGATTCAATGAACTAGAAACACTTAGTTGGCTGGGTCCTCTTGAGGTTCTTTTCTCATATCTCTCTATCGGGAATAATTGGGGTTGGCACTCCCCCATTTCAAAATCCCTTGTTGGGAGTTGACAGAATGTAGAAAGGGACATGTAATATAATTAAGGGTTTGGGATGTATCATCATCATTGGAAAATATTGATAGGCCTATTATAATCATCATTCTCATAAACATCATCGCTATTATAATCATCATCACCGTTATTATAATCATCATCATTATCGGTATTATAATCATCATCATTATTATGAAAATCGCTATTATAATCATCATCATCTTTATCAGTATTATAATCATCATCATCACCAACATTAGGAAATTTGTTGGTTTTTATGAAATCTTGTGTTAGTTCATGATCTGTATTGAGAGTAAAATATTGATAGTTATATAGACTATAATCATCATCTCTATCTTTATCTAAATCATAACCATCATAATCATCATCATCATCAAAATCATTACAACCACCATCAATATAGTCTACGTTATAATATTTAGGGTGCAGAATATCTTTCAGTTGAAGAAAATCATACAATTCACCAGGTAATTCTAGATCCCTAACCTTCTCCTTTATTCCTAATCCAAGATTCTTTCTGATGAATCTTCTACACAGGGACTTGAGAGACACATTATTACAGAAACTAACGAATTCTTCTCTGCCTCGTGAGTGGGTAGTGTGATCTTCCTCATCAAAATTCAAAGTTGTCATAATTTCCTCCCCTTGGGCACCACTAAGATATAACAGTTTTCTCAGTTTATCTCTATCAGAAATACTCAGTTCAGTAAGATCAATTTGATTATAGCTACTTTCACCTGAAGACGTAATGAGAGTCTGAACACAACAGTTTTCAGCAACTAAATATCTAATAAAACGAACAACTTGGCGTGGTTCCCAGAAGCGGGGAAAACACAGAACTGTTTGAATAATGGTGTTACCATCGATGCAGGGTAAATTGAGAAGACCAGTATTACCATTAGATAGAAGTAATTTAAAACAAGTCAAATCAAACACACTCTGATAAATATTAAGATATTGTAGAGCAGATCGTCCTGAATAGTCTAACATGGTAACTATGGCACCAGCTTGAAGTAGTTTCCTTGTAAGAACTCTGTCATTTTTCATAGCAGCCATCATTAAACTAGTTCTACCTCCATTATCTTGAATATTTACATCTATTCCATCAACACCAAGTAAATTATCAATACAAGCCATGTATATTGGATATATCTGTCCACAATAATTCTGAACATCATCATTGACCTGTCTCTTGTTCAAGCCATCTTTAAACATAGTAAAACCAATGATACAAAGATGTAGTGCCGTGTGTCCCTGGTTATTCTGCATATTGATCTCTAGTCTGGGATGACGTGTCAACAGTTCTAAATATTTACTGTTTAATAAAAAGGCAGCAACCATAGTAGGTGTGTTTTTTTTAGAACAGGGGTGGTTGATGTCTAGTTCGTTATTTAATAACCATTTAAACATGCAGAGGGAATAATCATAGTTAACACGTGCTAACAGATGAAGCATAATATATTCTCCTTCAGCTGTAACACCATTAACAATCAACTTTTGCCTAATGTAATAACTGAACACCGACAACCTCTTACATTTTAAAATATTATGGAATAACTTAATTCCATTGTCACCTGACATCAGATCTGCACCTGAATCTACTAAAAGTTTAAAGATGGCTGTTGAATTGATCATGTGATATTGGACACAATAACTAATTGCTGTATCACCATTATTATCAGTTAAACTGAGATCAGAATGTGGAATTAACAGTTTTAATATACTGATATAACTTTGAACTTGAATATGGTGCATTAAAGTCGTTTTCCCTAGTTGGTTTTGGTGGTTTACATTACAACCAGCATCTAATAACATGTTAATTAGTTTACATTTTAATGGAACAGTGAGATCCTGTCCGGTCTCTAATTTCAATTTTATTCTGAACAGGTTAGCTGGATTAAACATGTACATGTCACCAGAAGGGTTGTACATACTGACATAGAACAACGGGGTATTACCTTCATAGTCAGGTTGGTTTATGTCTACTCCTGTTTTTATTAAAGTATCAACCAGTTGTATATATTTCTCTTCAAATTTAACATAGGAATTCGAACAACCTAAAACATAGTGAAGTATGTTGCGCTTAAGCCTATCAATACAATGTACATCAAAAACTCTGTGTTCTAACAGGTACATAACAACTTCATACAACCCATGTCTAACTGCTATCAATATAGGTGTATCTTTATTATCATTCACCTGGTTGACATCAACACCAGCATCAACTGATTTATATATACATTGTAATAACAAATCACGTCTATCTGGTTCGTCATCACTATCATAGTTCCATACAAGTGAGTGCATCAGGTTGTTATGACGACCATCAATATAATGTATTTCTACACTGTGTTGTAACAGATATATCACAACCTCATACAACCCATGTCTAACTGCTATCAATATAGGTGTATCTTTATCATCATTCACCTGGTTGACATCTACACCAGCATCAATGGATTTCACTACACATTGTAATAACAAATCACGTCTATCTGGTTTTTGATATTTGTTAATGTTATAGCTATGTAAAAGTAAGTGCATCAGGTTGTTCTGATATTCATCAACATAATCTACATCAACAACTAGGTGTTCTAACAGACAAACCATAACTTTATACAATCCCTCTCTAGCAGCTATTGGTAAAGCTTTCATCTCATCTTGAAATGATAATGTTTCTACAACTTCCTGTATATTTCCATTCCCTTCAGCTATTGATAGTTTAAACAACAACCTAAAATATATTAAAGATGTTGTTTTAGTCGTAAAATATACTAAAGATGTTGTTTTAGTTATAAAGATGATATAAATACAACAATGTAAAAATTTAACCTGTCTTATTAATCAAGAATTAATCAATACATCTACATTATAAAATATGTAATTGTGTAAATATACATGAATTATTTATACCATTTAGTTATTAGAGTGTTATTAGAATCTGTCTACCGGAGATGTTTTAAACACGATACCTTAACCCCTATTATGTTCACCATATAGACAATAGACTGACTATACCTTACCCTAGTTAACCCTGGTGTTCATCGTAAAGACAACAGGCCGACTATACCATATGTATATACCTTGGGTTAGTGTTAATATATACATAATATACGAACCTATATCTATCCATGGTAGTTCTCTGTTGGTAAATATCAAGTGGTCGTTATTATCTCAATATCACTAAAATAAACAAATAAAGACATATATATATATATATATATATATATAACATACTGCTGTACTTTACTCATACTCATGGTATCAACTCAAGGTATCTACACCATTCTATACTGGAGATGTTTTAAACACGATACCTTACCCTAGTTAAACACGATACCTTACCCTAGTTAACCCTGGTGTTCACCGTAAAGACAACAGACCGACTACACCATATGTATAGACCTTGGGTTAGTGTTAATATATACATAGTATACGAACCTTCTTTACTCGAGATATATACGACTATAGAGTCTGTGTGGTGGATAGATCAACACCATATACTAATAACAAGGTATCAACACCATATACTATACTCGAGGTATCTACGATTAGAGTCTGTGTGGTGGACAGATTCTACCATATACCAACAATATATATTGTACATCCCTTTCTCCCGTTATATGAGGCGCCAAATTGTGAGCTGCCTCGAAATGAATGACACGATTAACACCACAATGACGTGATTGGTAAGCGCCTTTTAATGACAATTATAATGACAATTTATATGATTGTTGGGCCGCACATCACAATGTATCACAATGTATAATGCCGAGTGAGTTTTGTTAGGCGCCCATGACTTGATCAATGGGGCACCCAAAACAGTCTGATTATCAGGGTGGGGAGTGTGGGGCATCATACGCCAATACCGCAAATTTAGCCTCAAAATTGAAATTCATCCTCAAAATGTAATTTTCCATCATTTCAATAGTTCCGTCATTTCCAAAATTGTCTAGAGGAAGAGCAACCCAGACACGATGACGCCCCCCCCCCCCCAAATCCCCCAACACTTTTGGGCTAGTTACGGGCCTGATTGTCGAGATATATTACCGTAAACATACTAAAAATATCGGAGAATCGGGCTAGGGAAGGCTAACTGCGCACGCAATAACTTCTAAACTAGCCTTGGTGGTTCGAGCATTTTTATTTCACAAAATCGACAGATACATAACCCGATTTTTTGTCTTAATATATATACCGTACTTTGTTGTAATACATCTTAAAATGTTATTTTCTAATATAAAGGTGACAATTAGTTTCCTGATAAATTTATATAAGCTTTTATTCGCGCTAGGAATATGTTTGCTAACTTTATTTCGTATCCGGGTGTTGAAATACAGGTTAGATATTCAGCTGGGTACATTCTACAAGGCTTGATTACAGGATCAGATCTTAATATCAAGGTCACCTGCAGATTTCGTTAAGGTCACAAGATGTAAAAAGGTGTAGTAAAATTGTCCAGTCTCCCTTGGACTAAAAATATGATTAACTTTGCTAAAGTCTCTTTTTACGTCACAGGGCTAGGGAATGTGACCGAGGATTGTGGGTTAGGATTAGCGCTTGTTCTGTTTGCATCTCGTCACCTTGACGAAATCAGCAGGTGACTTTAATATTTAAATCTAACCTTGACTATATGCAATGTCCATTTAAATGAATACCGGACTTGATAACGGTGGTTTAAAAACTGGTTTTCCCCTAACCATAAATAGATAGATAGTCACATATCAGGCGTTTCAGCCGATTGAATGACACCGATTTAGAAATTGTTCTAATTATTTAGGACTAGTTGCCATCGGCTAGTGTGTGAGGCAGGGTATGCTTCCTCTTAGTATAACATCTGACAATACTTCTATATTGAGCTCATATAGCTGATAAATTTGTTTGTTGGACTGATATATGATTATGAATATCATTATGATTCGTCTAATAAAGTTCTAGAGCATGTAGTACAGGGGCGGATCCAGGATTTTCAGAAAGAGGGGGCGTGCTGCACCAACTTGGGAGTGCGAAGCCCGGAACCGTGATTTTTGAGTGTAAAAAATGCCCACAAGGACTAATTTCATACTAGTGCTGTAAATTACGAATTCCAACCTAAACTATTTTTGTTCTCCTTTCTCGCGAGAATGTATGGAGCTAAAAATTGTTCGCCATCTCAAAAAATAGAGGGGGCGTGCGCCGGGTGCGCCCCCAGTCTGGATCCGCGCCTGTAGTAAACATATTGCAGTATATCGACATACCTATATACTATATATTCTGTTTGATGTCACTACAAACTTTTACTATAACAACTCACCTATTAACTTGAATAATCTTTTAGTTGTCTGGTAGTGGTAAACTATTTCTTCACCTCTCCAAATGGTGACTTCCTGCCTTCAGTTGATGGAAGGGAGGTAAGTCTTTTAATGAAAAGTCCTATGGATGCAGACCACTGACTTCAATGTTGATTCTGGTCTCCACTATTCCCCATATTTTCGTTGGACTGAACGCTTTTCACTACAGGGAGAGAAACAAATGGTCATGTCTTTGCACCAGAATTTGTATGAGGTTGACCACTAAACTTTTGAGATACACCTTGAATGTCAATCTCTAGCGTCTGGCAATTGCGCTTGCGTATACGAATGGTAAAATCGTCGGTATGTAGACGAAGTGATCGTCTTAAAATATTAAATATCAGAAGCCCATCATTTCCCGGTAAGATCACAACATCAGTTTTTATTTAAATTGACAAATAATTTGTGTTTTCAATGTCGAAGACTTTGGATGATATTGAGTTAAAGACTTAGCTATTTTAACAGTCAGCCTATAAATCCCATTCATTTAGCTGTGATTAGAAACTGGTTCAATTTAAAGCGAGAATTTCATATTTTCAAAGAAAGTCAAAACATAATTATTTGTATGTCCTTTGCTCAATAGGCTGTCAATTCACTATTATACGATCATAGGCATTATTTCCCAGTTTTATAAATCACTAACACCGGAAATAATAACACAATTACCTCCCTATTTTTTCCACCGACTACCCACACCCCCATGGTGTAGCTATCTTCAAATGTTTGAATTTGAAGTTGAAAATGATATATTTGCCAATTTCTCAATTGGCAATAGTGAACTATTGGATTAATAGGATTTTTCTTTAACAAGTTAGGACTGTTTATAAATACCATCTATTTTAAGGATTTATTTTAATACATTTTAAAAATATAACTTAAAAATATGAAATTGCAGCTTTAAATGATAAGGTTTTCAATCTTGTGTATATTAGACGTTAAGAACAGTTCCGTTTAAATGAGCGAAACAAATAGCCGGTCGCAAAATAAGTGCAGGCGATCGCAAAATAAGTGCAGTCGATCGCAAAATAAATGCTCACTGAATTAATACAAACAATGCCAAAATAGAAGGAAAAATCCCAAATTTTATGTATTTGCTTGAACCCGAGCACGCAAAACGTTAGTATAAAATAACCATGTCAACTTGTCAAGTTCGAAAAAACGTTTTTTTACCCCAGGGAGAAAAATAGTCGGTCTCAAAATAAGTGTAGTCATTGCAGTCGGTCTTAAAATTATGCATCGGCGACTGACAAAATGAATTAATGAGATTAACAAATAATGCCAGAATAGAAGGGAAACCTCTCATATATTTAATATACGTGCACCTAAACTCCCTACGTCACATAGTCGGTCTCAAAATAATTGCTCAATGCAGTCGGCCTCACATTAAATGAATTAATGAGGTAAACAATGCCTAAATAGTATGGCGGGGTATCGGGTTCAAAATGCAATCTGCAGTAGAAAGCAGAAAATAAAAAACAAAAGAGAAAATTCTTATCCAAAATGGACATTTTCGTGTGGGAAACATATACCGCTCGTGCTTTTCAACCTAATACGTCCACCTTTTCAACTTTAAGTCGTAAATATTCTACTTTCAACAACAAAATTTCTACTTTCAACAGCAGAATTTCTACTTTCAATAATCAACTTTTGACATTCAGACTTTCAACTTCAGATTTTCTACTCCAGATTTTCTGCTCCAGATTTTCTCCATGCATATTACGGAAATAAATTTGATCACGTGACTATCTTTGCATGTCATTAAAATACGGAAATTACCCCTAAGTACCACAAGGATTTCAAGTTAGCAAACTCAGTGGATGGTTGGGTTAAAATTTGGGAATAGTTTGTCGGACTTAAATAAAAAAACGCACTAACTAAAATTTCATTACATCGTTTTTTGTCTATTTTGTTTTTCCCCCAAGCTCAAATCTGACAGTTGACATCAAAACTTTATTGAAATTTTTCTTTAATAGCAATCCCTTAAACAACCTGTTGACTTCTCTTTGAGAGTAAGGTCATCAACTTCGGGTTAAGTGTCAACGACTGATGTCAGCGACAGAAAACAATGGTCGTGCTATAAACAGTTAGTGTTTAGTCTGTGTCCGATGCATAAAACTGAGGACTGCATAGTATCTAGTCGCTAAATAAAGTCACGCTTTACGCGTACGTTTTCCTTGTCGATTATTCGACTGGATTATTCGACTGAATTATCTGCCTGGGTTTTTTTTTCGACTGAGATATTTCACTGATTTTATTGACGGATTTGTTCGACTGAGTAACTTCTTCTTTAATATATAATATATATAATATGTACAAACTAGGTCATTTCGGGACTAACATATGGTTTTTAATTTTATTTCAATAATTCGCTTGCGCGTAGGGGTCTTTAGCATACACAGGTCACAATTTTATGGAATACAATTACTGTTTATTACTGAGCGACTTTTCGACTTGGCTTCTCTAGTCATTATTAACCAATGAGACCAGCTTAGGAAGACTGTATATAGTAGTGGGGGTTTTGATTTATAGGAAGTTATAGGTTGTTTAATTGTTGCTGTTTTTTTTATTTGCTCCTGAAATAAAGTGTTGAAGATCCATTCCAATAATCTGTGTTCATCTAAGAGAACACACACAGGCGAGCTACATTTCCTGCAAGTCAAAATGTGTTATATTGTGGGGAAAGCGGTACAGCTAAGCGACATAAATTGTACATATTATATATTAAAGAAGAAGGGATGAATATCAACTTTTTTCCTCATTCAGCAGTAGTAGCAGTAATACGAAATCTGGATCAACTATCAGGGTCTTGAAAGAGGGGGCTTCTCGGAAAATTAATAATCCAGAACGGAAAAGAAATATCGTTCTTTTGTCCAAATAAAAAGGGTTAGACAGATACAGCTTGAATTTTTTGCAAAGATGGGTGCCCAAAAAGTACAGGTTTCTGTGGCCCCCACTAAAAAGGATGTGGGTTTTTAAAATGTTCCGGATACGATGTATCTGTTTTTAACAACCTCGTGTGAATGGTGACGAGAGAAACAATATTTCATCCTGCCAATAGCCATGTTGAGGTTGCAGCAATGCAAGTTGTTGCAAGTTTTAGTCCAAAAAGCACCAGTAGTCAAGACCCAAGAATATCCACCTGTACAAGTCCTTAGACATTTTAGACCTTACAGGAATTCTTTGTACAGACATAAAAATTATTATCGTGAAAATGGTTATAGATTATGTTATTTTGATTAGTGGAAAAATAAGGATTTTGATTGTATTAATATTTAAAACATGTTTTTGTTTGAAGTAGGGTGGATACATATGATTAATGTATAGGTAACATGTTACTTTATTATTGTTTAATTCTATTTTTAATTTCAAATCTATATTTTAATATACATTAATGCTTGGTAAGTCAGATGAAGCAGACAGCAATTTGTCACTCGATTTAAATTATGGCAAATAAAGTGGTTGATCTGATCAGTTAAATGGCTTTAGACTTAGTCCAAAAATTATATGTTTAAGTTAACAATTTCATAGTAACTAATAGTAAGTAACTAATTTATATAAAGAGAGAAATGTGTGTACGATTAATAATAGTTGGGGAGACCAGCTTAGGTAACCTATATACTAGCTAGTTTAAGGGCCGATTTATAGGAAGTTATAAGTTGTTTACTTGTTGCTGTTATTGCTCCTGAAATAAGGTGTTGAAGATCTATTCCAAGAATCTGTATTCATTTCTAATACTTACAGAACACACTCCACAAGATATAATACTAGAAAACGGAACCCTGTTATGAGCATGAAAGGGCTACTTAGTGAAATTAAAGGTCTTAATGCTCTGCTCCAAACTAGGCTAATGAGCGAAATTTTCCCCGGACAGCGGCATCAACCATCTTACCCGCTTAGCCACTGTAATCCAGCACTACTTTATAAAGTGGGGTTTAACATCCTACTGTTGTGCACCGACTTGGATTATGAAGACGGGCATACGCCATACAGTGTGCTACGAGGGAAATTTTGCCTGGGCAGCAGCGCTACAGACTACTTATATATTGAATTCCAAAAGAGTGGGAATCTTTTACATGCGTGCAAATGTGTACATGAGACCTTGGTTTTTCGTCCTATCCAAACGACAAAACAGTTGTCCTTGTTGTCAGGCCCTACGTCCTACATCACCAGAGGAGAAACCACCCGGAAAATCCTTAGGAACTGTCTCGAGCAATACCGGGAACGAACTCGCTACTTCCAGACCAGCATGCCAGCGTCTTATTCACTTAGCCACTCTTACTCCAGGCTACTTATTGTTACCTTAGTTCACTCCCATTAGTGCTTTTGAATGCTTGTTTAGAGGCAGACAGAAAATAAATTTGTAAAGTCGATTTAAATTATGACAGACTGACAAGTCAACTAAAGTGGTTGATCTTTTCAGTTTCTTTAACTTTTGTTTGCCTTTAGAATTGTTCCTTCAATAATTATGTTTATTTCAACACTCTCTTAGTAACTATTTTACATAAAAAGACAAATGTATGTAAAAGAGAGAGAGAGAGAGAGAGAGAGAGAGAGAGAGAGAGAGAGAGAGAGAGAGAGAGGTTTAACGTCCACTCAACACAGACTAGGTCATTTCGGGACTAACACATGGTCTTTACAGTGGGAGGAAACCGGAGTACTCGGAGAAAACCCACAAGGTTGGACAGGCGACCCTCATCCTTGCCACGATGTATGTAAGATGAATTATAGTTGAACTTGGGGGAAAATAGACAAAAAACGATGTAATGAAATTTGACTTGGTGCATTTTTTATTTAAGTCAAACAAACTATTCCCAAATTTTAACCCAACCATCGACCGAGTTTGCTGACTGCAAATCCAGTGGTACTTAGGTGTAATTGCCGAATTATAATGACATGCAGAAATAGTCACGTGATCAAATTTATTTCCGTAATATGCATGGAGAAAATCTCGAGCAGAAAATCTGGAGTAGAAAATCTGAAGTTGAAAGTCCGAATGTCAAAAGTTGATTATTGAAAGTAGAAATTCTGTTGTTGAAAGTAGAATATATTACAACTTAAAGTTGAAAAGGTGGACGTATTAGGTTCAAAAGCACGAGCGGTATATGTTTCACACACGAAAATGTCCATTTTGGATTAGAATTTTCTCTTTTGCTTTTTATAATCTACTTTCAATCTGATACCCCGCCATAAAATAGAAGGGAACATTTTTGAGTGAATCCGTGCACCTAAATTACAACGGTATAGTATAAAATAACCCAGTCAACTTTTCGTGTTTGAACAAAATAAATTCCCTGTAATGAGTATGTTGGTCTAAGAAATTGGGAGACTTTGTTACGAAGTTTTTGATAACTTAAATTATATTATTGATTGTCATACGATAGTTTGTTTCATGCATATAATTACTGTTTCAATAAACGATCAATCAATCACTAATTACAATACATTACAACGAATTGCAACGAAAGTATACATAGTTTCTTGTCAACAACAAACCACACACGAGTTATCTCCCGTGAACCTCCGATTTGGGATTAACTAACACTCTATATTAAAGAGATACCCAGCTATATGGTATATCACAATTGAAACATATTGATAATATTCTATATTAAACAGACACCCAGCTATATGGTATTGAAACATATTGATAATACTCTATATTAAAGAGATACCCAGCTATATGGTATATCACAATTGAAACATATTGATAATATTCTATATTAAAAAGACACCCAGTTACATGGAATATCAGAATGAAAACGTAACCAATAAGACAATAGTAAAATATGCCTGTGGTATTACAATGGATATATCGTCAACTACTTAAAATTTCAATAAATAAAAAAATGAATGATATAAGTATTCAACAATGCTGGGTGCATTTTGTTTTCTTAAAATATAAAATATTATTATCTCTTACTTTACACAGATTTTGTTTTATTTCAGTTATTTTATCTCCTACTTCAGATATTTTGATGTCTAGATTTCTTATGAAGACAGAAAAGTTACAATTGTCCCAGATATACCCTTGTAATAATGGTATATTCACACATCGATGACGTGAAGTATATATTATTAGCAGTCAATATATATCATATCTACATTTATAAAACTGACACAAAATATTAAAATTAAATATACGTTAAATTACATGTCACTTACTTTATTGAGACGGGCTTCAATATGATAATAATCCTCTCTGTAGGGCCTTTTATTTCTACAATTTAATGGCGACGTTACTATTTGATATACTTCCCAGTTGTAGTAGAGGTTGATAATAAAAGGGGTGGGTTTTATATATCATTTACTGAAAAGGGGTGGAGCTTATCAATGAATACTATAACTAGTAGGCGGAAATTGTAAAGAATACCACGCCATGACACTGACCCTAGATGACAGCTGTCAATCTGTTATCATGACTACGTAAATCGAATGTGGGAGGGGCGATCTCTTCCCTGACAAGGTAGTATATTCAGGGGCGTTTTAAGGTTTATCATGGCGGAGGCTACACTATTTTATGGGCCCTCTTTGACGGGGGGGGGGGGGTGTTGATTGATGATTTTTATGCCAATGCAATGACTACATTCTCATTCAGTAGTAGATTCGACAGTAACAGTGTATAGAAAACGATTGACTCGGACACGGCGGCCCTTTCACTTGGCCAGAGGGGCCCTTTTGTCGGACGTAGAGCCCTTTTCTCTGCCTTCAGGCCCCCCCCCCTAACTACATTTTCATTTTCTCATCGGTTTTAGCATTTTTCTCCCGTTTTACTTTTCCAATTTCTTTGATATTTTTTCGCGAGGAGGCTGGCGCCTCCAGCGCCTCAGCTATAAAACGCCTTTGAGTATATTACTGATACATATATACATTTGTATGATAGACTAGACTAGACTAGATTATATGGAGGGAGGGGAGGGGGAGAGGAGAGGGGGGGTCTAGAGTGCCACGCTTCGACCTCTAGCTGGTCGGTCACCTCTGGCTTACGGCTGTGGTTTCGATCCCTGGTGTGAGCGCATGTGGCATGGAGATACGGGCGCCTTCTCAACCTCGTGGGTTTCCTCCGGGTACTCCGGTTTCCTCCCACAGCAAAGACCTCTGCGCTTGCGCTAAGATAATAAAAACCAAAAATAAGACTTGTCTACGATATCACCTTCGGTGTAAGCGGACGTTAAACGCTAAGAACAACAACTAGATTATATTAGATAGTGTTGATACAATATATTTAACAAATCATAGAGACGAATACCAATGATAACATACATTTTGTGCGTTAAATAAAGTATATCTTTGTAAATTAAACCCGGTGAAGTGCATATTGAAATTTGACAGTCGGAATAATTAATAATGACTTGTTCTGTGATCTCAAGGTTCTACTGGATCGTGAATATATTCTGGCGCTTGATGAGTGCTTTAAAAGTTACTAACAAAATTTTGAATTTGATTCGCAGATTTATGGGCAGCCAATGTTTGTGTTCTTAATGATGGTTTAATGTGATCTCTTTTACTATGCTCACAAACTTAACATCAAAGTTCATAAATGTTTTATTCAATACAGATTTTGTCATTTTGATGACCATGTTAACAGCCATAAATTTTTCCCCGGGAATACACGTTTAACCTGATTTCATTTCGTTTACAATATACTTTGAATCGGGAATTCCCGGGGATATTAGTTCACTGTGAAATGTATGTCCTGTAAATTCCAGAGAATATAGGCGTGTATTACATCTATTGGCAACGTAACGCTAATAACTTTTTAAAACGGTGTATTTTACTTTAGTTATATGGTTAACAATTTATTGTGGCTAATTGTTTTAACCAGTATATTATGGCCTATTGTTTTAATTAGTATGTTACGGCTAATTGTTTTAACCAGTACGTTATGGCCAATTGTTTTAACCAGTATGTTACGGCCAATTGTTTTAACCAGTATGTTACGGTTAATTGTTTTAACCAGCATATTATTTTGCTAATTGTTTTAACCGGTATGTTACGACCAATTGTTTTAAAGGGACAATCCCGATAAGAACAGAGTTTCAAAAATTAAAGTCCGAGAGTTTATGAAATTTATGGACCAAAATATAGAGGGATGGTGTATTTATCTTGTCTCAAAATTTCAGCTCAAAATATTGAGTCGTTTGGACGTGAACGTACAGGTAACCCTTTTAAGATTTCGGGTCAATTTTTTCATTGGGTGACCTGATAATCGATTCACGTGTCTTGAGAGGTCTATACAGTGAATGACCCATGTACTGTACTTGATAACAAAAGGTGAATTTCATAGAAAAAAGTCTGGTTTTATCCAGATACTTATAATACAACCGTCTCCATTTCCAGATGAAGACTGTCAGATTTAAGTTATTTACAAGCGTATCACAAATATCGGGTTAGGTAATGGGTTTTAAGGGGTTTTAACACAAAATTAAGCAGTTTTATTCCTCAGAATGTTATCGGGATTGGCCCTTTAACCAGTATATTAAAGTTAGTTGTTTTAACCAGTATGTTACGGCAAATTGTTTTAGTTTAGTTTAGTTTAAACATATTTTATTGCATCGACATATCATTGTACAATACAAAAGGATTAAACAAAAGTTCTAACAACTTATAAACGTCTTCTCCTTAAAAAATATTAATTGAAGAGAATATTTCAAATGATAGATACAAAATTAAATTCATTTCATTGAACTAATCATTAATATATTTCATTTTTTGGTATATAAATGCAATGTTTGGACAAATAACATTTCTTATTTTGTGGAATATGAACTAATCACATTTACACGTACAAAATAAACAAAACATACATACAAAGAGTGCACAGGAACTACTATACGCATAATTTTATTATAATAGTATAATTGTAGTTAGACAAATCGTTTAGTTGATGTTATAAAAGTATGAACTTGAGAAAATATATAAGTATTCTTTTCTTCGGGCAGATCCACGTCACCCCATAGTAACACAGATACATCTGTGATTTTGAAATCAGTTAGGGAATGTAATAGTGTATTCCTGTGAACCGAAAAGCGCTTGCACTGAAAGAAGTAATGTTCAGCATTTTCGTCGTGCCAGCCACATTCACATTTTGGACTCTGAATTAATTTTACCCTATACAGGTCATGATTTAACACACTACACCCATGACGCAGTCTAGTATGGATGATATTTAAAAAGCGATTTCCATAAATATAATAATTAGGAGAGGAATGATTATTTTTGTATTTCTTTTTCAGTTTTGATCTAAATTCTTTTGGGTCATTGACGTTTCTTAAAGTTATATCCAATGAATTCCAATCGACTATAGTAGAAGGAAAAAATGATTTTTTGTATTGAGTGGTCCTACATAATGGAATAGTGATGTTTTGATTGTTTCTTAAGTTATGATTGTGCCACATTAAGCTTTGCCAGTATGTCGACTAAATATGACAGTGACCTATTATTTAAAATGTCTTGAAAGAGCGAGAGCCGGCGAATAACACGGCGCTTTGATAGTTTGGTCCAACCTGTCTCATAATATAATGACTCCCTACTTGTGTATTTAGGAAGACCGGTCACAATTCTAGCTGCCTCTAACTGTATCTTTTCTAATTTATCAGAATCGTTGATGTTACACCCATCCCAAACTTCGCATGCATATTCAAATAGTGATCTAATATGAGTTTTATATATAATATCTAGAGATTTTCTATCAATTGAATATCTAATTTTTCTTAGAATATTTAAACGTTTTGACGCAGATTTGCATATGCGATCGATGTGTTCAAACCACTTGCAGTCGCGAGATAACCTTACACCAAGGTGTTTATGGTGATCAACACTTGATAAGACTTGATTTCCAAAAATTAGTTTAGGTGACTGTTCATGACATTTAGGAAAAAAATTTACAACATTAGTTTTTAAAGGGTTGAATTTTATAAGCCACGCATTGGACCAATCGTGTAAATTAGAAAGGTCATTGTTCTGTGAACGCTCTATGTGATTTACGGAGATTTTGTTACACCCTATTGCAGTATCGTCAGCGAATAACCTTGCTTTATTTTGTAATACATCTTGTACATCATTTATGTAGATCAAGAACAAAAGGGGCCCAAGAACAGAACCTTGAGGGACACCGGATTTTGGAGTTATATATTTTGAATTTGCATTATTTACAAAAACGTTTTGTTTTCTATCCGTAAGATAATCGCGTGTCCATGCTATGAGTGGATCAGAAATTCCGTAACTTGAAAGCTTTTGTTACAAACGTACGTGGTTAACCCGGTCGAATGCTTTAGAGATGTCACAGAAGACGTAGCTTGAACATTCTTTATTTTCTAAGGCTGATAATATATTATCATATACTTCAATAAGTTGATGAACAGTGGCATGTTTTGGTCTAAAACCTGTCTGAAAACGATTTAGCAATTGATTAGTGTGGAAAAAGTTGTAAAAATACTTAAAAACAATTTTTTCAAATATTTTACTGATACAGTTTAATAATGATATTGGCCTGTAGTTTTCAACATGTGTTCTTCTGCCCTTATTAAATAGGGGCATTACATTCGCATATTTCCATTTCGATGGGAAGGTGCCTACCGCTAACGACTTGTTAAATAAAAGTTTAAGAGGTATACAAATAGATTCAGAAATATATTTTAACAATTGACTACTGATTTTATCCGGTCCATTGGCCTTTTTTGTGTTAAGACTTACTATTATATCTTTGATTACAGTTTCTGATATTTTGGGTATTTCTAGTATTGAGTTTGTTCTTTTTTCAAACGGAGGGGGGTCGGTGGAATCTATATTATCGGAGACAGATCCAAAAAACAAGTTCAATATTTCGGCCTTTTCGTAATTAGAGTATGCGATTGTATCACTATCATTTGATACTAAGGGTGGTATAACATTATTCTTATCAAACAAAAGGCGATTAATTGATTTCCAAAAATCCCAAGGAGAACTGTTAGGATTTGTTAATTTTGATTTGATATCTTCGTTGAACTGGGATTTAAGTATTTTTTTGAAGTTATTTACCTTGTTTCGTTGGCATTTGTAATGAGCGAGATCCCTCGGCTTATTTGTACGTATAGCCTGTTTCCTAAGTCTATCTCTTATTCTAATTTCTTTACGGATTTCAGAATTAAACCAAGGCTTGTTATTAGGTATGATAACTACTGTCCTTTTTGTAACACACTCATTGATAAATGAGTTCAGTGTATGGTAAAACTGATCACAAGCCTGGTTTATCTCAAGACAATAAAATTTAGAATACCAATCAAAATTCAAAATAAGAGAATTCAACTTTACGTAGTTGCCTTCCTTGTATAGTACCACTTCTCTGTTGTAACATGTGGCGGTGTGCACATTAACATCAATTACACAACTTACAGCCTTGTGGTCTGAGATATTTTTATCAAACTCTATAGTTTCACTCAAACAGATTTTAATCTCTTCTTGTACTAAAATAACATCTAATAGAGTTGACGACAAGGCTGTAACTCGTGTAGGGGTGTTAATGACATTACTGAGGGTATTGGTTAGCATCAAATCGTGTAACTTGCTACTTTTTATTGATATGAGATCAACATTCAGATCACCCAAAATTATAATCTTGTTTGTCGTCTGATATGCTAATTCTACCGATGAGTCTAGGATTGTCCAAAATTCATTTGACGCGTTTGGTGGCCGATAGACAATGGCAACCAAAATGATATGTTTTAATTTGATTTCGATCCAGATGGATTCATTATTGATATTTTCTAAATCTAAGCGTCTTTTAGATATCAAAAGTTCACTGACATAAACTAAGACACCGCCTCCAAAAGAATTTCTATCTCGTCGGAATGGGGCTTGAAACCCGGTTCGAATTAAAGAATCGTCGCTTATTTTATCATTTAGATGAGTTTCTGTAAAACCTATTAAATGATGTTCGTCCAATACATCGAATATAATATCCAGTTTATTTCTTATACTACGGGAGTTTAGATGAACAAGGGATAGCTGTTCATACGACAAAGAATTCGGGCCCGGATTTTGTTCTACGTCACCTGCTTGGAGGAGTAACAATCGGATATTGATACAATTTAATGAAATGTTAAACTTATCGTTACATACTTGTTGAATATAGCCGAAGTCACTTAAATTACGGATGTTAGCCCTAAGTAATGACTGTGAAATACGCCAGTACAGGAGTAACATCAGAAACTTTTAAATGTGTTTTACAGAATAGAGAGGGTTTCGACATTTCAATTTGATATATTATTCGTAGTTCCTTGGTGCGTGTGCAGGGACAAAAACATAAATACAATATAAAAACTACAAGCAACAGAAAACATATAATTATATACAAAACACCGGATTATGGGGATGATATAAAACATATAGGTTGTTTAGGATTTGTGTAAAAAGCAACTCAGTCGAGGACAAACTATTTTAGCTATAATGGTTTCATATTCATAACACTAGACTATTTCAAATATGGAGGTACATGTATAACATGGACAATATTATTCTCGACCGTCTATCATTCATATTTATTATCATATATATGCTTTTAGGTTTTGATATGTTATTTAAACCGGATAATTTTCTATCTTTGAACTGCTATCTCTTGCTACTTAGAATCACTGAAGCACATGAAAGTAATCACTGGTCAATATAGCAGTGTGATAGCAGGTTCTATAGAATAAATGGTTATTAGCTAGTTTATAAATAAATAAATTGGCCCACAGACCACATTAACAATATTACGAATTAAATACCGTTTAAGATCACTTATAAGATGAAAATTAATTGATATCATATGACAGTATAACATATAAGCTCATTTTCTATCGCCGAAACTGTTATCACCTGCTACTTCAAATTAATTAAATATATTAAACACGAATGGATATTCTAGCCGAAAATTCATAACGAAGGTGTGATATCAATTGCAAAAGTAAAGCTCACGAATGTTTCGTTTAATGTGGAATATAATAGCGCTATAATATGTAAACTTAAATGGTTATAATGTTTACACACTGGACCCTTTGTTCCGACTCGGGTGTTCAAGTTACTGACCAACCTGTTTTGTATTGTTTTAGCACGTGCACAGGTGATCATTTGAGGAAAAGTAGGTGTTCATATAAATGAACACCACAGCATACTAACCCGGTGATTGTCAAAACAGACCATGCATTTTATGCGTGCCCTGTATTAGAAATAACAAGAAACGTCGTGTTAATTAAAAAAAGATAAACACATGTACATGTAGTTAAAACAATAAATAAATATTGTTTCAGTGTAAATTATGAAATAATATCGTTAGCTAGAAAACGCATTCAACAGTATAAGAAACAAATACACAAATCCTAGCTAACTGGGATAAATTTCTGTTTGGCCATTTTTTTTCTTTTAGATAATTGTAATCTTGTAAAATATCATTTCTACATCATCACACATATGCTATTTTTTAACAAATTGTTATTTTGTTCTGTGACTGGCGAATCATGAACGTAAAACGTATTCCAGCCAATGAAGCATACCCCATTCACACCAAATAAAATATTACATTATTCGCCAGTTGCCTCAATGCCATACCTTATGGCACAACGCGCACGCGCTTTCTACCCGGGCATCGACCCCCCCTTGTCGGTAAGGAAAACATTTACAACACTAAAATCTAATTACGAACAACAAACCCATTAATTAATTGGCATACCTGTTTTGCCTCCAGGTATGAAGTCTACTGACAATGAGTACTCACAACATTAAATATCAAGGGCCATAAATCTGGAAGTCATTATCGAAAATCATAGAAAATCAAGAGGATTCTTCTCGCGTGATCAGAATTGTTTAGCCTCCAAAGCGAGAAAGAGCGGACGGGTGCGACGACAATATACGACATGTTGGCGTATACAAAATAGTGTCGAAAACCCGAAATCAAGAAATAGGCTTAAAATACATTTATCCATATACCAATCCAACTTTCTTAAAATTGCATTTCAAAAATTTGACATTTGAATGATCTGAATTGTATGCATCATAAATAAACAGGTATACACATATTCAGTTATTTACCCACTCCCCAATTTGCTGAGTAAACAATATATGACGTGCAAAATAATATATTGGTACCTGTTACAGAGGAAATGTGTGATAAAGGGCCTGTGATAAATATACGTCTCTCTCGTACCCGTCCATTTTCATTCAACTCCTTACACAAAGAATCCAGTGTGTAAGTCAGTTATCGACCTTGACCTCGGGATCAAGTTAGATAAACACCCACGCTCGTGCATTGAACACTTCGAACGCTCCGCGTTCTCAGTGTACAACTTTGCACGAGCTAGGGTGTTCATCTAACTTGAACCCCTCTGTCTCAGTCGATAACCCTTACATAATTTAGGACTTAAATTGAAATGATAAGGAAATGTTATGATTTAACGTGTGCAACGACATTTTGTCACAGAGAAGTAATCAGTCACAGGAACTTGAAACTCACATGAGTACTAGTAACTATTACAAAACTATGTCATTGCGTGGTGAATAAAACTAATCAAACTACGGAGGACAATGCCAGACATAATAGGTTTCAGATGCAACTGGATTTCAATTTGAGTAATTGCTCTTCTAAATCTGGATACAACTCCACACGACAAACTTTACCATTATGCCCTTCGGCGCGTATTTTGCCATTAGCAAACCATGCAGATTTGACTAAACTGTGCTTCTGGACGTTTGTCAAAAGTTTTATATTCTCAATGGTCATATCTTCCGATATAGTTAAGTCGGAATGCTTTAGTTTTTTTCGGTTAGTTAAAATCAACTGCCTTTCATCTCTACGGACAAATCTCACAATAATACCACGGGGACGTTCTGATTTAACTTCTTTAGGATTGGTCTGATTATCATCAGATCCAGTGCGATTTCCATTGCTACTGGGCGCCGGTCCAACCCTATGCGCTGCATCAATGCTAAAATTTTGTTGAAGTTTAAGACATCTCTTAAATATATCCCTGACGATATTTATACAGTTTTAACTAGTATATTATTGTTTTAACTAGTATGTTACGGCCAATTGTTTTAACCAGTATGTTACGGCTACACGTTTAAACATGTACATAGTGGCTAATTGTTTTAACAAGTATGCTATGGTTGATATTACGGCTAATTGTTTTAACCAGTATATTACGGCTGCACGTTTATTGTATAGTATATTGTACAATTAGTATTATCATTACAACGTAATTTACTCTTCAAATGAGATGAAAATGATCCCATGTTTCACTTTCCTTACCGACAAGCTTATCATATAACATATACACATGACTGTTCTATAATGATGAATATTGTTGGTTATGATTCATAATCAACGGAAACATGGTGTGTAAAGGTTACAGATATATACATATTATTGAATATAGGAAAGACTTGTAATTCCTATGGCCCGTTTGACGCATTTCCTCCCAGTATCATAATAATTGATAATCACTTGTTGACCTTTAACATACGCAGACAGCAATTCACTTGAAAATTAAATGATCATACACACGGGCAACTACAAGTGGATTAATCCTTGAGTCGACCATTAACCTGATTTATCTTTGATCAACTTTCATAATCCAGAATAAAACTGCTAATATTTTGTAAATGAATTATATATTTCACTGTTAAGTGTGTCTTGTTATTCGGATGCACATAACATATGTTAAATTAAAACAAAATTTGGTTTACGGATCTTTGATAAATAATTTGGTTGTTTCTTATATTGTTGAAGGACGTATAACGACTAACGAAACAGAACGTGTTTGGTTATTCGGATTCAAATATTGAATAACGAGACGGGGGTTGGGGTGGCCTAGTGGTCTAAAGTGCCGCGCTTCGACCTCTAGCTGGCCGATCACCTCTGGCCGGCGACTGTGGTTTCGATACCTGGTGTGAGCGTATGTGGCACTCCGGTTTCCTCCGACTCACTGCTAAAAGACCCCTGAAATAAAATTAAACCATATGTTAGTCTCCAAATGACCTAGTTTGTGGAAGTAAAACCCCATTTCTCTCTCTCTCTCTCTGAAGATGTTTATATCTCATGGAATGTGCGATGCAGGGAAATTATGCTTACCCTTTCGAACTAAAACTGGCAAGGGATGTAGAAGGTAGCTCAGAATAGAGGCGTATCCGTGAAATATATATTGCGGGCGGGGGGGGGGCGCAAATGAAATTATATAAAATGTTGACAATCTGTGATGCCCGCCGGAGGCACGAGCTGATGCAGCTCGATAGGGAGAGTGCGGTCACCGTCGCCCTCCCACATGGGAATTTTTTTTTAAGGTTTCAGTCTACCTTAAAAACACTGTTTTGGCATATTTGACGGGGTTAAAGTAAAACATCCAACCAATACCATGTTTACCATGTTTAAGTCAGGGGGTGCTGCGTATTCATATTTTTTTCATGACTTTTACATATTGAATGTTACCCTTGAGTTATGAACAACACGACAAAGAGAGCTTAGTAGGGGAATTTTTATATGAAGGATCAAAATGAAACAAACCTGATCACATAACTTTAGTTTATGAGGATGCATATTTGACAATCACCTTGTTAACTACAATGTTTTGTTTCCTGAATATTTGTTGTGGCAAATGGGACGTTCACGACCATCGTAGGAAAGGGGCAGGATCGGACAACGATTATTCTGATCTATACTCACGACTATATTCGCCATGTATGGGCTGGCATGGCAACATTTTATATCAGCACAATTTGGCCCAAAGCATCGGCTCGTGTAAACAGAGGGAGAGAGAGAGAGAGAGAGAAGAGATAGGAGAGAGGGAGAGATGGGGTTTAATGTCCACTCGACACACACTAGGTTATTTCGGGACTATCATATGGTTTAACTTTATTTCAATAATTCGCTTGTGAGTAGGGGTCTTTAGCAGTGGGAGGAAACCGGAGGGCCCGGAGAAAAAACACGAGGATGGACAGGCGACCCTACCCCTTGTCACGTACAACCAGGGATTCGAAACCACGACAGTTGACTCAATGACAGACCTTATGATACAGCACGCACGTACTAACCATTCGACCTCCAACGTAAGAAGAAACATTTAGAGGTGTTCATGTAGGGGCATTGATGTCTGGTACTGAAATATCGAAAGGGCAAGATGCTCGCTGACCTTCCTTTAAGTTTTTGGTCCCCAGAGTACTATTTTGTTTTGTATTGCTCGTTTTGGCTCGAGTCCTAATCTGCTTCAGGGATTTCAATATGGAATGTATGGTAGCTTCCAGATCGTCGATGCCTCTCCATAAAAACTTCCAAATGTTTATATACAACGATCCACTCCGAAATACAGATAGGAATAAGCGGGTCTGCTTCCTCAAATATTTTTGACCAAAATACCACAATTGGCACAAGGAACGTTGAGACAAAAGGTGTTAAATCTTGTTACAATCGCGAACATATACATTCCTTAGAAATACATGGTTCTCTACCACTCAAGAACCATCGCGGTTCGGTTGTTCGGTTCTCTACGGAATATTTTCATATTTCCAGCCACAAGAGAAAAATAAAACTGAAGATGCTGCTGCTGTGAACCTCTAGCAGCTATTGAATGGGGACTGTGGGTAAGACGCCAGCTCGCTAGCCTGGAGGTCGGCTGTTCGATCCCTGCATTGGCCGACAAAGAACATCCAGATTTTCTTGTGTGGCTCTCCCTTGTCAGTGATACAGGATGGAAGGCCTGGCAAAGGGCAACTGTCTAGTCGTTCGAATGGTACGAAAATTGAGGCCCCGTGTACACATTGGTGTGCATGTAAAAGATCCCTGACAGTTGAAATTCGATATAAGATAAGGCCGTAGTGCCGCTGCCCGGGCTAAATTTCCCTGACAGCATATGGCGTATGCTCCGCCTCATAAGCCAGGTTCGGAGCAGAACAGTAGGACGTTAAAACCCATTTCATTTCATTCATTCTGTGTAGGGTGGTTGAGATGGCCTAGTGGTCTAGAGTGCCATTGGAAAAGTGTTTGGAGAAATGTTTTTCTGCGTTTTAAAGATCCTAAAATGGTTGAACTTGATTATAAAATAGCCCACAATATAATATGGACAATGTCCAAACTGCATAAAATTGGTAAAACTGGTAATGATATGTGACCTGTATGTAAGGAAGAGACTGAAGACTTACAACATTTATTTATTGAATGTTTAGATTTACGTTATTTTAAATTAAGAATCAAAGAATTTATCAATGATATATTACCATACGTTATGTGATCCCGATTTTAATACCTGCTTATTACTGGGACTCCAGTCTAACAATAAGTCCCATTCTAATGATTTGTGTAACCTGATATTTAGTTGTGCCCGATTTTCAATCTATAAACGAAGAATGAGATCCATAGATAATTATATAGAGGTTGATATTGTAAAATTATTCAAAAATGTTCTTAAACATACTTTGTATATTGTTAGTAAATACTATAACAACAATAAGCTAAATTTTACTCAAACTTTCATCACACCATCTCTGTCCATATGCTATGAACTAGATGGTACAATAACTATCGACTTGTAAAGGTATCTTATCCGAGATCTTCTAACTAATACTACACATGTATAATTGTGACAGTTATAAATGGAGACGATAAGTTTTAAATATTCGGAATACCTAATTATCTCGAAACTTTCAAGAGCCGGGTTCTCCGAATTTTCAGATACGAGATATTTATTTTTAGTTACTTACCACCTTATTGATTGATTCACTGACACAATGCAATGGTACTCTTGTTTTTAATTTTTGTACATACACAAAAAAAAAATTGCTTTTACTTTATCTCATCTATTGTACCATTCATGACGTGTATAAATGTAACATGTAGATAGGGGCGCATTCTCAACCTCGTGGGTTTCCTCCAGGCAATCCGGTTTCCTCCCACTGTTAAAGACCCCTACGTGCAATCGAATTATTGAAATAAAATTAAAACCATATGTTAGACCCGAAATGACCTAGTTTGTGTCGAGTGGACGTTAAACACTCCCCTCCCTTATTCTGTGTAATTGCCTGTAACTTGTCCCTGGTCTTACACATAGGCTTGAGATCATAATGTCTTTCTCAGCTGGCAATAGTATATTATAGGATAAATAAGATTATTCTTTAACAAGGTAGGACTGTTTATAGATACCATCTATTTTAGGGCTTTATCTTAATACATTTAATAAAAAAATAACATAAACATATGAAATTGGAGCTTTAAATACAATTATTTGGCATAATCTACAGTTTTTAAAGCTTTTATATAGGAATGCCAAATAATAACGAAAAACAAGAACATAATGTAATAATATTTATATATCAACATAAGGCTGTAATTTTATATAAAACGGTAGTAGAAATAAAGCCTTATTTTGCCACCCACCCCTCAAATGATGCCCTATTGCCCCATCTCTGCTCTGGTACGCCAAACATTCACCCCACCGTCACACATCCAAAACACAATAATACAATAAATATACGGGAGAGGGACATGGTATTAAACGTCGTCTCGAGGTCATTTTGGGACTAACATATGGTGTTTAATTTTATTTCAATAATTCACTTGTGCCTAGGGGTCATTAGCAGTGGAAGAACACAGGAGCACCCGGAGAAAACCCACGAGGATTAGACAGGTGATCCTTGCCACGTACAACAGGGAATTCGAAATCACGCCAGTTGACATAATGACAGGCCTTATGATACAGCGCGCACGTGCTAACCATTCGGCCATGCCCCCCCCCCCCAATCAAAAATGTACCAAACCCCCCATGTAATATCAAAATCTCTGCCTAATTGTTTGTGATTGACCGAAAAGGGACGTACGCAGGTGACGACAATACACGACCATATTGAATGTACACGGTGTTCGTATGAGGTGGATGTCAAAGACGCTGTAGTCTTGATCATCAAGTCATGGTTTCACGTACAGTAGTGGACAAAAAGAAATTTAAAATGGGGTTTTAGTGGGGAGTATTTTTATCGTATGAAATGAAATTTAAAGATGGCCGACTTTCTCGACGATAGGTAAGGTTAATCTGATTTACTCTTGGTCTGTAGTTGCCTAGGTAACGGTCGAGGCTGTAGAAACTGCCGGTCCATTAATTTATCCATAATACATGTTGGTAAGAGACCATTCAATATACCAAACACCTGCAAATAGAAATCAAACGGAATGGGGTTTAACGTCGTACTTTTCTGCTTCGACTGGGCTATTAATTAAGACGGGGAAATAGCCAATAGCCATACAATGTGCTATGAGGGGAGTTTTGCCCAGACAGCGGCACTACGGCCTACTCTTATATCGAATGCCAACTGCCAAGGGATCTTTTACGTGTAGCAGGACCTCAGATTTTCGTCCCATCCGAGCAACTACGCTTTGTCCTTTACCAGGTCCTCCGTCCTGTAGCAGTAGCATTGACAATATAAAACACACAAACTGTTATTGGTCTTCACCCACCTCGGTGCGGATAAATTAACCGGAAGATCCGAGTTCGAGTTCGATCCCGGTTGATCGAGAAAGTTAACCGCGATTTTCCAGAGTGACTTCCCCTTGCCTTGAGAGTAGTGCAGAACAGCACCTTGTCGTTTGGATGAGACGATAAACCGAGGTTCCGAGTACACCTTGGTGTGTATGGAAGAATAGCGTTGCCAATATTATTCCTCAATGTTCACGGTGCAAAAAATAGATATGCTTGCAGTTCGAAATACGTAAATGTATTTTAATTTTGCAATTTTCATAGCTGCACAACACCATTGTCACAGTGTTAAAAAACAGAATACACTTTTCAATAATACAGAATACAGTATAATAGTACACTTATCCATTCTGCATTTTGCACCAAAGAAAAAATGCATAATATAACTTAAAACATATTAGAACATTATACCTTATATGGGATCTACGACGAAGCTCATTAATTTCCGTCCTAGTCCGGAGATTTCCGTAAAGCTGTGGTTATTAACCAAACTGTTTTAGTTTACATCTGTATTTATGTTTGGTCACTGTGACATCACACTTTCAACTGTATATGTAACGTGACTGTATTCATGTCTAGGACATATCCTTGTGTGTCAACTACCATTATAATTTGTTTGTCGTGTGAGAGAGAAACAGTTTGTTCGGAACTAACATACGATGCAATTTTATTTCTTGCGTGTCGGGCCTTGAGATCAATCTGAGTATTAATATTTCGCTTGTGCGTAGGCAGTGGGGGGAAACCAGAGGAGAGGGAGTAAATACATTTGGATGAATCGGCTATCCTACTCCATGTTTCTGAAGCAGCGACTCCGTACGTGTTTCAAACTAGATCAAACCTTCTATTGAAGTTGGTCACGTACAAGCTTATGATTGAAACCACGTGACTTAACTCAATGACAGACCTTACGAACTGCGACTCGACCACCCGACCCGTCAGTTTGGACGAGGGCCTAGTTTTCGAGAAGAATAAGACTTACACAGTAAACATCAAACCATTGGCTACCACCGGGAATCAAATATCTAGTCTCTGGTTCAACATTTAACAGAGCATCTTTAAATGCGTCTAGTACTGGTTGTATAGTAGGACTTGTTGTTCGAGCACCAGATTCTATCGCTCTGTAGAAAGAATCATGATACTCTTTGCCGTAAACTTCTCGTACTTCCTCACTGGCATTATTCCACATAATATCTAAATCATTCTTTATTCTAGCTTGCTACAACAAAACATATATTATGTGTTTAATATCCTGCTGTTCTTCTGTAGATCCCGTGGTTTAGTGGGTAAGACGCTGGCTCGCTAGCCTGGAGGTCAGGTCCCGAGTTCACAAAGCATTCTCAGACTTAAGTTGAGAATTTGCTGAACTTTCAATCACGGTTTAAGAGAAATATCTTTAATCCAGAAACACAAAACTTTACACATAGTTTCTTATTGATGTATTTGATACATTAAAACAACAAAGGTTTTTTAATGAGTCATATATCAGTTAAAATAAGGCGAACAATTTTGAGTAAATTCTCAACTTAAGTCTGAGAATGCTTTGTGAACTCGGGGCCTGGTGTTCGATCCCTGCATTGGCCGAGAAAGTTCATCCGGATTTTCCGGCCTGTTTCGGAAAGCCTGGAGAGGAACAGTGTCTAGTTGTTCGGATGGGACATAAATAGAACCCTTGACAGTTCGAACTTGATGGGGAGCAGGATGAACTTCCGCTGTCCTGGAAAAATGCCCCCACCCCCCTCCCCCAACCACACTGCGTTGGGTATACCCGTCTCCATTAACCCTGTTGGGCAAGCAGCAAAGTAGGACGTTAAACCCCATTTTGTTTCATTTCAGTAAATTTGTGGAATGCAAAGTACACGTTAGTGAGCATGTATAAGAATTCACCATTGGTAGTTGGAATTTGATTTCATATCCATGAAAGATCAAATAAGGTGCGTCATGGTATGCTTCTGGTCCATGGCACGACCAATTCCCAATAATGATACCATATTGAAAGGAACAAAACAAGAAGGCGGGGGGGGGGGGGAGCTCTCCTTAATGTAACCCCTAAAATCTATTAAACTCTGGGGTTTTTGTTAAAAATGAAGACTCACCCCTTCTTCGTTGAGACATCCTGTTATACCCCCGTAATTACCAGGCTGGATAATCGAGGTTTTTATTCCAAATCGTTTCATTTCCAGACGTAAAATATCCGAGAAGGCTTCTCCACCATATTTGGTAATTCCGTAAGCTGAGTCGTATGGTAGTGCAATACGACCTTTACAACTGGTAACATTTACTATACGACCTGTAAAACATAAAAAAAATGGTTTAACACCCAACTGTTCAGCTCCGACTGGGCTAATGAAGACGGACATACGCTAAGCAGTGTACTATTGGGGAAATTTTGTCCAGACAGCGACATTACGGCGTACTCGTATATCAAATTCCAACTGTTTATTCCTGTCGGATTTAATAATAATGAGTATATTTATAATGCGCTATATCCATAAACCAAGTTTATGCTCAAAGTGCTACACAATTATTATCCCGGTCTCTAGGATAGAGGTAAAGTCTGATTACCTCCCTTTACCCCAACATATGCTGCTTCAAGGAGCGCAACAGTTTTTTGTGTAATACATACGCCATCCTACCGGTACCCATTTACAGCTGGGTAGACTGGAATACAGGGATAAAGTGTCTTATTCAAGGACATAAGAACTCGGCGCACAATTCGGGTCTTGAACCTGCAACCATTCGGTCACAAATCCTACTCTCTAACCTTTGACACGTACAAGCGAGGGGAATCGAAACCACCCCCACTTGACTCAATGACTGGTGCGTTAAACCATGAGGCACCGAACCCCCAGAAGATGCAACCCTACTACTTATCACGTAAAAGCCGGGGAAATCGAAACCATGCCACTTGGCTCAATGACAGGTGCGTTAAACAATGAGGCACCGAACCCTCGGAAGATTGTAAACATTACCTTTAGTCTGTCGTATGAGTGGTAGGAAGGCTTTAGTTACTCTGACCATACCATACATATTGACATTACCAATATCTAAATACTGTTTCATTGTACAAAACTCAATATCACCAACAAAATTAATACCCGCATTATTAACAATACCCCATAAACCTATAATATACAAATACAATTTAACTACAAATTATTAATATCTGATGGCGAGAAGCTCAGAAAATAATCGTGGACCATATTCCTTTATTGTATTATAAATAATATTTGAAATGGGATTGATAATCCGTTTGAAGAAAATAACTAAAAGGAAGATGTTAAAGACCCTTCTCTGTAATACTAATTCTAATATACCCACCCCAATCCACCTCTCTCCCCCCCTCCCTCTCTCTGGTACAACTTTAACGGCGTTACCAGGCCTACTTCAAGAGGAGTTTTGAAACGTAAGTAATCACTCACCGGTGTTCCCACACATTTGCTCGACCTTCTGTAAACACCCAGTAACACTCTCATCTTTACCGACATCCATTTGTAAAACATGGAGTCGATCAGAGTTGATGTTTTTAAGTTCATTGGCACCTGTTCCATTTTCATGTAAACACGTAGCAAAAACATTAAATCCTAAATCATCCAAGTATTTAGCTAAACCAAGACCAAAACCTACAAATAGTTTAATTACTAAATATTTCAATTACTCATAATTTATAATTTGAATTATTAATTATAGTACACATATGTAGATTACTCAAAGAATTATAAATATTTAAATTACTCAAAGTGATACTCAATATTTAAATTACTCAAAGCATTATTCAATATTTAAATTACTCAAAATTTGATTGAGATAAACACGATATTTAACTTACCTGAATCACAGCCAGTTATTAAAACATATTTTCCCTCTGTCTTCAGAAACTTTGCCGTCTTTTTACGAATGACGTTGTAAGTGAAGTAAACGATGGAGAAGAGGACCAGTGACGTCACAAAGTGCCTTTGTAGAGCAGATAGCAACAGAAGAATGGTTGAAACAATAAAAAGGCCTTCAAAAACATGTAGACCAACCATCTCTGATATTGGCTTCATCTAAAACATTATAATAAATAATATTAGGTTTTAGAGAATGGAAAAAAACAGACGCTTGTTGCTATATACACCAGACCTTAAAGCGACAATTTCATATTTTTAAGTTATACTTTTAAAATGTATTAAAATAAAGCCTTAAAATAGATGACATCCACAAACAGTCCTGCCTTGTTTAAGAATAATCCTATTAATCCTATAATTCACTATTGCCAGTTGCGAAATTGGCAAAAATATTATTTTCAACTTCAAATTCAAACGTTTGAAGATAGCTATACCATGGGGGAATGGAAAAACAAGGGAAGTAATTGTGCTATTATTTGTATGGAAAATAATGCCTATGATCGTGTAATAGTGACTTGACAACCTATTTAGCAAATGACACAGAAATAATAATGTTTTGACTTTCTTAGAAAATATGAAATTCTCGGTTTAAGGGCCGGTAAATGGTAGAATCTTATTTCAATAATAACTTACCTGTAGGGGTCAATAGCAGGTGGGTGGCGTGTGGTGGGGGCGGATGACCCTACTCATTGACTCGCCAGTTTGACTAAATGACTAACCTAATGATCTAAAGCACATGCGGATTCAGACCACTCGACAACACCCCACCCCCAAACTATCCATTCGAAAATTTAGACTTAGTTTAATATATTGTTCCGGCAGCGGTACCGGAACCCGGTTACCACGGTATACAAATGGTAGCCTTGTTACAACCCCTATTGTAATAACAACCCCTATTGTAATAAATGTAATAATTTTAATAACACAGCCTTCCCTTTTATGGGGTATACATGTATACCCATGCCCTAATGATGGAAGTTTTCAACATTTGTACTAGTCTATACGTGATAGATATGTAATTGCTCTGTGATCGGCTGTTGATGTTTCACTTGTTTCCAATATCATGTATTATAAAAGGTTTATGTTGGAATTTGGAATGCTAGAGATTGACAAATTTTAATTTTTTTTAGAGACCGAAGGGAAAGACCCCCCCTCCCCCCGCGCCACTATCTTTTGGTACCGGCGCCCCTGTGCACCAGTATGTACGGATTATTCTGAGTTATAAATTCGCCTACCACCGTTTTATATACGGCATTATTGTGTTCATTCTTTCTAAACACACATCGATGAATAATGAATATTAACATTTTTAGGGTTTCACACTGCGTAGCTTGTGTGAAACACAATTGTTTTTGTTAAAATTATTAGGGTTTCACACTGCGTAGCTTGTGTGAAACACTATTGTTTTTGTTAAAATTATTCTTATTATTATTCTTCTTATTATTATTATTTTTTTTTTTCCAATTTGCTTATATCTCAGCAACTTCTTTTCGGATCGATACAATGTCTTCAGTTTTACTGGGAAAGTGGGTGTGACTTAGAGATTAAAGCTATTCCCGGCATTCTGCGACATTGCGAAATGTCCGAAATCACCGAAAATGTCGTTTTTTGAAATATTGCCGTAATATTAACAATAATCATTGGATTTTAGCATATGATGCATTTTGACATAGCCAGAAACAGGGGACATAGCTATGTTACTTTTGATTTTTGATTTTCGACAAATCTTGGAAGATATTAGGCGCCAAATTTTGAAAATTTAAATTTTTACAAAAAACTTTTTTATTTATTAATTTTTTTATATGACATTTTAACCAAGGTTAAAGAGTCATCTGATTTGAACAAAAATGTCAACATTTTTTGTTTCCGTAATTTTCCTTGGCCGCCATTGGCTAATTCAGTTTTTCAGTCCTACATTATTTATTTATTGTTCGATTTGTATAAAACCATGTTCATATGTTCCGTGGTTAAAAATGTCATTTTTTTTGTTACCGGTAAAGTTTCCTGTAGGCACCGGAAGTGGCGTAAATTCAGCAAAAACTACAATATTGACAGTTCGGTACAACTTTTTGAAAGCAAATATTATTTTTTTCAAATCTTATATGACTGAAAAGATGTGCCATGTAAAGGCGCACAAAACATCGGGCTCAGTTTTTTTAATTTCGATTTCGTTTTCTGGCAATTTGGATTAAAGGGTGAAAAAAGGTGTCAATATAAGCTATTTACAACCCATCCAGTGTCATCATATTAAAAGATATATCTTCGTAACACTCATAAACTCGTAGTCATAACCCATACGAAGAGAATGTATGTGAAAATTAATTTGTAATATGCGCAGTTGCCGAGAAATAGGCAATTTTGCATGAGTCACTTTTCACGAAATTTTGGCTGTAAAAGAATCAATAATTATTCGATTTTCAATTTTCTTTCGCCATTGGATGCTTAATGCCATAGTGGACTATGTCAAACCATTTTACCTCTTGCGCTGTCACTGTCACCGGAAATGACCTCATTTACTCAAAACTTAAATTTTAGCCCTCAAAAACAATATCTTATTCAAATGAGTCGTACTTGTTATTTGTTTCAAATTATGATATTTGATTCTATTGATCAAATAGAATGAACCCATACGATCACACAGATACCACAAAATGGTTTCCAACTTGTACGGTTGCAGAGAAATGGGCGATTTTCCTTAAGTCACTTTTCAAGGTTTTTGGTCTATAAAAGTGTCAGTTATTATTCGATTTTAATAAATTTTCACCATATGATATCTTATATCATTTATGATTTCATAGAACTAATTTAACATTTTCAGTATTTCCGGAAGTAATGTCATTTTGGCAAAAACTGTATTTTTAGCCTCCAAAACAGATATTTTTTTCAAATGAATCTGATTTGTAATATATTTAAAATTATGATATTTGATTCCAATCAACAAATAGATTGAGCCCATACGATCATATAGATACCAAAAAATAGTTTTTATCATGTGTGGTTGCCGAGAAATAGACGATCTTCTACAAGTCACTTTTCAAGGTTTTTGGTCTATAAAAGTGGCAATTCTTATTCGATTTACATACAATCTTCGTCATATGATGCCTTATGCCATTTCTGATTTCATAAAACTAATTGAACATTTTCATTATCACCGGAAGTAATGAAATTTTGCCAGGATCACTTACAAGTAACATATATATATAAAATGAATTGATATTGCTGGATTTGGTCGATTCTTCGTCCATTTTATTTGATGTTTGCAACGCTTATGTGGAAACCTGTTTAATGGTTTCATTGGTATCGGAAGTGACATATGTTCAAGGGCAACGTGGCACCGAAAGTAACGTGGCACCAGTGAAACCCGTCATTCCTGCATGCAGGTCTAGTTCTTATTATTATTAGGCTTTCACCATTTTTCAATGGTGAAAGGCTATTGTTATTACTAAGATTATTATTATTTATTATTTTTTTTTTTTCCACTTTGCCTATTTCTCAGCAACTATAAGAGATAGAGGTCTGAAATTTGATTTTCTGTCGGGAAACTGGGTGGTGGTTAGTGCTTAAATGTAAAACCAAATTTGTGCGCATAGCGGAAACGCGTCAAATCTTTAACTTGCACTCAAATTGAAAATCGGCCATAATTCTTCTAATTCTCATCGGACTTTTCCGATATTTACATTTTTGGATAGCTGAAAACATTTCTGAGTAGATGGCAGTTCAAAAACATCGATTTTAGAAACTTTGTCGCTCTCATTTTTTTGGTGAAAAATGGAAAATTATTTTTAGGAATTTTTAAATATGACTTATATTTTTGGATAGCTGACATTAATCCGATTCCAACAATATAGGTTTTGTTCTGAAATTTTAACTTTGATTTTTCACTTTTTTACGCATTTTGGTCAAATCGTAGAGTTCTTATTTTTTTAAAACGGCACCTACGATTTTTCTGAAACTTCAGGCATATGAAGTCAAGAGTCGTCTCCAGTCCTTAGTCTATGAATGAAAATCCTCTAATCACCGGAAGTAGTCAAGAAAAGTATCCAAACTTTGACAAAATTCTAAAAAATGGGTGTTTGTGCGGAAAATGCGATGTTTTAATTGGCTGTTTACTGAGTAGTTAAAGTACAACGTCATTTGATAGCCACGTAAAATATCTACAAGATGGTACCACAGCGACAAGTTTCTATCATAAATTGAAAAAGTTATAGGACTTTGAAAAGTAAGGTTTTTTACGATTTCGAGCAATTTTAAACGCATGTTTCTCGGAAACGCCGCCTACGATTTTTTTAAAACTTTCTCAGTCGAGAGTCTAATGGGTGGTGTATTGTGTGAAACCATTGTACAATTTCTCTAAATGTCATGAGTAGTCGAAAAACGAGATTGAAAATCCAAAACGTCGTATTTTTACCATTTGGAGCATTTTTAGACGTCTTTTTCTCGAAAAGTCAACGTAATTTTTTTTTGGAACTTCTTCTACAGAGAGTTTGATCGGTAGTCTTAGGTATGAAACTATTGCGCAACATTTAGAAATATCAGGAGTATGAGAACAAAGGAATCGAAAACTGAAAACGTCACCTTTCATTGTTAAGCGAAACATGCAGTAAGAGTTGATACAATCTGTACGTTTTACCAACGTTTAGAGCCTATTCAAAATTCCCCATTTCTCTCACAGTGACGACATTTGAGCTAAAAGTATTTCAACTTTGAGTGTTTACTTATATTCAAAATATGGGTTTAGTGACCCTGTAACAGAAATAATTGATTCCTGTGTGTAATAATTAGTCTTTGAATTAATATTGTTTCTTCTTTGTCAAAATTATCTCTCAACCGTAATCATCTCGACACAAATCGACGGCTCCCGCTGTTTATAAGGAAATCCAATTATCCATAGGTTGCAGTTGTATCTTGCAGTAGTATCGTGCAGAAGTACGAATATTGCACCTGTGATAGAAAGCATGATGTAGTTTGAGCTTGGGCCCTATCTCTAATTAAAGATAATTTTTTATATGTTAGTGACGTCAAATCATTAACGTGCACGAAATCAGAGTTTTATCGGTAGTCATAGGTATGAAACCATTGCGCAACAGTTAGAAATATCAGGAGTATGAGAACAAAGGGATCGAAAATTGAAAACATCATCTTTCATTGTTAAGCGAAACCTTCAGTAAGAGTTGATACAATCTGTACGTTTTACCAACGTTTAGAGCATTTTCAAATTCCCCATTTCTATCACAGTGACGATATTTGAGCTAAAAGTATTTCAACTTTGAGTGTTTACTTATATTCAAAATATGGGTTTAGTGACCCTGTAACAGAAATAATTGATTTCTGTGTGTAATAATTAGTCTTTGAATTAATATTGTTTCTTCTTTGTTAAAATTACCTCATAACCGTAATCATCTCGACACAAATCGACGGCTCGCGCTGTTTATAAGGAAATCTAATTATCTATAGGTTGCAGTTGTATCTTGCAGTAGTATCGTGCAGAAGTACGAATATTGCACCTGTGATAGAAAGCATGATGTAGTTTGAGTTTGGGCCCTATCTCTAATTAACGATAAATTTTTATATGTTAGTGACGTCAAATCATTAACGTGTACGAAATCAAAATATTGTCGATATTTCATTGAATATTCAATTTAGTTTTGAACCAGTTACATATTTGAGTAGCTGGCCTGAACGCGATTCCAAAGTTCCGTGTAACACATTGGTGTGACATCGACAAAAGCCCGAATTGGTTATAAATGGAACGTTTTGCATACGTATAAAGCATATATAGAGAGCTTTTTTTAAAACTGGCAATATTTGAACAAAGGGTGTTTGAATGGTAACCAATATCTTGCATTGGTGCTTCTAGAATGAAAATAATTCATTTTAGTAATTAACAGTTACTCCTGAAATTAATATCCCAGGTTTTATGTCTGCATGACGTCATCATTTGATACCAGTGAAAATGAAGCTCTCTGTTGAAGCCATTTATAAATAAAGTACCCCTCAATTACAATGTTGAAAAATTAATGTTGAAATGTGCGATATTATTACCTGATACTTAAGGTAAATTTTTTTTGTCTCATTCGGAAAACTGTTTTTTTTTCTGTAGTCGTTTAGATTTCTGAAACTAAAATTGATAGAATTCGAAAAAGTTATATTTTTGTAGAGCCGGGGATATTGCGGATGCGATATAGGTCGAATTGCAATACCACGCAGTTCTCTTTTTTTCCTAACAATTTGAAAATGTACTGAACTTGTAATTTTTTTTAGAATTTTTGAGTTTTTGATTGAGTATTTCGATTTCTGGCGTCTGTAGGATTCTACCAATCCATGTTCATAATTGTTCAACTATATTTTTCACTTTCCTTCTATCGTAATGCGCATGCACAGAAAGTGTCATGTCTGAGTTGTTTAAGCGTGTGTGTGTGTGTGTTTTAAGGGGTGAGTTGTAGGCAATTTTTGCTGCCTTCGGTAAGGTGAAAGCCTTCAGCCTTGCAAGCAAGTCTAGTTCTTCTTATTATTATTATTTTTTTTTTCCAATTTGCTTATATCTCAGCAACTACTTATCGGATCGATACAATGTCTTCAGTTTTACTGGGAAAGTGGGTGTGACTTAGAGATTAAAGCTATTCCCGGCATTCTGCGACGTTGCGAAACGTCCGAAATCACCGAAATTGTCGTTTTTTGAAATATTGCCGTAATATTAACAATAATCATTGTATTTTAGCATATGATGCTTTTTGACATAGCCAGAAACAGGGGACATAGCTATGTTACTTCTGATTTTTGATTTTCGACGAATCTTGGAAGATATTAGGCGCCAAATTTTGAAAATTTAAATTTTTACAAAAAACTTTTTTATTTATTAATATTTATATATGACATTTTAACCAAGGTTAAAGAGTCATCTGATTTGAGCAAAAATGTCAACATTTTTTGTTTCCGTAATTTTCCTTGGTCGCTATTGGCTAATTCAGTTTTTCAGCCCTACATTAATTATTTATTGTTGGATTTGTATAAAACCATGTTCATATGTTCCGTGGTTCAAAATGTCATTTTTTTTGTTACCGGTAAAGTTTCCTGAAGGCACCGGATGTGACGTAAATTCAGCAAAAACTGCAATATTGACAGTTCGGTACCACTTTTTGAAAGCAAATACTATTTTCTACAAATCTGATCTTACTCAAAAGATGCGCCGTGTAAAGGTGCACAAAATCTCGGACTCAGTTTTTTTAATTTCGATTTTGTTTTCGGGCCATTTCGATTAAAAGGTAAAAAAAGGAGTAAAAATAAGCTATTTACAACCCATCCAGGGTCTTCATATATTAAAATATTTCTTCGATACTTTCATAAACTTGTAGCAATAATCCATACAAAGAGAATGTATGTGAAATTTAGTTTGTAATATGAGCAGTTGCCGAGAAATGGGCAATTTTGCATGAGTCACTTGTCACGTTATTTTGGCTGTAAAAGAATCAATTATTAATCGATTTTCAATTTTATTTCACTGTCTGTTGCCTATTTCCACAGTCGACTATTCCAAACCATTTTAACACTTTCACTGTCACCGGAAGTGACGTCATTTAAGCAATAACTGGATTTTTAGCCTTAAAAATACATTTTTTTATTCAAATGAGTATTATTTGTAATATTTTTAGAATTATGAAATTTGGTTCCCATCAACAAATAGAATGAACCCATACGATCATATAGATACCCCAAAATGGTTTCTAACTTGTACGGTTGCAGAGAAATGGACGATTTTCCGCAAGTCACTTTTTACTTTATTTTGGCTCTAAAAGAATCAGTTATTATTCGATTTTCATTAAATGTTCACTATATGATGTCTTATGCCATTTACGATTTCATAGAACTAATTTAAATTTTTTGGTATCACCGGAAGTGATGCCATTTTGGCAAAAACTTAATTTATTTTTAGCCTTCAAAACAGATATTTTATTCAAATGAGTCTAATTTGTAATGTTTTCAAAATTATGATATTTGATTCCAATCAACAAATAGATGGAACCCTTACGATCATACAGATACCACAAAATGGTTTCTAACTTGTGCGGTTGCAGAGAAATAGGCGATTGTCTACAAGTCACTTTTCAAGGTTTTTGGTCTATAAAAGTGGCAATTATTATTCTATTTACATAACATTTTCACTATATGATATCAAAAGGCAATTCGGATTTCATAAAAGTAATTGAACATTTTCATTATCACCGGAAGTAATGTATTTTTGTCAGGATCACTTACAAGTAACAAAAGTATAAAATGAATTGATATTGCTGGATTTGGTTGATTCTGCGTCCAATTTATTTGAAGTGTGCAATGCTTATGGGGAAACCTGTTTAATGGTTTCATTGGTATCGGAAGTGACATATGTTTAAATGTAACGTGGCACCGGAAGTGACATGTTAAAGGGTGACGTGGCACCAGTGAAACCCGTCATTCCTGCATGCAGGTCTAGTTATACGTTGTTTTTACAAACATATGTCGCAATCACGTGGTAAAAAAATATTGATTGCTATAGTTGAACCTTCCAATTGTTGTCTCTCGTCTGGTCGAAGGAATCTATATTCGTTGGGGATTTCCATTATTCATATATGTTTACTTTCCTATCCTTTAGCCTGGATCATAAATCTGGTTTCGATTCTAGACCAAACCGTCAAAGGCAATTGCCACGCAACAGGCACAAAAAGGAAAAAAAAATAATAATAAAGAGCTGTCTATCAACTTTTATTTCATCCGGGCCTGTCCAACTTTGTGGGTTTTTTCCGGGTACTTCGGTTTCCTCGCACTGCTAAAGACTCCTACGCGCAAGTGAATTATTGAAATAAAATTAAACCATATGTTAGTCCCGAAATGACCTAGTTTCTCTCTCTCTCTCTTTTCACCCTGGCACATCTTATCTTATTGGATGCTTGAGCAGTCGAAATTTATATGCAGATAAAAACAATGGAGAAATAGGGTTTAACGTCCACTCGACACAAACTAGGTCATTTCGGGACTAACACATACAAGTCTTTAGCAGTGCGAGGAGGAAATAGGAGTACCTGGAGAAAACTCACGAAGTTTGACAGGCGACCCTACTCATTGTCACGTACAACCGGGGATTCTAAACCACGCCAGTTGACTCAATGACAAACCTTATGATACAGCCCACACGCTAACCACGATTAGTACACCACTTGTCTTCATATAGTTGCATACAGACAGCGAGTAAAAATTTCTTTGCAATATATCGGATATGTCATGTGATATGCACAATCGTTGTCGATATGCAGCGGCTATAAATAAAATCGACCCAATTCAGAGCTGAGCTGAGCTGACACGTCGGTTAAATGTTTTCGAGATGCTTGACATGGTAAACTGTTTGTATATTCTAATACTTTTATCAGTTTTTCCTAATTTACAATAATATATTTGTAAATTGCGAAATTAGTTTATATTTGTACTTACATTGACAGTTGTTCTTCGACCTGATTAGATAACCGACAGACGGTGTCGAGAAATTTTCCTACCTGAAGTAAAACGTCCCCATGTATAACTATATAGCTGAATACACCAAAACCGTTATACACCTTGTATACGGCAAAGGGGTGGTGGGGTGTCGGGGTGTCGGGCAGTGTATACACCCGATTGACAGTGTCGACTGGTCGGAAAGTCTAGAAGCTATTCTCTGTCAGGCTCACCTCTGAGTAGAAGAGACCAGGCTGAAAAACAAATGGAACTTTTCTCAGGCAGCACCGATATCGATCTAGGAGCCGAGATTTCCCCCCCCCCCACGAAAGAAAAATAGTAATTCAAAAAGAAGGACCTAAAAATCAAACTATGCTATATGCATGTAAATAAGAACAGTTCATTCCCCATTAGAGGTAGTACAGAATAGCAGAAAGAGCCGCCATATATTTTCACCGAACATGAGTCCCATCTAGTACCCATATTACATGGCTGTATATGTCCCATGAAAGCCCCATATAACACCCATATTATTATAAATGACTTACCCATATCGACCCCACACAAACCCCATTAGTAACCATATGGATACCACATGAATGTTGGGTGCAAAAATGTTGGTAGCCAATGATGTCAGAGTAAGCTTAGCGTGGTTTTAAGAAGGCTGGATGACAAGTTCTTAGCCAATCTGTTTCACAGAGAATTACTTACGAATTATCTCTGTAACAGACGACTGTCCACAACAGGTGCGTTGACTGCACGCGCCGTTAGTCATTGTCTCAACGCCTCGTGCAATGTTTACTTAACACCCAACTGCTGCGGGCAAAATGCTTAACACCCAACTGCTTCGGGCAAAATGATGCATTTTACTCATTTTAATACCCATTTACCCTAAATAGGAAATATTTTTTAACTACAAATACTTCAAACGTCTTTATTTATTTTTCTTTTACCTCAAAAAAAATGTTTGAGAATTTAATTTGTCGGAGTAAAAAAGTTAATATGCCGTACTTATTAAGCCTCGTCGATGGCATGCTTATCAGTGATTGTAGGTTCTTGGCCTGTAAAAGATAGATCAATTGGATTGAATAAGCTGACGTCATCGACACGTACAATCATTGACTACAACTGTAGTGTTATTATTGTCTTTGTACCAGACCGTCCTGTCCATTCGTTCAACCCTCACCCCGTCTTCAATAATCCTGTCGACAGGCCCGGATCCAGGATTTTGTTGAGGGCGGGGGCCATACATCGGAGCAAAGGGTAATACGTTGCAACCTTGGATTGCTTGGGTGGAGACAATGCGAAAATCATGTTTATATTATCCATTAAAGAGCAAATAGGTAAACTGCGACAGTAACAAAGCAAACGGAAATGAAAATCCACTATGTTACGGCACCCTGCCCCCACGCCTACCCCCACCCTCCTCACCTGGATCCGCGCCTGGTCCGTACAGAAAAGTCGGACGTTAAACAACACCCTTTTCTTTTCTTCATTTCATTTAAAACTGTAGTCCATATAGTTTGTTTTATTCGCCTCGGTTCGGTTCAGTTGTTTTCAATCCATATTTTATTGTGGAGTTATACTTTTATTTCAGTCATGCGTGAATTCACTAAAACTCGTGGTTAAAGGGAAGCAACCTTCATTTTAAGAGCTGTCAAGAGAGAGCACGCGACGGAGCATATCATCATATCATTCATTATTTCCACTGTGGTAAGTAAGACAACTATGCTTTATTTGCTTCATTTTTTTTAATTCAATTCACGAATCGTCATAGCAACAAGACATCCATGATATTCCAGAGAGTGGCACCGATAATATACAAAGTTCTGCAAACTGGGGTCGATTTTTTAGTTTAGAGCTTTAGTTTTGATAAGATTAGGAAATAGAAATGACGATTTTCTGCAGCGAGATGTCGGACGTTAAACCCTGTTTCATTTCATTTCATCTTCATAGTAAATTTTAAGGCGTGTGCCCGTCTTCATTAGCCCAGTCGGTTGAGCACAGTAGGACGTCAGAGCTAATTTCATTTATATATTTAGTATATGGAGAGAATAGTTGACCTCTGACCTGAACGTTGACTAGAGAGACAAGGTAGTTATTTGAGATATCAGTAGACCTATGTATATATGTATATAGTTATAAATAGGCTATATTTGTATAAAATAGAATTGTATCACGCGCTGGTTGTATCATTGATCACATCACGAGACACACGTTAATGTAACTCTATTGACGTTCAAGGTCCCGTATACACGATGGCGTGCACGTGAAAGAACCGGCAGAGTGGCTCGGTGGATGAGACGTTGACTCGCTAATCTGGAGGTTCTGAGTTCTGAGAAAATCCATCCCTTGTCAGGGACAACGCATAGTAGTTTGGATGGGATGAAAAATAGAGGTCTGATGTACACATTGGCGTGCACGTAAATGAACCCTTTAAATTATTCAAATTTACATCTGTGTAGGGAAAGAGGCCTTTTTTTATCTATAAAACCAGGTGTATGTTTTTAACAGCAGCTACGGTGGCTCATTTAGTAACTCGTTGGTTCGCTAACCTGGAGTCTGGGTTGACAGACAGGGGTGTTTTAGGGATCCCCCCCCCCCCGCGTGAAATGCTCCCCACCCCCATTTTCTTTGTACTAATCTAAAATAGTTTTAAATAAATTTTAAAAATCACGATTTTTTTTTTGTTTGAATATTTATTTTAAAATGCTTATTAGACGCCTAGGTAACTACATAGCATGATGATTACAACAGTCTGTTAGAATGACCTTTCCGAAAATCTCCTCAAAATGTTCGCCCCCCCCCCACACCGAAAGGTAATCCCCCCCCTCCCCGGCTTAATGGGGTCTAGATACGGACCCGGACGTGGGACCCTTTTGTCTGCCATTATGGTTCTCCATAACTAGGGCACATTTTCATTTTTCTCGTCGGTTTTAGCAGAGAGAGAGAGATGGGGTTTAACGTCCACTCGACAAAAACTAGGTCATTTCGGGAATAACGTATGGTTTAATTTTATTTCAATAATTCGCTTGCGCGTAGGTATCTTTAGTAGTAGGGGGAAACTGGAGGACCCGGAGAAAACCCACGAGGTTGGACAGACGCCCCTTCTCCTGGTCACGTGCATTAAGTTAAAGATGCATGCTGAAAGATTAGGTATAATAGTTGACCTGCATCTTTAATTTTCCAGGTAGGATAACGTAACTCATTGATTGTATATATAGATAAAACAAACAGGTAACCTTGATAATTCACCATTTTCTCACAAAGTGTCCATCTTATATTGATGATAAAAATAATCTGATAATTATTGAGGTGAAGACAAGGTCAGTTATCAATAGTGTAGATAGATTGATAGAAATATCCAATATACAGGTAGTGTTTTATTATTATTATAAAATACACAGGTAGAAATAGGTAGAATATACACAGGTAGAACATACACAGGTAGAAACAGGTAGAATATTATACACAGGTAGAAACAGGTGACGTATTATAATATAAACAGGTAGAAACCGGTAGAGTATACACAGGTAGAGTATTTACAGGTAAAATATACACAGGTAGAAACAGATGAAGCATTATAATATACACAGGTAAAAACAGGTAGAATATTATATACATTCAGGTGTGGGTTCTCCTTGTCGGTGGTGCAGGACGAAGGACCCGACAAGGAATAGTCTCTAGTCGTTCAGATGGGACGAAAACCCGAGGTTCCATATATACGTTCACGTTGGTCTACACGTAATGAACTCTTGACTGTTGAAATTCGATATAAGAGTAGGCTGTAGTGCAGCTGGCCGTGCAAAATTATCCTCTTAGCACATCGTATGGTGTATGTCCGTCTTCAAAAGCTGAGTCGGGGCAGAAAAGTAGGACGTTAAACCCCATTTCTGTTCATTTACGTAGCTTATACAGGGTAATATATATTCATAGAAATACAATAATTACAGGGGTTTTTATCGTCCTATCCGAGTAACTGGATACCGTCTAGAAATCACACTGACGAATTCCGAGGTAATTTGTTAGTCAACATGGAAATTCGAACCCGAGACCTCCTGGCGAGTACGACAGCTTCTTACTCACTTAGTCACCATAGCGCCTTACTCACCCAACTACCATGACGCATTACTCACTCAACTACCATGGCGCCTTACTCACTCAACTACCATGGCGCATTATTCACTGAGTCACCATGGCGCATTATTCACTGAGTCACCATGGCGCATTACTCACTGAGTCACCATGGCGCCTTACTCGCTCAACTACCATGGCGCATTACTCACTCAACTACCATGGCGCCTTACTCACTCAACTACCATGGCGCATTACTCACTGAATTACCATGGCGCATTACTCACTCAACTACCATGGTACATTATTCACTGAACCACGGTGGTGCTCAACTATCATGTTACCCTCTTCACTGAGCCACCATGGCGCCTAACTCATTGAACTACCGTGGTATATTACTCACTGATCTATCAGGGACCTATTTCGTGTCATCGCTTACACGGGATTTCAATCTATTTTAAAACAAAACATTACATAAAATGATGGTTTTTTTCTAAACGAGACAAAATATTATCATGTTTTATTTATGATTTTTTAGGATAGTCTATCAACGGTATCAGAAAGATGAGACTCCTGGTGGCGGCCATTTTGTTATTACATCTATCGTGGATATCAGCCAAGAGACCACATATATTGTTTATAGTTGCTGATGATTTAGGTCGGTAAATGTCTTCTTCTTCTCCCCTTCTTCTTGTGGTCCGTTATATCCATATTTGTGTTTATGCGCCCATATGTCGCCGTTCCTCTCTATCTGCCTGTTTAACTGTCCATATTTAGGCCTACTTGTGCCCACTTTGCAGAGTTATACTGATTAACACTGATCAGGGATAGTTAGACTTGTGTAAAGATAGTCTAAAGCGAATTTGCCACTTGTGCTGTTGGCAAATGTATTAAACATATTAAATAAAACATTAAAACCGCTATCACTGGGGGTGTGGATGGCCGAATGGTTAGCGTGCGCGCGCTGTATCATACGGCCTGCCATTGAGTTAACTGGTGTGGTTTCGAATCTCCGGTTGTACGTGGCAAGGAGTAGGGTCGCCTGTCCAACCTCGTTGGTTTTCTCCGGGTACATCGGTTTTCTCCCACTGCCAAAGACCCCTACGCGCAAGCGAGTTATTTAAATAAAATAACAACCATATGTTAGTCCCGAAATGACCTTGTTTGTGTCGAGTGGACGTTAAACCCATCCCTCTCTCTCTCTCTCTCTCTCTCTCTCTCCGCTAAAATGCTTCTGTTTCGTTCAGTAATATGAAAGTAAACCAGCGCTACCTATAAATGTAGGTTCCAATTGTTTCATGCATCTCTTTATGATTCAGTTGAATCCAATGGTATAGTTGATTACATTATAGCTATGATAAAGTCGCACATCCTCGATATCCATTCACGGGATTTCCACGAATACAAATTATCGGCCCTTTGTGATTTCATTGGCACGTATGTTGATTCTACGAACCAATCAAATAACAATTTACATACCAGTCTTAGCGTTATTGTTTAGTTTCATCATAATACATCAGCTAAAACTCTCGATTATGAGACAGTTTGCAAAAAAGTTAATATCAAAAAAGTTATATGAAAACAAAATATTTTGACAGACTTTGCAACAACAATTTGGCGGCCCTAGTTGCAATAAAATGTGAGTTACTTCCCTTCGCGTTGTATTTAATGAATTTTTTGATTGGTCGATGACAATATCACAATTATGAAGGGGGGATAATGGAACTATGTGTTTTCTCCTTGAATAGAACCAGGGAGTAGAATACCATTGGGGGATATCGAGGATGCGAAGAAATAGATCTTGTCTGAAAAATTCACATGACGATGATACTTTTGATGCGAGTGCCAATGTATATTTTTATTTATTATTTTCAGGTTGGAACGATGTTGGTTTTAGGAATCCTGATATGATAACACCTAATCTAGATAAAATAGCTCATCAAGGAGTAATATTTGAATCAGCTTATGTCTTACCTGTGTGTAGTCCGTGAGTAAAACATTTAATATTTTTAAAGTGACAAAAAGATAGAAATGACATGACGGCTAATGCGCTGCTCTCCATAATAGAGGTTTTTGGCAAGCGTAAATTGCTAATGCGTAGCGCGTATCCGTATGAATTTTGTGTGTGACGTCATCAATGTGTGTGTATTTGTCATACGTGATACGGCGTACGGATATGGCAGTCCGTATCAAACAGCTTTTATACGGTGATGGTCCGTATAACATGAATCTATGTGTATCCTAAAACACGGAGGTGTATATTTGATGTGAATTTAATCACAATAAAGACTGGAATTTAATCATTATTTTTGTGGTTTTTTTCCCGGAATTTTCATACTTTTCATGTCTGCTGGTTGATTTACGCGCTAGCTTTAGGTAGATATGGGACCATGCAAATCTGTAAATGATGTGATTCTATGGTAAAGGGGTGTCAATGATAAATTGATGAAACCAAAAATTACTGTCGAGTCAAAGTCAAAGATTTTTATTCAATAAGATGTGACATTAATTTTTGTAAACCCCATTTCTCTTTCTCTGACGGATATTAAACATACTGGGTTGTATCTCAGTCTTGAATATCACAAGGCCTGTATATACAGTGATTTTGTAATCAATACGATTGGTTTGTTTTCAGTTCCCGATCAACTTTTATGTCTGGTATGTATCCTTACCACACGGGACTACAAGTGAGTTCAATTGAGTTATATCCCTTTTATCAGCTTTTTGCAGTGTTTGTCTCAAATGTGTGATGGTTATAACGAATAGGATAATTCTTATTGATCTGTAAATTGTTATTGGAGTTGGTCAGCATATTGTTATTGGTGGTAACCTTCAGTCTATAGTACAGCATATTGTTATTGATGGTAACTCGTCTATAGAACAGCATATTGTTATTGATGGTAACCTTCAGTCTATATTACAGCATATTGTTATTGGTGGTTTCCACCAGTCTGTATTACAGCATATTGTTATTGGTGGTAACCTTCAGTCTATAGTACAGCATATTGTTATTGATGGTAACTAGTCTATATTACAACATATTGTTATTGATGGTAACTAGTCTATATTACAGCATATTGTTATTGATGGTAACTAGTCTATATTACAGCATATTGTTATTGATGGTAACTAGTCTATATAATGTATTACAGCATATTGTTATTGGAGATCAGAAGGTCTGTCTACCATTACATCTACGAACTCTACCTCAGCAGTTAAAGGAAGTAGGTTATGCAACTCATGCAGTAGGAAAGTAAGTACGGGCACATCGTTATATTTGTTGGGGAGAGAGAGAGGGTGGGAGAGGAGAGAGAGAGTGAGAGAGAGAGCGAGAGAGAGAGAGAGGCGACCTTGTCATATACACCTGGGAAATTGAAACCAAACCACGCCAGTTGACTCAATGACAGACCTTATGATACAGCGCGTACGTGCTAACCATTTGGTCAGCCAACCACGTTTATTTCTGATGGGGTATGGGCTAACGGTAAAGGGTCATCTACACAAACATGGATTCGATCTCATGATTTTACCCGACAAAATGTCAAGGTCCATTGCTTCACCTCCATATTGTTCTTTCAATTCGTGCAGCTAACATAGATGTGTATTCAGCATGTTTTATGATTTTATTCTAGGTGGCATTTAGGTTTCTGTAATTGGAATTGTACACCAACTTATCGAGGTTTTGATTCTTATCTAGGGTATTATCATTCTCAAGAAGACTATTACAGTCACGAACAGGGTAATTGTCTTATTTTATTATGCTTAGCGCACGCACAGGAGTCTGTGGGAGGAAGCCAGAATACCGGAAGTAAATCCACGAGGTTAGAAAGGCGCCCCTACGCTCACACCAGAGCTAGTGCTAGGAGCGCGTCACCGTAGATCATCAGGCCACCCTAACCTGTTGCTTTTTAATTACAATCTCGTATTAATATTTATTAGCAGTTTACCACTCGGAAAACCTCGGTACATTTCGTTACTCTACAGCTAGCCTCGGATGTATGATGGTAAGTTATGATGGTTTACTTATTAATCAAAATTGCGCCGTTCGATGTGTGTGTAGAATTTTCATTGCAAAGTTGTCATTGTTTGAAGAAAATCGGATAAACTTGAAAGAAAAACTGCTTCAGGCTTTGAAATATTTGTCTGATAAAACATTCTTCAAAGGCGTCGTCATGGGCAACACCGTTGGTAATCCGGGAACTTGAAAGTAGTTCTAATGGCGAACTTCGTCATACAGCCGAGGCTAGATGTAGGGTACTGGAATCTGCTGAGGTTTGCCGAGTGGCGGTTTACAATAGGAGCATTTATGGGTTTCCCCCGTGACGTCATTTTGTCGCATGGGCCACTTCACTGGACATTGTTATTAAATTAGGGGCTCTTGTGGGTTTCCCCTGTTACGATCAACTTACGGGTCATGTTTTTACCTTTAGAGGGGCCAAAAATCTTGATTGAGGAATCTGTCTAGTCGTTCGGGTGGGATGTTTGTGTAGACATTGATATCCAGGTGAAAGTACACATTGCTTCTGAACTACATGTCGTATGCCCGTCTTCATTAGCCCGGTTGATGCAGAAAAGTAGGACGTTAAATCCTGTTTCATTGGATTTTAATTTTGTTTCAGGGGGATATTTAGATTTTAATGACGGTGAACGAGTTGCACGAGAATTTAACGGACAATATTCTACGGTGAGAAATGATCCAGAGGGGTCATATAATATTATCAATATATAATCGAAACGTGTTTCATTTCAATGATATTTTAAGGTACGGTGTTTATAATACGGAATGGTATTGTGCAATAATTTATGATACCGTGTGGTATTTCCGGAACTGTAAGGTATTTTATCATATTTTACGCACTGTAAGGCACCGTGTGGTACTGTATTGTATTTTATGGTATTGTACCATATTTTACGGTACTGTAAGGTATCGTATGGTACTGTATCGTATTTTATGGTTCTTTGTTATATCGTGTGGTACTTTACGGTATTTTATCACATTTTACGGTAATTTATCATATCGTATGGTACTGTAAGATATTTTATAGTTCTTATATCGTACTTTAACTATCGTATGGTATTGTAAGTTATTTTGTGGTAGTTTATCATATTTTCTGTATTTTATGATATCGTATGGTACTGTAAGGTATTTTGTGGTAGTTTATCATATTTTCTGTATTTAATGATATCGTATGATATTTTATCATAATTTAAGATCGTTTATAATACTGTATTGTATTTTGCGTTAGTTTCTGGTATTGTACTGTATTTGAAGTTATTATTTATTTTCTGTATTGGCTTCCAGTATGTTTATACGAACAGAACAACGAATATTATCGAAGCTCACGATCCAGATGTTCCACTGTTTATGTATTTACCATATCAAAATGTACATTATCCTATACAGGTGAGTCAGAATTTACCACGGTGACCCTGTCAGTAGCGCATTGGCTCGCTAACCGGAAGTACCCCATGTTCAATCCCTGCGTAGACCGAAAAAGCACCTCGGAATTTTTCCGGCGTGGTTCCCAGTTGTCAGTAGTGTAGGAAGGAGGGCCTGACCAGGGACTGCGTATAGGCGTTTGGATGGGACGAAAAGTCGAGTACACGTATAGACATTGGCGTGCACGTAAAAGAACCCTTGACAGTTGTTATAAAAGTAGGCTGTAGCGCCGCTTTCTGGGCAACATTGCACACATAGTATCCCGAATGGCATAAGCCTGTCTTCATTACCCCAGTCTACGCAGAATAGTAGGACGTAGGGTTGATAGACCAACATGGGCGGTAGAAATGTTTAGTGACGGTCATACTATGAGTTTGAATAACAGCTATATAAATTGGGGGGATGATTAGCACGTGCGCGCAATATCATAAAGCCTGTCATTGAGTCAAGCGACATGGTTTCGATCCTCGTGGGTTTTCTCCGGGTCCTCCGGTTTCCTCCCACTGCTAAAAAAAAACCCACCCGCAAGCAAATTATTGAAATGAAATTAAACCATATATTAGTCCCGAAATGACCTAGTTTGTGTTGAGTGGACGTTAAACCCCATTTCTCTGTCTCCCTATATAAATTTGTGATTTATTAATAGCAAGTATAGTGATGAATATATTTTAAAGGTACCAGAGAAGTATTCTAATATGTATCCACATGTTTTTAACGAGGGACGAAAAAAATTCTCAGGTAAACACTCTTCAAACACAACATGTAACTATAATAATTGTTTAACTTTAACGTCCGCTTCCACCGATGGTGATATCGCAAACAAGTTGTCTTATTTTTATTATCTTAGCGCACGCACAGGGGACTTTCTTGTGAGAGAAATATACGCCGACACCAGTGATCGAGACGTGAGAAGAATCGTGACGTCATTATTTTTTTCGTTCAGTTTGTGTTGTATTGCGTTAATATATTGTTTATACATCTTGTATTGTGTTAATATATTATTTATATTGTTTATATGTGTTAATATTTTGTTAATAAATATATTGTTTATATCTGTTAATATATTGTTTATATATGTTATTTTGTGTTAATATATTGTTTATATATGTTGTGCTGTAGTAATATATTGTTTATGTATGTATAGGTATGGTCAGTGCACTGGATGAAGCTTTTGGTAATATAACCAACGCTCTATTTAACAAAGGAATGCTGGAGAATACCCTTATATTATTTACTACTGATGTAAGTTATTACCTCCCCTTGATTAGATATTTTAATATTTCATCGTCTGTCGCGCAGGCCTTAGGGATGTGCGATTGAACATAGCTATGTCATACTAAGCTATGCTGTGCTACGCTACTCTAACTAATATGTTAGAATAGTGTCGAGGTGTTTATGTCATATTATATTTTAGAACGGCACCGAGGTGTTTAGATTATGTAATATTATTTTTTAGAATTGTGTTTATGTTATGTTATATGTTAGAATGGTGCCGTGGTGTTTATATTATGTTAAGTGTTTATATTATATTATATTACGTTATATTTTAGAATGGTGTCGACGTGTTTATGCTATGTTATGTTATGTTATGTTTTAGAATTGTGCCGTGGTGTTTATATTTAAGAATGGTGCTGAAGTGTTTATTTTATGTTATGTTATGTTATGTTATATTTTAGAAGGATGCGGAAGTGTTTATGTTATGTTATGTTATGTTATGTTATGTTATATTTTAGAATGGTGCCGTGGTGTTTATATTTAAGAATGGTGCTGAAGTGTTTATGTTATGTTGTTATGTTATGTTATGTTATATTTTAGAATGGTGCGGAAGTGTTTATGTTATGTTATGTTATGTTATGTTATGTTATGTTATATTTTAGAATGGTGCCGTGGTGTTTATATTTAAGAATGGTGCTGAAGTGTTTATCTTATGTTATGTTATGTTATATTTTAGAATGGCGCGGAAGTGTTTATATTATGTTATGTTATGTTATGTTTTAGAATGGTGCTGAAGTGTTTATGTATGGTGATAATTATCCATTACGAGGTGGTAAACATACTTTATGGGAAGGTGGTACCAGAGGAACGTCCTTTATGGCAGGTGCGGGCATTACACAACCAGGCATCAACTATACGGGGTTAGTTAAAGCATTTTACATCGGGTTTAACGTCCTACTATTCTTCGCCGACTGGGCTAATGGAGACATACACCGTGTACTAGATGGAGATTTCGGCATGCCAGCAGGTCTCTCATTAAGTTAGGTCGAGTGGTGTCAATTCCCCCCTTATACATGACAAGTACAAGGGTCGCCTGTCCAACCTCGTGGGTTTTCTCCGGGTCCTAAGGTTTCCGTCCACTGTTGAGGATCACATTGCGCAACCTAATTATTGAAATAAAATGAACAATAATATGTTAGTCCCATCCTCCCCTCTACTAATTCAGACAATTTTCTGCCAGAATTCCTGCTGTCTGTGGAAAATATAAGATATGATATGAATATTGTTTGGGTTTTTTCAGCCTGATTCATTCGGTTGATTGGATGCCGACCTTACTAGCAGCCGCTGGTGCACCACAACGTAAGTATAAACACCAACGTTGCGATCAGTTACCTTGGTGATAGTTAAACTATATTATGATTAATATACTTCCGGTGTGGCGAATACATCCCTCACTCACCCCGTACAATAATTCCCACTGTATAACCTTGGTAAAAGTTTGACCACATCTTTCCCATCACTATAGAATGACCGAGATACTTCCGGTCGCGGAGGGGGGGGGGGGGCTAACCCCAATCGAATCAGCCCCTCCAAATATTTCACCAACAATAATGATTTCTTGGGAGTGTTCTTAGCCGGCTACATCCTCAGCCCCTCAAAACAATTCCGTATCCCCCCCCCCCAATTTTATGAGCTGGCTACGGGCCCGCTTCCGGTCTAACGAACTCCACCTCCACTCTTCCGGTCAGAAAATTAAATGAGGTTTAACATTCTACTGTTCTGCTCCGAAAAGGGCTAATGAAGATTGACATACGCCATACAGTGTGCTACGAGGGAAGTTCTGCCCAGCAGCGCTACGGCGGGCTCTTATGTCGAATTCCAATTCGGTTTTCCGTCCCATTCCAACGACTAGACAGCCCTCCGTCCTTAATCAATGACAAGGGGGAATTACGCCGGAAAATCTGGATGAACTTTCTCGGCCTATGCAGGACTGAGGGCTACAAGCTAGCAACCCCTCCCGATGAACCGACCTGTTAGAGTGACATCTATCGGACCATTATAAAGTATCATCAAGATAGTTCCGGTTTAAAGGTATCCCCTTGTTGGGTTTGAATTATTACCAAAAATAAAGATATTGACGTTTCCTAACCAATGGTTTGGCGTGTGTGCTTCAGATCATAAGGCCCGTGACTGTGTCAATTATAGCTGGTTTCGACTCCCCTTTGAATGATCTGTGAATTTATAACGGTGAATGTTTCAGTTCCTGGTCTTGATGGTGTCAATCAGTGGGATTCTATCAGGTTAAATCAACCATCAAAGAGAACAGAGTTTATTTATAATCTAGATGATTTCCCGATACCAACACAAGGTCATGCTGGAATCAGGTAAACATTGAGAGAGAGAGAGAGAGAGAGAGAGAGAGAGAGAGAGGGAGAGAGAGAGAGAGAGAGAGATGGGGTTTAACGTTCACTCGACACAAACTAGGTCATTTTGGGACTAACAAATGATTTAATTTTATTTCAATAATTCGCTTGCGCGTAGGGGTCTTTAGCAGTGGGAGGAAACCGGCGTGCCCGGAGGAAACCCACGAGGCTGGATAGGCGAGCCTACTCCTTGTCACGTACAACCGGGAATTCTAAAACACTCCAGTTGACTCAATGACGGGCCTTATGATACAGCGCGCACACGCTAACTATTCAACCTTCCAACTCCCCTGCCAGAATCAGGTAATCATTGAACCATCTCACGTGCAGGATTAAATTAACCTGGTAAAATGACATACACATCAAATATGTTTTAGGGTTAATCCGTCCGGTAGCAATATGTCCGATATGTGTTCAAATAAAATAAAACCAAGTACGAACAATCCAAACCATTAGGCAAAAATCGAAGTCCTAAAGAACGTAATAGGCAAAATAGCTAGGCAAAGTAGTGTAATCAGCAAATGGACTGTTCATCGTGTACGAAATACACAACAAACAGTGGTAACAGGTGTCCGGAAGAGTAAGCTTACCCTGCCTGGCGCGCCACACCCGCCATCGCTGCATCCAAAGATATTGGAGAGAGAGAGAGAGAAATGGGGTTTAACGTCCACTCTACACAAACTAGGTCATTTTGGGACTAACAAATGATTTAATTTTATTTCAATAATTCGCTTGCGCGTATGGGTCTTTAGCAGTGGGAGGAAACCGGCGTGCCCGGAGAAAACCCACGAGGTTGAGAAGGCGCACCTATGTTCATGCCACATACGCTCACACCAGGGATCGAAACTACAGCCGCAAGCTAGAGGTGACCGGCCAGCTAGAGGTGGAAGCGCGGCACTCTAGACCACTAGCCCCCACCCCCCACCCCAACCTCCCGCTAAAGATGTTGGACAATTCCCACATACATGTACATCCATGAATAGAAATTTCCCTGGACCATGGGCACAGTTGTTAAAAAACGTATTAGATTTTTGAGTAACAAATATAAATTTGTAATCGCCGTTTAAATTCTTTGCAGCAGACTAGGTTTATGTTGTTAGTTTGATCAAAGCTCGTAAATACAGTCTGATTAGGATACATATCTATATTTCGTTTCGTTTTTTCTTATACTTCTGATGACCTCTACGGAGAACGCTAGATCGGAGACGGTCCTACGCAAATTGTGACGTCATATGTGAATTGTGGGTTAGGGTAAGGGTTAGGCTTGATCATGTGTTAGGGTTAGGGCTAGCCCTGTTTACATTTCGGGACTTTGACGAAATCTACAGGTCCTAGCCCTTACCCTAACCCTAACCCACAATCATATGTGCTAAAATGCGTAGGACCGTCTCCGATCTAGCGTTCTCCGACCTCCCTACTACATGAAGATCTGACCAGTTGTACTTGAAGGTCGCGTCATGGGTCATACGAGCGGCTTTTGACCCTATCACGTCAGACATTGATTAATCAATCAGCGGTGACGTTTCTAGGGGTTTACCCACAGTTCCACACAGAGAACGCCAAGAAGTCGCAGTAACAGATTGTTTCATTGGCTAATTCCTTACATCAACTAGAACAACTGTTCCAGATCCTAGTGCAGTCAAGACAAGTAAAACGAAATTTTGAACTATAAAAAGCGAAACGAAATAGGATCTGCGTTATAATCCGAATATAAGAAATATAATCTCATTTAACATCCTGGGGCCGGTTGCTCAAAACTAAGTTATTTTAACGATCCGTTAAACTAACGGTTCGTTATCTTTCATGTGTCCTTTGTTAACGGTCCGTTAAATTTCTGTTGCTGGAAAGTCAATTTCATTATCCGTTAAAGTTAACGGGGCTTCCAGCAACAGCCTTTCTCTCTGTTAAAGTTAACCATCCGTTTACTACATGTTAACGGATCGTTAAAAGTTAACAGAGTTTTGAGCAACCGGCCCCTGGTCTTCTGTACCAAACAGATAAATGCAGGCTAAGAAGTTGATGCACTCACTATACGTGTAGAACTCTTCCTGGGAAATATGGCCATAAACCAATATGTAACTCACTAATTATTGTTTGGATGGGAGCTTATAATTCATACATTCAAATTTTTATTGCAATGAGAGCTTAAAAGTTATTCATTCATTCATTTATTCATTCGTCACAAGTTATGGTTTTAATGAGAGCTTATCATTTATTCATTCATTCATTCGTCACAAATTATTGTTTTAATGAGAGCTTACAATTCATTCATTCATTCATTCATTCATTTGTTCTATTGTAGAGTTGGTGACTGGAAGTTGTTGTTAGGATATCCAGGTCAGACTGATGGATGGACGAAACCAATGAACGAGACAAAAGATACCCTATTATTAAATAATATTTATTTCGCTGGTGATACTCCAACATTCTTATTCAATATAGCAGGTAGGCTACTATCATATAGTCAAAACTTGAAATTAATGTGTCTTAATATAAGTGAGACCTAGAGCAAATTAATGCCATCTGTCTGAAAGTGTCTTACAGTGTGCTGTGAGGGAAATTTTTGCCCGAACAGCAGCGCTACGGCCTACTCTTATATGGAATTCCAACTGTCAAGGCAACTTGTACGTGCATATTAATGTTTACATAGAACCTCGGGTTTTCGTCCAATCGGAATGTCCCTGGCCAAATCCCTCTGCCCTGCACCACTGACCAGGACAAACCAGGCCGGAAAATCCCCATGAACTGACGACCACAGACTATTGAGGCCTCGTCTTACTCACCGTGGTTCTCCAGCTTTAAATGCAACGGAGGAGTCAATGGCTCTAATATTATGCATACATTATGCAAGAATTAACCCTGCCTATTGCAAGGGTTTATTGAGGCTTCAGATGTTATAGAAATTGTTAATTAGACCTTTATTAACATCAAAACCAACACCGTAGACCCTGTGACGGCTTGGATTTAACATTCGTCCATTTATGATGGCGGACCAAGTTAACTTTTACCGCCCGCCAACGACGTCACTGTCGGAGACTGGTGATGAAAGGCCTGTCAATGGAGAGTACCGTAGCCATTGAGAATGTTATTTGGTGGATTTATCGTCTGTCAATCAAACGATCGGCAATTCTCGTAGACGGTGTGGACATAGTTGATGTGCATTTCTAGTCTAAACTTCTAACAGTAACTACTCAGTTCAGACTAAAATAATTTGACTGAAATTTTCAAATTATTTCAGATGATCCCAATGAATATAACAATATGGCAGATAAACGTCCAGATATTGTTGCTAAATTAACTGCTAGAATCAACGAATATCGTTTAACCTACGTGGCTGCCAATTATCCACCGTCCGATCCAGAAGCACGAGAAGTAGCAAAGAAGAATGGCAACGCATGGGCACCAGGGTGGTGTTAAACTCTTCTTAAAAGACATCTGTTTAGCTTTCCTCACACACGATTCATTACATTCCTAAAATGACAGGACATTTGCCCACCTACCTCCTTGGGTTCCTTTGGTTCTCAAACGAAACCGTACCCCAACACTTTTAAAAATCTCTGTGGCTTAAACCAATTATTGAGCGTCCAGCCGGTTGTGTCGAGTGGACGTTAAACCCCAACCCATTTTCGAACCAGTCACCCCACCCCATTCGTACGTAACACAGTTTGTATAAGTCCAGACAAGATCCGCTTTTTGTCGAGTGGACGCTAAACCTCAATCCATTACCGTCTGTCTCTCCAAATTGTTGAGAGCCTTCTATTCAGAGAGAGGGGTGGGGAGAGTCTAGTGATCGGTCATGGAGTCCGGTGGCATTGGTTCGAATCCCAGTGAATTATTTACAGAAGATGTAACCATATTATGTTAGTCCCGAAATAGCCTAGTCTGTGTCGAGTGAACGTCTCTCTCTGGCTCTCTCTCTCTCTCTCTCTCTCTCACACACACACAGAGACAATAGACCTTTATTAATTGTACATGTTTTTATTATTTTTATAACAATGTTACCTAAATCAATAAAGTTGTTAATAAACTATATTTATCCTCCGTTGTTAAGCCCGTCTCACACGTGTGTGCGTTATCCTGGCCTGTCTCACGCGTTACCCTAGTGTAGGTAATATAAAAGTAGGGCGGATATTATGTTGCGACATCACAGTGAGTAGCTTAAAACCTACGCGAACATAAATTAAAATTATAAAGGGAGTCGGGCGGGGTTGGGTGACCTGGGGCCGGTTGCTCAAAGCTCGGTTAACTTTTTACTGATCTGTTAACATAAGGTAAACGGATTGCTAAATTTATCGGAGAGAAAGGTTGTTGCTGGAAGTCCCGTTAACTTAAACGTGTCGTTAACTTGTCGTTATATTTAACGGAGGTGTTGGGCTACGTTATCTGTTTAACGGTGGCATTAGTGGGCTGTAGCATAAGTCATACATGTAGATTACCAGTGTAATTTTCTATACAACATTCTAGAGGGTTGGGCGATAGGCGGGGGGGGGGGCGGGCTATTTCATTTTCTAAAGCATGAAATGCTATAGTATTCTGAAGAATTTGGGGGATCTGTAGAAAATAATGACCCCAAATACTCTGTAGTACAAATCCCGTAATTTGTCATACAAATTTATGCTAAAATTTCTAAAGGAAAAAATAAAGTATTCTATAGTTTTTTCTGTAGTAAATTATCTTTTTGTCTTTAATCAAGTTTTGTCTCACTGTCTTCAGTTTCTTGTTTATACTAACTTTTATGAAGTTGTTATGTACATTATATACATGTAAATTTAAAATTCAGCCAATGAACAAACAGTCTTCTCTTGGATTTACTTTAATATCCGCCCTACTTATATATTACCTACACTAGGGTAACGCGTGAGACAGGCCAGGGTAACGCACACACGTGTGAGACGGGCTTAATGAAATTGACTTTTCAGCAACAGAAATTTAACGGACCGTTAACAAACGACATGTTAGCAAGATGACGATCTGTTAGAGTTTAACGGATCATTAAAATAACTTAGTTTTGAGCAACCGGCATTCCTCGGTTGTAGGGCCGCCTGCGGATCCGTAGCCAGCTCGTAAAATTTGGTGGGGCTATGGTGATAAGGTGTAAGGTGATGATGTGGACCATGCTACGGGTCGCCGACCAATTTGACCTCCCCCCTTAAAAAATAAATATTGTCGGCGAAATATTTGGGGAGGGGGGGGGAGGCGCTAGCTCGATTTTTGTAAGGGGGGGGGGGGCTCCACCACCCAATAGCCACCCCGGTTTACTCCCACCCCACGCGCAAGCGAATTTTTGAAATTAAAATGAACTATATTATAATAACCAAATGACCTAGTTTGTGTCGAGTGGACGTTAAACCCCATTTCTCTCTCTCTCTCTCTTTATTCTCACCCCGTCTTGAAGAAAGCAAGGTGTTTTGTCGTTCACATGTCGTTCACAAACGCTAGGAATATTAAACGGGTATGTTTAAATTTTTAATGTATTCGCTGTCTAAGTCTCGTGACGTCAAAGTGTGACATTATATACGCCTATACAAGTTAATCAAAGGAATATATTTTTTTTAAAAAAAACAAAAAAAACAAAAAAAACCCACACACATGACAAGTCAAGGTATATATTTCGAATAATGTTCGTTATTTAGGTCAAGCATAGGGTGAAGATACGATATCAAGGTATATATCTCAAATAATGATCGTTAATTAGGTCAAACATAGGATGAAATTAAGATATAGGATCGCCATGACAGTTTTAGTACTTTAGTTAGTTTCAGGTAGGTTTTTATTGTACGTTTATTCTGGTAGGGGGGTGGGATGGTCTAGACTGCTGCTCTTCGACCTCTTGCTGGCCGGTCACCTCTGGCTAGCGGCTGTGGTTTCGAGCCCTGGTGTGAGCGTATGTGGCATGGAGATAGAGGCGCCTTCTCAACCTCGTGGGTTTCCTCCGGGTACTCCGGTTTCCTCCCACTGATAAAGACCCCTATGCGCAAGCGAATTATTGAAACAAAATGAAACCATATGTTAGTCTCAAAATGACCTAGTTTGTGTCGAGTGGACGTCAAACTCCATTTCTCTTTCTCTTTATTCTGGGCATTCAGGAAATTATATGCAGTATTCTACAGGCAGGCTGCCATACTCTGAATAGTAATCAGAAAAAGTAAACAGACCTGTGATTCACACAAATAATTGAGAGAGACATGGGGTTAACGCCCCCCTCCCCCCGACAAAAACGGGGTCATTTTGGGACTAACATATGGTTTAATTTTTATTTCAATAATTTGTTTGGATAGGCGACCTTATTCCTTGTCATGTACAGACCGGAAATAGAAACCAGGCCAGTTGGCTCAATGACAGATCTTATGATACTATGCGCATGCGCTAACCACTTGTCCATCCGGCTCCCCGCCCCCGTCCCCTAAAAAAATTCAACAGTTACATTGAGGAAATCTGCGCTCTATTAGTAAGTATAGGCGAGTCGCACTATACACAAAACAAAACCAATTTGACAAACCAGAGCACACGTCCTCAAACTACACAGATATTGTAAGAAATAAAAACATACATTAAATCAACAGGGAGGATCGGGGGGGGGGGCAGCTGTAAGAATGTTCAGGAGCATGTCGATGAATTTGAGCAGCATATGGAGAGAAGGGGGAGAGGTGGAGGCAACGTCGTCATGTTTATCGTGATGTCGGGGGGGGGGGGGGGGCGGGGGGGGGGGGGGGGGTAAAGCATGGATGGAATAGTTCTGGTCACTTATGCTCCTTTATAAGTGTGAAATGAGGCCACGTATTGCATTAATGTGAAACAAGGCCAGGTATTGGATTAGTGTGACTTGAAGCCAAAATGTCACACGTTTGTAGGGGCGTACTAAGGTTGCGAGTACCTTGCATTAACAGTGACAAGGGGGTTATATTCTGGTCTTTGTCCGTCACACTTTATACGCGTATGTAATTTGTAGCAGTGTGGTACAAAGATGATAAATACTGGGAACAAACATACACAATATAATAAATGACATAATTTATTTACGGTACCAATTATGTGTAATATTAGGGCAGCCTCCCTCTTTTAAATACGTACTCCCTCCATCGTCCCGCGGCCCGCCCCCAATTCCTTCCTCACAGTGATGGATGATAAAAAGTGAAAGATTTGACAGAGAGTTAGGCCTACAGGTTTTTATTTTGACTTTAATGTTCTGTAAACTATAATTTAAATCTTTATTAACATGACTAACCTATGTTTAAAATTCGTGACACACGGCAACGTCGCAGTGCTTTACCTCGCGGATTTACTCCAACTGCTAAAGATCCCTACGCGCAAGCGAATTATTGACATCAAATTGAACCATGTGTTAGTCCCGAAATAACCTAGTTTGTGTCGAGTGAACGCCACATCTCTCTCTTTCCCCTGAAGGTTAGCGCGTGGTCTAGGTACATCAGTCCATCCCAGGGTAATACGTAACAAGGAGTACGATCGCCTGTCAAACCCGGTCGGTTTTCTCCGGGTTCTCCGGTTCCCACTCACTGCCCATGACCCCTACACGTAAACGAGTGAATCACGTGTTAGCTTTCTCTTTAATCCTATCCTATTTTAGTCGTGAAATAATTTGTCAATATTTGTCTATGTTTGTCAACAGATTTAGTGAATTATACCTAGCTAACGTCCCACATTTATAACAGAGGTCATGGGAACAAATGAATATAATATTTCGTTTCGGATTTTATAATTTCGATGGCCTACACTACATATAGATCTAACAAGTTATAGCGGGAGGTCACGTTCAGCCAGTTCAGATGTCAAGCACGCGACATTTGACCCTATAGCCTCAGTCATTCGATTAACCAATCAGGATCGTTGTTGCTTTGTTTTGATTTCTATCGCTGATAATGCCTCCCACAATTTCACGCAAAAAGGTCAAACCCTCGATTCGACAGACAATTTGATTGGCTGACGGGCTGACCCCTCATTTCAAGCAGAACACGAGTTAAATTACAAGTCTTCCAGATCCTAGTATAGTGAAGACAAGTAAAACGAAATTTTGAACTATAAAAACGAAACGAAATAGGATATGTATTTTAATTAGATTGAATATAATAGCAAATGCAAGGAGACGACACATAAATTACACAAAAACAAATACACAGACAAGACATCATACTCAGAAACCACAAATAAACACTGTACAGTCCCGGGCCTGTGTGGCACAGACCTCACTCAAATTTAAAAACAATGATGAATATAACCCAGGGAAACCGTTGTGTAATGCCAGCATACGTCATGATCTCCTATATGCTCCAAAGATATGAACGTAAGCATACTGTAGTAAAATTCAAGTAGAGAGAGGGAGAGGGAGAGAGAGAGAAATGAGGTTTAACGTCCACTCAACACAAACTAGGCCATTTCGGGACTAACATGTGGTTTAATTTCATTTCAATAATTCGCTTGCGCGTAGGGTTCTTTAGCAGTGGGAGTGCCAGGAGGAAACCCATGAGGTTGAGAAGGCGCCCCTATCTCCATGCCACATACGCTCACACCAGGACTCGAAACCACGGCCGCAAGCCAGAGATGACCGGCCAGCTAGAGATCGAAGCGCGGCACTCTGGACCACTAGGCTACCCCCCCCCCCCCCTTCAAGTATTGAAGTAACCACATAGGTGAAATTTATCAAAAAAGTAGTCTAAAACTAAATGCTCTGAATCAATCAAGAAAACGTCCAGGTAATAAATGGAATCAAGAATTCAAGTTCCAATTTCATATTTTAAGTTATATTTTTAAAATGTATTAAAATAAAGCCCTAAATAGATGGTATCTATAAACTGTCCTACCTTGTTCTAGAATAATCCTATTAATCCTATAATTCACTATTGCCAGTTGAGAAATTGGCAAAAATATCATTTTCAACTTAAAATTGAAACGTTTGAAGAGGTAGGGGGTAATTGTGCTATTATTTCCTGTGCCAGTCATTTTAATGCCTGTAAAATAATGCCCATGATCGTATAATAGTGAGTTGACAACGTTTTGAACAAAAAACATAGAAATAATTATGTTTTGACTTTCTTAGAAAATATGAAATTCCCGCTTTAAATGAATACTCTTAGAAACGGGTGAAAGGCGGGGCTATTGACATAAATTCATAACAACACGGTGGGTGAAGATGTCAGTCCATCATTGGTTGGGTGGGGGCATATAATGATGTTGTTATAATGATGCTGTGAATTCTCCATGAAAACACAAAAAATGTTGTTTTCCTGATCTGGCTATAACTCAGCGCATCTTATCAAGGCTGGATGTCGAGAGAGAGAGATAGAGAGAGAGAGAGAGAGAGAGAGAGAGAGAGAGATGGGGTTCAACGTCGACTCGACACAAACTAGGTAATTTTGGGACTAACATGTGGTTTAATTTCAATTCAATAATTCGCTTGCGCGTAGGGGTCTTTAGCAGTGAAAGGAAACCGGAGTTGCTGGAGAAAACCCACGAGGTTGGACAGGCGACCCTACTCCTTGCCATGTACAACCGGGGATTCGAAACCACGCCAGTTGACTCAATGGCAGACCGTATGATACAGCGCGCGCACGCTAACCATTCGACCACCCAACCCCCGCTATGTCGGACTCTGATCTTATTATAATGGCCGAATTAATAGAGCTATATGGGGTTTAACGTCCTACTTTTCTGACTCGACTAGGCTAATGAAGACGGGCATACGCCTCCCAATGTCCTATATATGAGCGAAATTTTGCCCGGACACTGGGTCCAAACCCCACCCTGCTCAGCTACATCTAAAAAATTGAATGCCTTGCATCAATGAAATTAAATCACAATATGATCCTAAATGATTTCTCTCTTTTAAAAGCTCAATTTGTATGTATGCCTATGTAATTTAGAGACGATGATGGCAGATTTCCGTAACAGAAACCAGGCAAACCCCCTCCTGCAAAAATTCCTGGATCCGGCACTGATATTATATTATATTTGACGTTTTCAACTCAATATAACTTCTGCTAGGCACGGACTTATTAAAACATCTAATGTGTTCAATATGTTATTTACGGATTAAACACGAATGACCTCTGCTCGTTTTGACAAAGGGCACGATCTCATTAAACATAGTCTATCATTTTTCTTAATTAATTGTATGCTTTATAAGTCAGAGTTTACTGTTAGTTTCAGAAGACTTGGAATGGCGCTCCTCTCGAAGTATGCCTATTTCATGCTCTTCATAAAGGTCTATCAACTATGCTGATATTCTGTTATCTGTAGCGTTTCAATACCTGGCGTCTGTATAAAAGTAAAAATTCGATGAAGGGTTTGTAAAAACGCCGTTGTCCGGGCAAAATTTCTCTCATGGCAAACTGCGTGACTTATGTCCGTTTTCATTATCATGATTGGTGGCGCAAGGGTCAGCGTATTGTCTTTCGGATTGGACGAAAAACCGAGTGCACGTAAAAGAACCCTTGATGATAGTTGGAATTCGATATTATATTAGGTCGTAGAGTGGCTGTACGGGCACTGTGACGTTTATTCGTTTCATTTACCCGCTTTGACATTGGCATGATAAAGTTGGGGGAGAGAGAGAAATGGGGTCTGGGCTTTAAAGCTCCAATAGCATTTTTTTAAGTTATATTTTTAAAATGTATTAAAATAAAGCCCAAAAATAGATTGTACCTATAAACAGTCCTACCTTGTTAAAGAATAATCCTATTAATCCTGTAATTCACTATTGCCAGTTGAGAAATTGGCAAAAATATCATTTTCAACTTCAAATTCAAACGTTTGAAGATGGCCGTCCATGGAGAGGAATGGGAAAACAAGGGAGGTAATTGGTTAACTATTTCCTCAATCAATCGGTGTCTGCTCAAAAAATTTTGCCCATGATCGTATAATAGTGAGTTGACAACCTTTTGAGCAAAAAACATAGAAATAATTATGTTTTGACTTTCTTAGAAAATATGAAATTGGAACTTTAATCAAATTGATTTTAGTGTGGTGTTTTAGCCCTTCGTGGGAGAGAGAGAAATTGGGTTCAACGTCCACCGACACGAACTAGGTCACTTCGGGACTAACATATGGTTTAATTTTTTTTCAATAATACGCTTGCGCGTATAGGGGGTCTTTCGAGGTGGGAGGAAACCCACGAGATTGGACAGGCGACCCTTCTTCTTGTCACGTACAACCGGAGATTCGAAACCGCGGAAGTTGACTCAATGACAGGCATTATGATACATCGTGCACGTGCTAACCATTCGGCCATCCACTAACACCCCTTTCTATAAACGAGTTTGATCCGTTTGCCCTGAGGTCGTGTATTAACTTACAGAGAATATCCTGGGTGTGAAATATAATGTTATGTTATACTCTTTATTTGCATAATTATATAAACACGTCACGGTATTCTACATTCACTTGTATAAATCATAAACTATAATATTACAGTCATGCCCTTTACACTGAGCTGAAGAAAGCAGGATTCATTTAAATAAAATTCAATTCATACGCATTAGATTGACTCACAAAATGCAATGAATAAATTTGTACTACAGATAGAAAAATATAATATTGTACATGAAGAATGAGACGAACTCAACAACGATGAATAGGGAATTTTTAATATAAAATATAGAATATCATGTTGCTTAATGTGTTTTGTGTATGTATGAAGAGTACACATATTGTATTTTGTCGTAAAATTATGAAACATACATTATGTAGGAGCTAAATCTACCTATTTCAGGCCTTTCTTTAGGCCTTAAATTTTATATAAATTATTAATTAGACATTTATTATTATAAAAAGACCATAATCAACTCTATCAGATTTTCTTGATTTTCAACGCATTTAGAAAACGTGTTTGCAGCCGTCAAATATTCCAAAATTTTGTTTTCGGGGTGGGGGGGGTATACAAGGTAAGCTCCGCTTCTTCGCCTCTCGAGGAAGACCGCCGCCGCTCCCTGTAAACCCGAAATTTTTTCGGACATTTCGGGTTCTGCCCCCCTAACTTTCATCGAGCCCGTACGCCTAATGTTCTGCTCCGGCTGGGCTAATGACAATGGACATACGCCATGCAGTGTGAGATGAGCGATTTTCGTCTGGACGTCGGTGCTGCGGCCTACCATTATTTCGGACTTTAGTTTTCAATCTTTGATTCCTGCTTGCTACCACTTTCTCTGTTGTTTTAGTGTTTGGGCCTTTAGATACAAGATACCACTTCTACCAATACACCCAGCAGATGACACTTGTCCGTGAAATATTTAATTAACAATTAGACCATCCAGTATTTTTCTCAACTGTCAATATATCCCCGGATCATGGTGTATATTATATATCATGTATATCTTATATCGGTATTCAGGGGTGGACGGTCGAATGGTTAGCACGTGCGAATCCCCGGTTGCACGTGGAAAGGAGTAGGGTCGCCTGTCCAACCTCGTGGGTTTTCTCCGGCACTCCGGTTTCCCCCCCCCCCCACTACTAAAGACCCCTACGCGAATTATTAAGATAAAATGAAACCATGTTAGTCCCGAAATGACCTAGTTTGTGTCGAGTGGACATTAAACCCCACCTCTCTCTCTCTCTCTCTCCCTCCTCTCTCTCTCTCTCTCTCACGTGGGGATATATCTTTAATAGGACGAGTAAACTTTGCTTGACCCTTAACACACTATATTCCCTCTTAGTACTTATGTTAGAATAACGCACACAAGATGTCAAGATTTTTTGGCACAGTTCGATGTGAAGATGAGGCGATGACCTGGTGAAAGACGAGTCGTGTTTGTATTGTAGAATGTTTGTTGTTTAGGGTTGTATATCAACTTACTCATTCTACATGTTCCATAAACACTCTTCTCTAATCTGACAAGACCGCCGCTCGGTTGGTTATCACAGGACGTACAGGTTAATACCTGGACTATTTCAGATTATTGATATTGTGCTTTATTCCTGATCAGTTATAAACGTGGATGTTGTGGAATATTGGGTCTGATTCCTATAAAATAACGGTTAGTCCTTTTTTATAATATATATTTTTATGGCAACCATAGTCCACCAAACACGTCTTGTCAAACATTCGCTCGCAATAGAGTAATTTGAATGAAATTTTGAAATTATTCATTTTACATTATCTACTTTGAACTATTATAATAATAATGACTGGCCCTTCATTTAAATCTTACATAATGTATCTTTAAAGCCCCAATACCACTCTTGTTTTAACTGAATAATATGTCCCAATCTTCATTCTGGTCAACAAATCGTATTATTTTAGAATATTCCAATTAAATAATGATGTAAATTTCATCTTAACACACCTATTTTGAAAAATTGGAAAAATTCAACCAATTGATTTGAAAAGTCTAACGTAAACCTTTTCAAATGTGACTTGGATTTTAAAATATTTTCGAACCCTCTGGACAAGCCAACAAGAATGTTATAGTCCCTTTAAGTATATTTTTATTATTGACAAGTTCCGATAAACATAAGCAGTATGTAAAACACTGGTTGTATTGCCGCTGTAAATCTCTTTGATTTTTGGACCTCGGTCCTTCTTTTTCTCGGGTTATTTTCTTGATCTTTCTTTCCACAGCGTATTACACACGTAAACACTGACCGTATCACCGCTGTCCGGACAAGTACATTCATAGCACACACTGTAAGACGTATCATGATTTTATTATCAAATTTCATACTAAACTTTACAACAAGCTAGTTGAACGACATTTTAATTCCTAAATCGACGATTTTAACCGAAAGCCATTAGAATACTTCGAGAATTTTGGTCTGCTTGCAAAATGGGTTTACGATTGTCAATTTTCAAACTTTTTCTTGGGGGTGGGGGGGTGGAATGGGGGGTGTTCCCCCCACCCAGACCGCCCTCGGACGCTCGCGCGCCCTCCTTGGTCAATGACCCGACAGGTGGGCCTTGGGCCTTGGGCCTACCAGTCAGGCACTGATACGTGACAAGGTATAGGGATCGAATACAGAATACCGAGGTTAGCGAGCCAATATCCCACTCATTGAGCCACTGTGACTCCCTTCCTGACAAAGACCTGTGTCTAGATGTTTTGACGGGACGAAATATCGAGGCCTACACATCGACGTGCGCGTATTAGATCCCATCACTGTTGGAATTAGTAGAAGGGAAGCGGGACACGCGAACGACATGATGGATGCACTTCTTCTTAATCTCGATTGGTGCAGGAATATAAGATTTTAAACTACCCCTTAAATTGATTCATATAAAAATAACATTTATATATTCTTCACCTGTCTGAGCTCAGGGCTATTAATCGTCTTTATTGTTGAATCTGAACAAGCGCAAAGGTTACAAAATATAGTTCAACAAAAACTTAGACTAATCCTCTCCCCGCCATTGACATTAATGTTATAAAGCCAACCCCCATTTCTTGGTGAATAATAGTGTTTGAAATTAAATTGTACTGTGGTTTATTGCCCTGCTGGATTAATGCAGACGGACATACGCGGCCAAAAGAGCGTTTGAACATACCGACGATCCCAATCTGTATAACCGACTGCAATGGGTCCAACATGACACACTCACATGAGAGAAATATTGAAGACTGTTTGAACAGAGTAGAGTCCGGTGTAGAGACAACGTCAAGTTTGGCGTGAGGTCTGGTGCGCTATACCCGAGGCAGTCTCAGACATTGTTTCTGCCCAGTTTGGAAATGAAATGAAATGGGGTTTAACGTCCTACTGTTCTGCACCTGACCTGGGCTAATACAGTGTGTTATGGGGGAAATTTTGCCCGGGCAGCGGCGCTACGGCCTACTCTAATATCGAATTCCAACTGCCAAGGGATCTTTTACGTTCACGCCAATGTGTATACGGGACCTCGTTTTTTGTCTCACTCGAACGACTAGACAGTTGTTCTTGTCAGCCCCTCTGTACTGCATCACTGACAAGGGGAAACCACGCCGGAAAATCTGGATGAACTTTCTCGGCCAGTGTGTGATACAATCATGTATATGTTTACCGCTATTTCGACGAATGCGTGTGAAACAAAATATATAAAATTTTGCTCCCACCTCTACCCCGGGACACGGACCTGGAAAGAGAGACAGTGGGAAAGAAAAGGAGAGAGAAATAGAGACAGGCGATCCTACTCCTTGCTACGTTTAACCCTGGGATGGACTGATGTACCAAGACCACACGCGAAACTTCAGGATAAATGGCTACAAAAGGTCATTTATCAATTATAGATTTGGTGAAGGTCAGATGAAAAATATTAATAACAAGTTATGTATCATAATTTCCAGACAAGATGCATTTGGATCAACTAGTGGAAGAGATCGGATCCTTTGGGAAGTTCCAGATTTTGGTGATCTTCATGGTAATGGTTCCCAAGTTAGCCATTGGATACAACATGTTGATTATGTCATATGGTGCCTACGTCACTGATTGGTGGTGTGTTGATGACGTCATGTCTAATAATAGCAGGAATAATGTGACGTATAAATATTGTAGCAGTGATGACAACTCTACGTGTTCAAGAGTTTATGACGAGTACACAAGAACAGTTGTAACAGAGGTACGTACCCGAATCCATCGCCTACCCCAACTGTTCCCTTTTGCAAGTCACTACTTCCCCACAAGTAATACCCTCCTCACAAGTCATAGACCTACCCTCCCCACAGAAAAGTTGTTACAAATTTACGTAAATTTTTGCGTTACCCTATAATTAGATTTCAATGGCTTCTGCCAAACTGTTTAGCAGAAGAGGATGTGTTTTTTAAAGGCATGTTGTGTCGCTCATACTGGTTCTATCGAGGTAAGCAAGGTTTTATTTTCTCACTAAGATGTTCCTTTATATTATATAGGCGTTCACAGAGACTGACACGCGACGGTTTAGCAGTAAAAAGTTGCCCAATACAATTGACTGGGCCGATTTTACGTTTGACCAGGATTCAATAGGCCGGTTCCTAAACGTACAGAAAGAGTGTAATGAGACTTTCGTTCAGAGCTGAACAAGGGAAGAGTAATATACCTTTGTGGATTGAAACTTACCGTGTGGAAATTATACCACCTTCCAAAAACTCTCTCACAATTGACAGATAGCAACTGTCAATCAAAGTAATAAATCATCCAACAAAAATAAAGTTTTCCTTTCTGCGCCAACCTGCTTAATTTTATCCGCCATTGCGCCCGTCAACTGGGTCCGTCATACGTAAATAAAAGTATTACAATGAAACCATCGGTTCACCGAGACGACGTCTGCTAGAAGGTCAATCAGACTAAAACACAGATCCTGTTTCGTTTCGTTTTTTATAGTTCAAAATTTCGTTTCACTTCTCTTTACTAAACTAGAACCGGGAAGAGTTGTTATATTACCAGCGTTCTGGTATATGTGAGGGGTTAGCCAATGAAACGGTCTTTTACGGCGAGTTTTTGGAGTGAGGTTCACGGAACTTTGGGTATAATCGACCAGAAACATCAATGCTGATTGGTTGATCAAATGTCTGACGTCATAGGATCATAAGCCACCCGTATGACCCCTGGCTCAACCTTCCTATACATCTGGTCAGGTCTTCAAGTATTTCAATCAGGATGACTTGTATGGTGGACGCGAGGCAATAAAGACATTAATGTTTTTAAGTAGTTTGGGGGCCGTTTTAGACTTGTATTTACATTGTTTTTAATATATCTTGATATATTATCTGTTTAATGGTTTGTAGTCTCTTGACGTTTGGTATTCGCTCAAAGTACCATTTACAGGTAGTTTTTCAAAACATTTCTCGCCGCTTGTTCTCGCTCAGGGCACTTCGACCCCTTGTGCGTCCGTGAATGCATCTATGACCTTGACATCTTTACACTGATATATCTATATATATAATATAAATATTGACTCGGTGTAAAATTACGTCATCCAAACGCCATTAAGAAATGACGTTACCCTAATAACAAAAACAAACTTCATTGGTTCATTCACCGGACAGTATTAGCTTTCAAAATGGAAGAGGGGGTGTGTCATGGGGTGGGGGTCTGTCAAAGTGTGGGGGTCTCTCAAGGAGAGGGGATCTGTCAAGGAAAATTGTCCAGTTGTGTGGGTTTGACGAAAAACAAAATCCCCTTCGTAGAACACATTGCTCTTGCCTTTCTTTATTATCTCGATTCAACTCTGTTCCGAATGGGCTAATGAATTCTTGCACACATAAGCTATACAGTTTTTGGGTTCCATCCGAACGACTAGACAGATGTCCGGAGCCACCACCCCCATCCTCCTCGATTGGTGCAGAATAAACATAGGACATTAAACGATATTTCTTTTTTTTTTCTTTATATTATAGTGGGATTTGATGTGTGAAAGAAAATGGATAACTCCTATTATAACATCTATACAGATGGCTGGTGTGTTGGTTGGTGCCGTGATCGCAGGTCAATCAGCCGATACGTTTGGTCGGAAAAAAACATTTTACATCACTCTATTACTACATTCCATTCTAACTGTTGCTATAGCATTCGTTACGTCATGGCAGGCCTTTACAGCCATGCGCTGTCTGATTGGAACAACTATTGGATCATATCTGGTCGTCAGCATGTTTCCAGTAGAATTTCTGGGATACAAATGGAGACCTTCGTTGACGGTCATTCCGTTCTGGGCAACAGGAGTTTGCTTCCTGGCTCTTGCTTCCTGGTTGATGCACGATTGGACGTACGTTCATATCGCTGTCGGAGTTAGTACGGTACCGTTCTTATTAGGTTGGTTGTAAGTATCCAGTTTTTATTCTATTATTACGTGCAGGAAAACGCCACCACACACAAACACAGGCTAGTAAAACACAAAATGCGTATCAGAATGGGTTAGTCTCATACGGTCAAGGTGTTTATAAAAGATAGTCGAGTTACCACAAGTTTTTGTCTGGGGATGGAGCGGGGGTACACAACGACATATAAGAGTGATAAAGTTTCAGATAATAAATAAAATAGTCAATGGAAGCCGTAAAAATTCTTATTTTGGGCTGAACATATAAGATTTTAGTTGTTAGTTGCTTTTAACCTGACACAGATATATCGTGTCCAATCCCCATATTTTAACGTTGTGCAAATATATTGTTCAGTCTCCATACACAGATATAACATTAAAATGATTTCAGCCTCCATACACAGATATAACGTTAAAATGACTTCAGCCTCCATACACAGATATAACGTTAAAATGAGTTCAGCTCCATACACAGATATAACGTTAACATAAGTTCAGCCTCCATACACAGATATAACGTTAAAATGAGTTCAGCTCCATACACAGATATAACGTTAAAATGACTTCAGCTCCATACACAGATATAACGTTAAAATGAGTTCAGCTCCATACACAGATATAACGTTAAAATGACTTCAGCTCCATACACAGATATAACGTTAAAATGAGTTCAGCTCCATACACAGATATAACGTTAAAATGATTTCAGCCTCCATACAAAGATATAACGTTAAAATGAGTTCAGCTCCATACACAGATATAACGTTAACATAAGTTCAGCCTCCATACAAAAATATAACGTTTAAATAAATTCAGCCACTTCACAGATATAACGTTAAAATGCATTCGGGTGCAATACAGATATGACGTAAAAATGAAACCAAACGTTATAAACAAAATTTACTGTATTTTAGTATTGTTCCAGAGAGTATTAGGTGGTTGGCTGTTAAAGGAAAGATTGATGAAGCCGAGAGTGTCATAGAACGTGTGGCGATGATGAACGGCAGAACAAAACCTGATAAAACAAGAGAAATGTTGATTGAATTGAGTCAGGAGGAGACCGAGAAGACGAAAGGCGGGAAGAAATATTCTTATACAGATTTGTATAGAGGATGGAAAATGGCTAAACATACGATAATAACTCATTTAGTCTGGTGAGTCAAACTTTAAAGATGCCCTCTCTTGAATAAACTCTGTCATTTAGTCTGGTGAGTCAAACTGTACGTATTCTATAGGCAAATTTAAAGATGCACTCCCTTGTATAAACTCTATCATTTGGTGATTATGTTGATTAAAAACATATTCTCCAGTTTCCTCCCACTGCTAAAGACCCCCTCCCCCCACCCACGTGCAAGCCAATTATTGAAATAAAATTAAACCATATGTTAGTCCCAAAATGACATAGTTTGTGTCGAGTGGACGTTAAACCCCATTTCTCTCTCTCTCTCTCCCTCTCCCTCTCTCTCTCTCTCTCTCTCTCTCTCTTAAAAACATTTTCAAACTAATTTATCTGTAAAAGTTTGGTTTCGAATTCCTCTCGAAACCAAGGAACAACGCAAACATTGTATTAAACCGCCTTGCTTTTGACTTGAATTAATTGGAGGGTTCGTTTTCAGTATGTTTTTATCGCGTTATTCGCTGTTCATTTGCCATAAATATCGAAAGTAAATTCCGTTTTTTAATCACTGCTTGACGTTTAACCCTCTTTCAACCGCGTGGTTTCAATTCCCGGTTGTATTAGAAAAGGAGTCGGATCGCATGAAAAGCCTCCTGGGTTTTCTCCGGGTCCTTCCGTCTCCCCCACTGCTAAAAACCACTACGCGCAAGCGAATTATTGAAATAAAAAAATGAACCTTGTGTTATTCCGGAAATTCCCTAGTTTGTGAGGAATGGACGTTAAAGCGGGAATTTCATATTTTCTAAGAAAGTCAAAACATAATTATTTCGATGTCTTTTGCTCAATAGGTTGTCAACTCACTATTATACACAAGCATAGGCATTATTTTCCACACTTAAACATACACAATGTGCTATGAGGAAAATTGTGTCCGGGCAGCGGCGCTACGGCCTACTCTTATTTCGAATTACAACTGTCAAGGGATCTTTAACGTGCACGCTTGACAGGGACTAGACAACTGCCCTTGCCAGGCCCTCCGTCCTGCATCACTGACAAGGAGAAATCACGCCGGAAAATCTGGATGGCCTTTCTCGGCCAATGCAGGGATCGAACACCCGACTTCCAGGCTAGCGAGCCAGCGTCTTACCCATTTAGCCACTGTGATATCAGGAACAAAGACGATGTTCTGGTCTTGTTAAAACCAAAGCCGTATATAGATAAAGTTGCGACAACTGTGAAGCCAGAAAATTCACGTGACGTCATGAAAATATGACGTTATGTGTAAAAAGACGCCATCTTGGGTCCCAAGTACCTACGCACTATTTATTTATAATATGCCCTATTTTATTGTTGTGTCGCAATTGGCTGCCCAGACGTACAGGGTATAGATATGTCATAGACTTCCTAGAAAAAGATTCTATTGGAGATAAAACATATATATTATTTTTACATATAACCTAATTCATAAGAAAATAAAATAGAAGATACACCAGATAAAGCGCTATTAAATAAATTTAAAAATCAGATTCATCTGAATAAATCTGAATAGGCTAAATAGAGCAAGTTCAGCCTGATGTTGACAAATACGTAAGACTATATGAAATAAGACATTTTTTATGATTCAACTATATGAATGGTATGCAACAAGACGGCATTTTACGTCTTATGACGAGCTGAATAAATTATGATTTTTTTCCCTCGATTTGATTTGTTTATTTTTTGCGATGTCTATTTTGTGTCTTGTCCGCAGGTTTATCTTTAATATTTTGAATTAGCGTGTAGTGCGATCCTGTTGTACCTACTATTATTGTCACTAAACATCTATGGGTGGTTAACAGTTTGTACCTAGAATTTTCTACACCAAATCTATTGCATCCAGACATTTAAAGCGCGTTAACAATATATTCATGTAAGAGAAACTACATAACTTCTGGGTTAACATATCGTAGTCTACAATTCATATTTACAAAACTATGGTTTATCCCATTTGGGGACTACCGAGTAGATCATGGCTTAGAGACTGCCTGAACTACAGGGTACATCATGGTTTAGAGACTGATTATTTAGAGGGACATATCCGAACTACAGGATACACATCATGGTTTAGAATCTCAGTGTCATGGTTTAGAGACTGTCTGAACTATAGGGTACATCATGGTTTAGAGACTGTCTGAACTACAGGGTACATCATGGCTTAGAGACTCATTATTTAGAGGGACTCTATCCGAACTACAGGATACACCATGGTTTAGAGTCTCAGTGTCATGGTTTAGAGACTCTACCCGAACTACAGTTTAGATGCCCCCGACCCCCGATCAGTCCTGGTACATGTAGCTGTGTTTGAGGAATTTTAAAAGTTACTGATTACGGGATATCGCTCTCCGATAATTCCAGGAAGATCGCCGTATTGAATTATGTTAATTACGTCATTTTTTCCTTGGCCGAATTCGGCCGACTATCAGTATGAATTTGTCTGAAATTTTTATCATTGAACCAAACAGCATTGGTTTCTTTTGCAATTTGTTTAGGATAAATTGTAGCCCGTAAAACGTAACCCCAAGAAAAAGATAAAACTTTTCGTTAAGTAAAGCCATGGCCCGTATACCGTAAAACTATGGTAAAACTATATGACGCCATGACGTCATAGTTTTTATGGCGTCATACTTGGGACCCACAATGGCGCCTGTAAATGAGTTGTCGTAACTTTCCCTATACAGGGCTTTGGTTAAAACAGGGTATATTTTAATTCCAGGTGGTCATTATCAGCTTCATATTACGGTTTTGCATTTGGTGTGGGTAAATTTTCTGGAAATTTTTATTTGAATATGTTCTTGATGAATATTTTAGAGTTTCCAGTGTTCATACCAATAATATATGCCATGAATAGGTGAGTTACTACGCCAGTTTAGATTATATGGTCTGCCATCGAGTTACGTGGCGTGATTTTGATCCCGGACTTGCACGAGTCAAGGCGTAGAGTCACGTATCCAACCTTGCTTAAAAACCCCGAGTGAAATGTTGAAAAAAATTAAACCATATGTTAGTCCCGAAATTACCCCCTTCTCTCTCTCTCTCTCTCTCTCTCTCTCTCGAATAACCGTGTTTAGCATGACTGTTTTGGCAGATAACTCGTTCTGTATCGACACGGACATTCCAGTCTCATGGATAAGAAATGTACACTATTTATATTTTTTAAGGTCACGAGACTAGGAAATATGAATAACAAATTCTATAATATTACCACCATGTTCTTCCAATTCACCGTGGGGGTTAAATGGCCGAATGGTTAGCACGTACGAACTGTAAATTGTCGTGGTTTCTAATCCACAGGAGTAGGGTCGCCTGTCCAACCTCATGGGTTTTTTCGGGTCTTCCGGTTTCGCCCCACTGCTAAAGACCCCTACGCGCAAGCGAATTATTGAAATAAAATTAAACCATATGTTAGTCCCGAAATGATTAGTTTGTGCCGAGTGGCCGTTACACACCATCTCTCTCTCTCTCTGTCTCTCCCTCCCTCTCTCTCTGTCTCTCTCTCGGTCTCTCTCTCTCTCTCTCTCTCTCTCTCGGTCTCTCTCTCCCTCTCTCCAATTCACCTGCACGTAAATATATTTATAGATTTGGTAGAAGAAGAGTAGCGACCATTATGTTTGCTGGTGCTACACTGTCATGTGTAGGTGTTATTATTATTCAAAATACAGGTAAAACATTTCAGCTGATTTCTACCTTTCCGTTTGCATTTTTGCTTTTCTGTGCGCGTTACCTTATTATACATCATGCTGAAGGTAAATCGACACTATTTCAAGGCTTTTTTATGCATGAAATGTTATCTAAATTATTGATTAGACATTAATTAACTAATCCAGATCATGATGTCATCGCTAGTCTGCGATATTTACTGGATTCGGATCCCATTTGCTGCTCAACTTTCATTCATGATTTAATCATGAAATGGATAATCAAGACTATTTCTTTTATGCCACCGACTTTAGTAATGATGATCGAGGCTAAACCTTAAATTCAGTCGCTAAAATCCCGGTTCAGATTTGATCAATTTGACTGAATTTTCAGCAAATTCCCTTTAAAGTATCCAGTTTTTTTACTATTGTAGTAAATAGTAAGAACTGCCAACTCTTTAAGTATCTGTAATATTGGGTAAATATATGCCCTTCCTTAAGATGGAGTCAATATATATATATACAGTATTAATTTCATATTTTCTGGTTTCCGGGTTGCATTTTACATCGTGTGCGTGTTGTGTGCTACACAAGCAAAACTAAAACTCGGATAGTGTGTTTATTTCTTAATTTCCAATTTTCGAGTTGATTCTGCTTGGTGTGCGTGCTGTTACCTTAAAGTATATCGTGACAACTATTTTAAACTGAAGCAGTGGTGCCGGATTAACCTTGTGTGTGTGTGGGGGGGGGGGACATCATACCAACTGTACGGGGACCCCATTGTTGTTTGTTCAAATTGTTCGTACTGATCGCGGATCTTACTCCGCCCCCTTGAATGCCTGGGTTGTTTTCCTCCAAGAATTATTTTTGAAAATTAGGATTAATTTCAGTGCATCTGAGACAATTTAGGCAGCGATTTCAGCTGGGCCTCCGAAAATCTGCTTGTAACTACCAGTCCCGGGGCCCAATATCCCTTACTGCTCAGGGTCCCAATCCTCGCCCCCTCAGCCGAGGTACTGATTGGCTCCGTCCCGGATAAAATATTAGTATGACCCAGAATTGAGAGGGGCCCCTAAATGTGGGGGTTCCGGGACTTTTGCCCCACTTTGCCCCCTTAGATCCGATATGGAACTGAGAGGGAGAAAAGTAAAAATTGCGAATCGTTCGTTTCTGAAGGTTTACGTCACAAAATAGACTTTCATCCAGCTTTTTGAGGTAAGACACAGTGCCTTTGCAGGGAAACACCCAGGGTATATTAACCAAATGGGGAGACTCCTGGTCAGCGAAATGAAAGAATGGCGAGCATGCGCAGTCTGGCCCACTTTGCAATAAATAATACGATTTGGGGGAAGGTAGGGTTATCTAGGTTTGACTGTCATTCGGACCCTACGGCCCACCGCCTGTCCGACCTAGGTTCGGAGATGCAAGTAATGTTCTCCGGGCGTTGACGTGCATCGTAGACCTTGTCAACAAAACCAAAAAAAAACCGGGCCCTTACGGGTCACTTACAAAATTACGAATGATATTTATATTTCAGTGACTGGCGGTCAAAGAGGAAATATTATTACTGCACTGTCATTGGCTGCTAGGATATTTACAGGCGAAGCATGGGCGGGGCTTATTGTAATGACCAATGAAAGTTATCCTACAGTCATCAGGTAATATAAGCGCATGTGTTATAGCTCGGGTAATATAAGCTTGAGATCTGGTGTCAATAAACGGTTTCCACAGGTGAAAAAGTTGGTATAATAAAATGTGATGGCGCTGTTTCCATGTGAGCGTTTCACGCGCACTAAAAACGAATTTTCTCGACAATGTTTACTTTCTGCCGTAGGCTTCTTCCGCTCTTGTTTTGGTAAATTCAGCTCGTCATTAATCTATTGGACAAACTATTCAGCGTGCACCATACATATTCGACACCATTGACGTTTCGTCTAAGCTTTTGTTTTTGGTTGTATATAAAAACATCGGAGGTAGTGTGAGTAGAATTCAGGCATGTAACTAGAACACTTCCCGTCCCCTCTGAGCTAGTTACGGCCTAGGGAAAAAAACAACGGACATGTTTCAGCGATGATGGTTGGTTGGTATATTTTCTTATGCGTTAGGCGCATGCATTGTGGCTCGAAATTCCCCTTTTCACTCGATTGTCAGTATTTTTGGGATATAGAGAATTCAATTCCAGATTATGATAATAACCCATTTTTGTTCACTAATGGGAGATAACCCAATACGGTATATGGCGTCAGACTGGTTATTTCTAGTAATGTAGTGCCTTTACCTATTGTCGTTCTCCAGGTTCACCCCCCCCCCCCTCCAGATAATGCGAAATGTTTGATCATTACAGTTATAAATATTAATATCGTTACGTCTGTCGCTCAAAGTTATACAATAAAGATAGTGTGAAATGGGAGATAACTCAATACGGTATATTATGGCCATTCTCACTTTTGCATTGAAATGTTTTTGTCTTTTTGGATTAGAGAGAGACAGAAATGGAGTTTAACGTCCACTCGACACAAACTAGGTCATTTTGGGACTAACATATGGTTTCATTTTATTTCAATAATTCGCTTGTGCGTAGGGGTCTTTAGCAGTGGGAGGAAACCGGAGTGCCCGGAGGAAACCCACGAGGTTGAGAAGGCGCCCCTATTTCCATGCCACATACGCTCACACCAGGGCTCGAAACCACAACCGCAAGCCAGAGGTGACCGGCCAGCTAGAGGTCGAAGCGCGGCACTCTCGACCACTAGGCCATCCCAATCCCCTTTTTGGATTATAATTGAAGAAGCGGGTTTGATGTTTTGGTGAATAGCCATGGTTTTAAGGCAGAAAAACCACGTGATAAACAGACATTTATATGGAAAATCACATTCCTTTGACCTCGCTTTGAGAAAATCCAAGACATTCTACCCCCTTCCAAGCAATGCGCCATGTTTGGCTCATTACACTCCTTACATCATCGTGATGTGTTACTAACAGGGAGTTAATATCAAAATTGCTTAAAGCTCTGATTCAATTTTATTCCGAATCTTCGATATTACAACCTCGACGTATTTGTCAATTCCAACGAACATTTTTCTTTACACTTATATTACATTATTATTTGCTTTTTAACATATTTTCGTTCCATTTAGATTTTCAAAATAGAGATTTAGCCTCCTATAAAATAGGGAGATCATAAATACATGGTTATAATTTTATTTCAGGAATTTAGGGTATGGAGCAGCGAACACTGCAGCTCGTGTTGGTGGAATTGTAGCGCCGTTTGTATTTGCCGCGGTAAGTAAAAGATTTAGTCCCAAATATTCGACCTTTTTACTTGATAATTCGCTGATCAAAATGTGCGTGGATATAATGATTTTAACACTCATTGACGGATTACTCTATAGGCCATGAGGGATAAAGGGTGGTCAAGGGATGAGGGATAATAGGTTGTCACGGGAGGAGGGATAATATGTAGTCAAGGGATGATAGGTAGTCAAGGGATGAGGGATGATAGGTTGTCAAGGGATGATAGGTAGTCAAGGGATGAGGGATGATAGGTTGTCAAGGGATGATAGGTAGTCAAGGGATGAGGTATTGGGAGGAGGGGGCAGTGTGACTAGATACTGAGACGGTACCACATATTATAGTATATATTTTATATTTTCAGAGTGACAATGAAATGGTTCCATATATTATAGTGATTATAATATTAGGATTAAGCGGGGTTCTGACCAGATTATTTCTACCGGAAACTCTGGGATTGGCCATGGAGGATATTGTACAAGATCACGATAAAGCAGACGATCAACGTAACGGAAAAATTGAGAACGGACAGAAGACCTTGGATAAATTCAAAATGGAAGAAACATCAACGAAAAAGGAAAAAACAGAAAATTTCGATAGTACTCGATTATGATTTACCACTGTTCAATGTTTGTTTTTGTTTCATCGTCAAATTTTCTTTACCATTTAAATCAACCCGTGATGGCTTTTAGACAGGGAATGTAGAGAAGCAAATCAAGGCTCATCATAAACTAGGTCATTTCGGGACTAAAAAGTGATTCGGTTTTATTTCATTAATAATACGCACTGGTGAAGGGACGACCGGGGGTGGGGGTGGGGGGTGGTCTGGTGAAATCGCAGACTGGCTGTAGATAATTTTGGTCCTGTACATGCTAACTCTTCACCAGGCTTCTTGCGACTTGTTTGCGACCTATATCAAACCCTATGCTCTATCCGTTTCAAAACACTTACTACGGCGGGGGTGTCAGTCAGCAGGCCCGGGTCCAGGATTTTGTCGGGGTGGGGGGGGGGGCACACATTGGAGAAAAGGGTAATACGTTGCAACCTTGGATTGCTTGGGCGGAGACAATGCGAAATCATGTTTATATCAGCGGTTAAAGAGCAGATATGTGAACTACAACAACTATGTCACTGACGCTGACAGGGGGTGGGGGCGTACGGTCCCCTGGATCCGCGCCTGGTCAGCTAGACTTAACCAATCCTACGTAGGTTTACTCCCAGAGTTTTCTTATGGAACTTAAATATCTTAGTTTATGTTTTGTGGATAAGAGTGACAAACTGAATAATTCAAAAAAATTAAATGTACACAGCATAATAATATTTTGTAACATATGCGTAGAGTAAAGCGCAGATAATTCATGTTCGTGTTGGATAATAAAAACATGCAATCGTGTAATATGTGCATACATTTAAAGATCTGTCATGATTTATAACGTCAGCTATGGGTAAAAGCTGTAGGTATGGAAAATCTGTCTAGTCGCCTGGATGAAATGGAGCCCCATTCGGGAAACCTCGGCAGACTCCGGACCCATTCGGGAAACCTCGGCAGACTCCGGACCCTATGTCAATATTACTAAAATGAAATGAAATGGAGTTTAATGTCCTACTAGTCTCTGTTCCGACTTTTCAGCCGTACAGTGTGCTATGGCCTACTCTTATAACGAATCCCACTTGCAAGGGGGTCTTTTACGTGTACACAGGACCTCGGTTTTTCGTCCCATCCGAACGACAAGACAGCTGTTCTTGGCAAGGCCTTCATCCTGTACCACTGACACGGGGACAACGGGCCTGGAAATTCCGATGAACTTTCTCGGCTAATGCAGGGATCGAACACGCGACATCTATGCTAGCTAGCCAGCGTCTTACTCACTTAGTCACCGCGGGTGCCATGAGGTGAAAACGTGAGGTTCTGCCTGCAAATATGTAGTGTATATAAATTGTTCCAGTTTGGATTGTTTAGCAGACGCGTGGGCTGATACCCATCTCCATTATCGTTGTTGATGGAAGAGCGAGAGAGGGGAGAGAGAGAGAGAGGGGGGAGAGAGAGAGAAGGGGACGGGGAGAAAAGGGATTTAACGTGCACTCGTCACAAACTAGGTCATTTCCGGACTAACATTGTTTAATTTTATTTCAATAATTCGCTTGTGCATAGGGGTCTTTAGCGGTGAGAAGAAACCGGAGGACCCAAGATAAAACCCACGAGGTTGGACAGGCGACCCAAATCCTTGTCACGTACAACCGGATTCAAAATCACGCCAGTTGACTTAATGACAGGCTTTACGATACAGCGCCGTGCTAACCATTCCGCCATCCATATGTTATTTAAAAACGGCTCTTTAATTACGTGGGCCTAAACTCTCCAGTGTTATCTGTCATTGACTCGATCCAAGGTGACGAGTCATTATCAGTACATGCGATGGCATCGACTCATCATTGTTTGGGTGACTTCAATTTGCAGGGGTCTTTAATTGAAGGGTCGTAACATAGTTTGGAACACCTTGGGACGTGTGGTGGTTGGAGTATTGGTTTATTTTGTGATCTGGTATCGGAACGGATTTGTGGGCTTGACTTAAGAACGAATTTCTTAATTTGACATCGGGTTTAACGTCCGCTCCTCCCTACGGTGATATCGCAGACAAAGCGGATTTATTTCCATAGGAACGAAATTCAAGGCTTACCAAGATGTTTAATCTTTTTATTAGTCGTCTTTCAGGATTTCAAATGTTGAAAATCGCCAGTACCTAAGAATTCGACAAATCTTCTCGTCGTTTAATGTGACACGATACGCCTAGTCTACAGTACTCTTTCCCGCTACTTTTTATTAAAAGGCAGACACGTTTAACGAGTCAGGAGAATTATAGCACATAGGTCTCGCGTAGCGTTCGAACGGCAAGAAAAGACAACTCTTCTTGGGAGGATACGCATGGTCTACCCTTTCTGATGCGTATCTTATATCTTTTAAAACTCAAAGTCTGTTTTCACGGGTAACAGCAACCATGCTTTTCGATCAACTTATTGAAGAAATCGATTCTTTCGGGAAGTTCCAGATTTTGGTGATCTTCATGGTAATGGTTCCAAAGGTAGCCATTGGATACAACATGTTGATTATGTCATATGGAGCTTACGTCACTGATTGGTGGTGTGTTGATGACGTTATGTCCAATAATAGCAGGAATAATGTGACGTATAAATATTGTAGCAGTGATGACAACTCTACTTGTTCAAGAGTTTATGACGAGTACACAAGAACAGTTGTAACAGAGGTACGTACCCGAATTCACCACCTCTCTTAAGTCATACTCTCCTCACAAATCATAGGTGTACTCTCCTTGCAGAACAGCATAGGCGAGTTGGCCCTGTTTAGGGGAGGAAGGGGGGGGGGCAATGAAGTATCTGAACAAAATCCTGACGGAGCGTCGGGGGTTGGGAGATGATCGTGTACGGAGCTCCGCAATTAAATTTGGAAAATTTCATGACCGCATAAACGCGTTGTCCCACTGTTCCAGCCAGTGGTGCAAAATATAGCCTAAATTAGGTGGTTGACCTGAATTCCAATCAACCAATCAATTTTGAAACAGTAACAGTCGCAAATGCGTTTTTTCTGCTATTTTAGTCGGGGGGGGGGGGGGTAAGTAGGTAAGTATTTTGCCCACTAGAATTTGTTATCACTTTTATCCGTCTGACAGGAAATTCAGATGGAACAATTAAAGCCCCAATAACACTCTTGTTGTAACTGATTAATATGTCCCAATCTTCATTCTGGTCAACAAATCGTATTATTTTACAATATTCCAATTGAATGATGATATAAATTTCATCTTAACACACCTATTTTAAAAAATTGGAAAAATTCAACCAATTGATTTGAAAAGTCTAACGTAAACCTTTTCAAATGTGACTTGGATTTTAAAATATTTTCGAACCCTCTGGACAAGTAAAATAGGTTGTAATGGATAATTTACACAACAGGTAGGACACTTAAACATCTAGTACTTAGAATAAGGGTATTATTTATTTTCTGGAGCTACCAAGCCAGCAAGAATGTTATTGTCCCTTTAAACGCTAGCGAGAACGACCAGCTCTATATCCAAATCTTAAATAACGAATCTTCAAGTAGGAATGCATGGACTGAAATTAGGAGATAAACACACCCTGTTTCGCATTTAGAGGCGTGTCATTGTCCAATAGAGTTGTCCCGAGATCATTAGGACTCAAGTCCCGTTAGCGTCGCGGGTTGTAATGTAAAATCTCAGGGTAAGTCTATTGAACAATAACACTCCTCTAAATGCGAAACATGAGGTGTTTATCGCTATTTGGGGATTTCAAAAGAAATTACCAAAAACAGAGGGGTGTTATTGTCCAAAAGACAGTGTCTGATTGGCCAGTCAAAACGCAAGATTCACCCTTAAGCAAGTTACAATGCTACATATTATGTACTTCACGAATCCATGGATATACCTAGAACGACCAGCTTCGTATCTAAAACTTGCATCTTTAAAAATTATTTTTTTTTTTATATTTCAGTGGGATTTAATGTGTGAACGAAAATGGATAACTCCTATTATAACATCTATACAGATGGCTGGTGTGTTGGTTGGTGCAGTCATAGCAGGTCAATCAGCCGATACGTTTGGTCGGAAAAAAACATTTTACATCACTCTATTACTACATTCCATTCTAACTGTTGCTATAGCATTCGTTGCGTCATGGCAGGCCTTTGCGGCGCTACGATGTCTGATCGGAGCATCTATGGGGTCGTATCTGGTCGTCAGCGTTTTTCCCATGGAGTTCCTCGGTTTTAAAGGTCGAACAGTTATGTCTTTGATTCCAACTTTTGCAACTGGAGTGTGTCTGCTAGCCCTGGTGACCTGGTGGTTACATGACTGGACTTCCGCCCATATTTTTGGCGGGGTGTTCACTGTTCCATTTCTACTGGGATGGTTGTGAGTATACATGTAGTTACAATGTCGTTAGCTTCTAAATCGTAAAAGAAAGATAAATGTCCAATAGACACAAAGTAGGTCATTTCGGGACTAATTCAATAAATCGTTTGCGTGTAATTAAGCGTCTTTAGCAGTGCTAGGAAACCGGAGGACGCGGACAAAACCCACAAGGTTGGATGGGGCGATGGTATTCCTTGTCACGTGTATGCGGGAAATCGAAACCATATCACTTGGCTTAATGACAGACCTTATGATCAAACGCACACGCATTAAACCATTTCCCCACCAACACCTCCGTCCTCCGGTGGTAAGACGTTGGCCCCCTAATTTAGAGGTCCTGGGTCCTATCCTGGTGCTGGCCAAGAAAGGTCATCGGTATTTTCCGACCTGATTCCCCTTTGTCAGAGATGCAGGACCGAGAAACCGACTACGGATAACGTACAGTCGTTCCGATGAGACGTGAACACGTGGGCGTACACGTAAAAGATCCCTTGACCGTTGAACAGCTGCCCGGGCAAAATTACCCTCATAGCACATTTGATTTGTTGTAGTGTTGTACCGGAGAGTATCCGATGGTTAACAGTGAAGGGGAAGTTGGATGAAGCTGAGAAGGTCATAGAACGAGTAGCTATGATGAACGGCAGAGATAAACCCGTTAATACAAGGGAGATAATCATTAAAATCAGCAACGAAAGGCGGGAAAGTACAATGGGAGGAAAACGATACTCCTATTTAGATTTATACAGGGGATGGAAAATGGCGAAACATTCAATTGTTATTCAGGTTACATGGTTTGTTTTTTGTTTCTTCTCATATTTTTGCAGTTGGAATTCGAAATAAAGGGTAGGCCGTAGACTCGCTGTTCGGGCGTGGTTTCCTCCTGTCAGTGAGACAGGACGGAGGGTCTAACAAGGACAGCTGTCTAGTCTTTCGGATGGGACGAAAAGCCGAGGTGTCATGTACACATTGGCGTGCACGTAAAAGATCCCTTGGCAGTTGGAATTCGATATAAGTGTAGGCCGTAGTGTCGCTGTTCGGGCAGAATTCCCCTCATAGTACACTGTATGGCGTATGTCCGTCGTCTTCATCCCTGTCGGAGCAGAAAGGTAGGACGTTAAACCACATTTCATTGCACTTGGTGGTGACTGGGATAGTCTGTTTCCGCTTGTCAGCGGTGATAGACTGTCCGCGTCTAGTCATTCGGATGAGAAGAATAACCGAGGTCCTGTGTACACGCTGACACCCACAAGACATTTTGGACATAAATTTGAAGACGGGATAAATCTAAAATTCTTTGCAACTATCAAACCCCCGTAACCCACTTCATACTACACTACCTACACCACGTTTTCTGAAATTTTATTGATAGTTAAATCGAGACTGGCCCCGCAGCCCCCACCCCGAGCCCCCAGACCCCAGAAGGTTCTTCTGGACCCTAGCCGATATCAATAGATAGGGCGGGCCCTTAAAAAAAAATTTTGCATTATCCAGGTGGTGTACCGCGGCATCTGTCTATGGTTTTGCTTTTGGTATTGGTCAGTTATCTGGAAACTTTTACCTGAATTTGTTTCTGATGTATTTATTAGAATTCCCCATCTTCATACCTGTAATATATGCCTTAAACAGGTAAGTTGGGCTTATTCCACGATATCACAGGTGAGTTTTTGGTCATTTACCCGGTGCCATAGATGAGTTCTGCTGGTACCCCATGTGAGTTCTGAATACTATTCGGTATCCCATGTGAGTTCTGAATACTATCTGGTACCCTACGTGAGTTTGGAATACTATCCGGTACCCCATGTGAGTTCGGAATACTATCCGGTACCCAATGTGAATTCGGAATACTATCTGGTACCCCATGTGAGTTCGGAATACTACCCGGTACCCAATGTGAATTCGGAATACTATCTGGTACCCTACGTGAGTTCTGAATACTATCCGGTACCCAATGTGAATTCGGAATACTATCTGGTACCCTACGTGAGTTCGGAATACTATCTGGTACCCCATGTGAGTTCTGAATATTATCCGGTACCCTATGTGAGTTCTGAATATTATCCGGTACCCTATGTGAATTCGGAATATTATCCGGTACCCTATGTGAGTTCGGAATACTATCCGGTACTATAAATGAGTTCTGGTGATTATAAAATACTATAAACGAGTTCGTAGTATTACACGGTACCGTAAGTGAGTTCTTATTATTGCACAGTATCATATTACCCAATACCATGCGAGTTCTTAGTACCGTAGATGAGTTCTAATATTTACCCAGTACCATAGATGAGTTCTGGTGATTACCCAGTACCATAGATGAGTTCTGATAATTACCCGGTACCATAGACGAGTTCTGATAATTACCCGGTACCATAGACGAGTTCTGATAATTACCCAGTACTATAGATGAGTTCTGATAATTACCCAGTACCATAGATAAGTTCTGATAATTACCCGATACCATAGATGATTACACATTTACCATAGATGAGTTCTGATAATTACCCAATATCATTGATGAGTTCCGCTAATTACCCAGTACCATTGATGAGTTCTGATAATTACCCGGTACCGTAGATGATTTCTGGTGGTACCATTAGTTTCCTAGGCCATTTGTTTCGTTCTCTTGGTTACTAGTTACTCCGATATATAAGTGAAGGGATGAAACGAACTAGGCCTACTGTTCAAAATAAAAGTTTTAGAAACAGAACTTCGTAAAAATTTTCAAATTAAAGGCAAAAAAAATTCAAAATTGTATGATATGAGGCCACCTTGGATTTGAAGACCCTTAGCTGTCGCTTGTTTAACGTATTGGTAAATCGGACACTGCCTCGGTGATATTATCGTAAAATATATTTTATATTTTGTGTAGATTAGGTCGGAGAACGGTTGCAACTATCATGTATGGTGCAGGTACCATGTCCTGTGTAGCAGTCATTATCATTCAAAATACAGGTAATTATTTAATATACAGGTAATTAATTAATAGGTAAAATATATAGGTAATTATTTAATATACAGGTAATTAATTAATATACAGGTAAAATATATAGGTAATTAGTTAAATTACAGGTAAAATATACAGGTAATTAGTTAATATACAGGTAAATATACAGGTAATTAGTTAATATACAGGTAAAATATACAGGTAATATGTAAGTAATTAATATGCTGGTACCTACAGGTAATTGATTCATATACAGGTACATGTATAGCACATGTAATTAATTGATATACATGTGAGATACAGGTGATTAATTAATTAACAAGTAATGTATAGGTAATTAATTAATGTGTAGGTAATAATCAAGTAATGTAATTAAAGTATAGGTAATTAATTAATATACAAGTAATATATAGGTAGTTCTAGTTCTTTATTCCCTTAGGTCAAAAACCCATCGGGTAAAACACACATACAACAAAACATACAAGATAATAAATATATACAGAATGCACAAGGAGAGTATGTTTATGAGATGTACAAAAAGGGTTGAAGAAGTGAATATATTATAATGATAAGTTCAGATCTTCTCTTATTGACTTGAAATAGAAACCTACCTAGATTCTCTAATTCTGTGGTGTTCTTAGCGGCAAGAAGTTGTATTAGTTTATAAACACTTGGGTTTTTACTATAATATTGTTTTATAAATTTATTTCGTTAAACCTCGTTTCTCTCTATATATATTGGTTAAAGGGACAATAACATTCTTGCTGGCTTGGTAGCTCCAGAAAATAAATAATACCATTATTCTAAGTACTATATGTTTAAGTGTCCTACCTGTTGTGTAAATTATCCATTACAACCTATTTTACTTGTCCAGAGGGTTCGAAAATATTTTAAAATCCAAGTCACATTTGAAAAGGTTTACGTTAGACTTTTCAAATCAATTGGTAGAATTTTTCCAATTCTATAAATAGGTGTGTTAAGATGAAATTTATATCATCATTTAATTGGAATATTCTAAAATAATACGATTTGTTGACCAGAATGAAGATTGGGACATATTATTCAGAAACAACAAGAGTGTTATTGGGGCTTTAATCAAATGTCTGAGGTCATAGGGTCAAAAGCCGCTGGTATGACCCCTGACAACTGTTCAGATCTGCATGTAGTAAAGGTTATCCAAGGCATAAAAAAACCAAATATACATCTGTATTTTAATAAGATTATATATATGTTTTTATTTTAATTAGTTTTGTTTTAAATTACAGAATATATTGTGGCTCCAATTTAAAGGTTTTTTTGGGGGTTTTCTATTTGTAGTGTGGGGATCACGGTGGCTAAGTGGATAAGGAGCTGGTTCGCTAGCCTGGAAGTCGGGTGTTCGATCCCTACATTGGCCGAGAAAGTTCATATCGATTTTCCGGCGTGATTTCCCCTTGTCAGTGATGCAGAAGGAGGGCCTGACAAGGACAGCTGCCTAGTCGTTCGGATGGGACGAAAAACCGAGGTCAGGTGTACACATTGGAGTGCACGTAAAAGATCCCTTGGCAGTTGGAATTCGATAAAAGAGTAGGCCGTAGCGCCGCTGCCCGGGCAAAATTTCCCTCATAGCACAGTGTATGGCGTATGCCCGTCTTCCATTAGCCCAGGCTAGGTGCAAAAGAGTAGGACGTTAAACCCCATTTCATTTCATTTCACTTCTATTTGTAGTGACTTTTGGATATAAAGGAATAATGATCACAACCCTGTCCCTGGCAGCTAGATTATTTAGTACTATGGCTTGGGCGGGTGTGGTCATCATCACCACCGAGAGTTATCCTACAGTTATTCGGTGAGTTTCATGTCTCAATCAAATACACATCAATATTTCGTTTCGTTTGTTTAAACTTTCGTGGGGTTGGGGTGGCCTAGTGGAGTAGAGTGCCGCGCTTCGACCTCTAGCTGGCCGGTCACCTCTGGCTTGCGGCTGTGGTTTCGATCCCTGGTGTGAGCGTATGTGGCATGGAGATAGTGGCACCCTCTCAATCTCGTGGGTTTCCTACGGGCATTCCGGTTTCCTCCCACTGCTAAAGACCCCTACGCGCAAGCGAATTATTGAAATAAAATTAAACCATATGTTAGTCCCGAAATGACCTAGTTTGTGTTGAGTGGACGTTTATACTTTCGATGGCCTACATTACATGAAGGTAGAATGCTAGATCGGAGACGGTCCTACGCATATTATGACGTCATATGTGGATTGCGGGTTAGGGTAAGGGTTATCCCTTAGTCTAGAGTTAGGGCTAGCCCTATTTACATTTCGAGACTTTGACGAAATCTATAGGTCCTAGCCCTTACCCTAACCCACAATCTATATATGACGTCATATGTGCTAAAATGCGTAGGGCCGTCTTCGATCTAGCATTCTCTTACATGAAGATCTGACCATTTCCTCACACTGCTACAAACCACTACGCGGCGCAAGCGAATTAATGAAATAAAATTAAAACCATATGTTAGTCCCGAAATGGCCAAGTTTGTGTCGAGTAGACGTTAAACCCCATTTCTCTCTGTCTTTCTCTCTCACCCAGTTCTCTCAATATGTGAATGTTTCAGGGGGTAGAAAGATGCCGAAGAAGCCCTTCCCCTCTTTAACAAATCTATGGCAAGGTTTGGGGCATTTGTGTGGAACTTTTCTTTCACCACAAGAGTTCCACGAGTGATTGGGTTTCTAAAGATAAATACATTCCACAAGGTTTACGAATGATATCCATAGAGTGTATTGTGTCCGTGATGTTTTTCGCCACAAGAGATCCCCGGAAAAATAAAATATTAGACTTTTTTCCGAAATTTCTTCTCAGACCTCCCTATATTCAGGTGTGGTATCACATTTCACAACAATTTAGCACAAGATTTATGTCTATTTTAACACTCGACCCAATTACAGACTATAATATGCCTACATGGGGCGGATGGCCGAATTGTTAGCACGTTGGCGCTGTATCATAAAGACTGTCATTGGATCAACTGGCGTCGTTTCCGAATTCGTGGGGTTTTTTCCGGGTCGTCCGGTTTCTCCCCGCTGCTAAAGACCCCTACGCGCAAGCGAATTATTGAAATAAAAGGAAAGTATATGTTAGTCCCGAAATGACCTAGTTTGTGTCGAGTGGACGTTAAACACCATTTCTCACTCTGTCTCTCTCTTGGCTCTAGTTCAGGCGAAATTACAATCCGTAGGCCTACGTATATCTGACGTCATTAACCTATTCGGTGCAAAAACATAGACACTGAAATGGAATAGGTATTAACGACCTACTGTTCTAGACTATTATTTATTTTCTAGAGCTGCCAAGCCCACAAGAGTGTTATTGTCCCTTTAACGGCCTACTGTTCTAGGCTATGCGGGAAATTTTGCCCGGACAGCGGCGCTACGGTCCACTCTTGTTATATCGACTTCTAACTGCCAAGGGATCTGTAGCGCACACACCAATACACGTTTCTGCGCCACTAACGAGAGGGAACCACGGGGGATACTCCATATGAATTTTCTTGGCCAACTCTCGTATCGAATACGGGGTCTCCAGGCTAGCGAGCTAACGTTCACTCACTGCCCGCCCCCCCCCCGTTTTAATTCTCAGTTTATCATGCCACAGTAAGGATTGTGCCTTTCGCTTAGTGATTAGATTTACTGCTGATTTTCTGGTCGAAAGAGAGAAATGGAGTTAACGGTTATATACGTTATGTTCTACTGGTGTTGGGGTTTTGGGATGGCCTAGTGGTCTAGAGTGCCGCGCTTCGACCTCTAGCTGGCCGGTCACCTCTGGCTTTCGGCTGTGGTTTCAAGCCCTGGTGTGAGCGTATGTGGCATGGAGATAGGGGCGCCTTCTCAACCCCGTGGGTTTCCTCCGGGCACTCCGGTTTCCCCTACGCACAAGCGAATTATTGAAATAAAATTGAACCATATGTTAGTCCCGAAATGACCTAGTTGTGTCGAGTGGACGTTAAACCCCACTTCTCTCCCTTTCTCTACTGGTGTATGATATATAGGCTATGTTCTACAGGTATGATATGTAGGCCATGTTCTACTGGTGTAATATACTAGTATAGGTTATGTTCTACTGGTGTATGATAGGTTATGTTCTACTGGTATAATATATAGGTTATGTTCTACTGGTATAATATATAGGTTATGTTCTACTGGTATGATATATAGACTATTTTTATTTTAGAAACTTGGGTTATGGTGCCGCTAACACGGCAGCTCGCATTGGAGGAATTGTCGCACCGTTTATCTTCACACCGGTAACTTTTTATATTCTTTCCCTTCGATTAACAGGAGACGGGGTGTCTCAACCTTATAAATGTCATATAAATTATTATTATTTAATTTAGACATTTATTCAGTTGAAAAGCCCATAATCAACTCTCTTAGCTATCGAGTGGCTTAGATATTGAATATATTAGAATCTATGTGCAATTTAATAATTGTACAATAAGATGAATGATTGAGACCTTGATTATTGTCGAATCGCTGGTACTTATAACTTCGCGCCGATTAGAGAAATTTGACTGAAATTTTCAACATATTGTTTATTATCTATTTATAGCAAGAACGGTCAGCTCTTTGTCCAAAAGGGGGGGGGGCGAATGGTTAGCACGTGCGTGCTGTATCATAAAGCCTGTCATTGCGTCAACTGGTGTGGTTTCGAATCTCCGGTTGTACGTGACAGGGAATAGGATCGCCTGTCCAACCTCATGGGTTTTTTCCCCGGTTGTACGCGACAATTGCTAATGATCCCTACGCACAAGCGAATTATTGAAATAAAATTAAACCATATGTTAGTCCCGAAATGACCTAGTTTGTGTCGAGTGGATGTTAAGCTCCATCTCCCCCTCTCTCTCTCCCTCTCTCTCTCTCTCTCTCTCCAAATCCCACACAATGCTTCTTTTATAGTTTGTATTTTCGGAGAGAGAGAGAGATGGGGTTTAACGTCCACTCAACACAAACTAGGCCATTTCGGGACTAACATATGGTTCAATTTTATTTTAATAATTCGCTTGCGCGTAGGGGTATTTAGCAGTGGGAGGCAACCGGAGTGCCCGGAGGAAACCGGAGTGCCCGGAGGAAACCGGAGTGCCCGGAGGAAACCCACGAGGTTGAGAAGGCGCCCCTATCTCCATGCCACATACGCTCACACCAGGGCTCGAAACCACAGCCGCAAACCAGAGGTGACCGGCCAGCTAGAGGACGAAGCGCGGCACTCTAGACCACTAGGCCATCTCAACCCCCTGTATTTTCGGAGTGACCATGAGACGGTACCATATATTATAGTTTATACCATATATTATAGTTTATACCATATATCATAGTTTATATCATATATTATAGTTTATACCATATATTATAGTTTGTATCATATATCATAGTTTATACCATATATTATAGTTTGTACCATATATCATAGTTTATATCATATATTATAGTTTATACCATATATTATAGTTTGTACCATATATTATAGTTTATACTATATGTTATAGTTTATATCATATATTATAGTTTATATCATATATTATAGTTTATATCATATATTATAGTTTATATCATACATTTAATAGTTTATATCATATGTTATAGTTTATACCATATATTATAGTTTATACCATATATTATAGTTTATATTGTATATTTTCAGAATGGTAATGAGACGATACCATATATTATAGTGATTGCCTTACTTGGATTAAGCGGGGTTCTAACCAGGTTATTTCTACCGGAAACTCTAGGATTGGCCATGGAGGATGTAGTACAGGTCGATCAGGAAGGGGGAGAAGAAACGAAAGAAACGCCCGCGAACGGCCATCCATTTAAAGAAACGCCCGCGAACGGCCATCCATTTAAAGAAACGCCGAACCTTACAAATAGACAATCAAACAAAGGCGAGGGGAACAAGAGCGGCAATCCAACGCCCATAATAAGTCTTTTGACTGAAAACACTAGACTTTAATTCTGTTATTAAAAATAAAAAGCTATATTGTAACCCGCATTATACGCAAGGGGGTGGGGGTATCATTGCTCCGCAGGGTGTGAATACTAATGTAAAGTTAGACAGAAAAGCATACCACGACCTGACTTTAACCAAGCTGGCAATCTGTGTGGGCCAATATCAATCCTAACTTTGAGGGGCACTATATAGTAACTTCTCTAAAATAGCTAAAGCAAAATGAATATATTAAAAATTTCAGTCAAATTACGTTATTCTGAACGAAGTTTTCACTGTTTGAAGTTTCGACAAGATGTGACAACAATACTTGTTAATCGAGACTCACAGTTTTTAATTACATCATTAAATGGCGATCGTGTATCAATCTGTTTACATCTCGGCCATCTGATGGTCTAGAGAGTTGAGAATAGGCTTGTCATGTGAACAAACGCCTGAATAAAGACCTGGGAAAAGTCATATTTAGCAATCATACAAGTAAGAGATATATTATCAGGTGCGGATCCAGGAATTTTTGCAGGAGGGGGTTTGCCACGTTTCTGTTACGGAAATCTGCCATCATCGTCTCTAAATTACATAGGCATACATACAAATTGAGCTTTTTAAACAGAGAAATCACTTTTATATTGATGTAGGATCACTTTGTGATGTAATTTCATTCATGCAAGGCATTATTTTTTTTTATGTAGCTGAGCAGGGGGGGGGGGGGGGGTGGACCCCCCAAACCCCCCCCTCTGGGTCCGCGCCTGATTATGTTTGTGTATCTTCAGATTTCCAAGGTGGCCCCACGTGCTTTGGAGTAAGACCTTGTAGGGAGGCCACGATAGGTTATGTGTCATTTATTAAATCACGTTCGCCACTTGAATTTATTTTCCAAATGTCATGATTTGTATCCGGTTTTGATGAAACTTAAAATATAAAATGTATGTTTATTCCCAAGTGTGTTACGCCCACTGTCAATATTGAGTGTGAAAGCTGAATGACGTTACGCTCGAATCAAATGGTCTTGGAGAAATGGAATGGGTATTAACGGCCTACTGTTCTAGGCTATGAGGGATATTTTCCCCGGACAGCGGCGCTACGGCCTACTCTTATTACATCGCATTCCAACTACCAAGTAATCTGTAGTATACACACCAATACACCCAGTCTTCACCTCTAAAGAGGGAGAACCACGGGGAATATTTCATATGAAGTATGTACAAAGTTTATAGGCCACAATTTCTTTCCGATTTTGATGAAACTTAAAAAAAATGTCAGTCATCTAATACAGAGGAAGAAAACGACTTTAGCGTTATCTCTGAAACATAATTTCAGTGATGCAGGAGGAGCTGTCGTGGCTCAGAGAGTAAGACGTTGGCTCTCTAATAACCTGGAGGTCCAAAGTTCGATTCTAGTTTATCCGATTTGGTTCTCTCTTGTCAGTTATTATAGAACAGAGGGTCTGGCACGGGACAACGTATAGTCGTTCAGATGGGACGAAAAAAACGAGGTCCCGTTTATACATTGGTGTGTACGTCAACGAACCATTTGCCAGTAGGAGGTCGTCGGCCGTCTTCATTAGCTCAATTTCCAAAATGGTTTCCCTTTTTTAGTGATGCAGAACGGAGCTAGGGCTTGACAAGGACAGCTGTCTAGTCGTTCGGATGGGGCGAAAACCGAGGTCCCGTGTACATACTGGCGTGTACGTAAAAGATCCGTTGGCAGTTGGAATTTGATATAGAAGGCCGTATCGCCGCTGCCTGGGCAAAATTTCCCTCATAGTGCCACACTGTATGCCCGTCTTCCATTAGCCCAGGTTAGGTGCAGAAGAGTAGGACGTTAAACCTAGTTTCATTAGCTCTGTAGAATGTTGTGTAAATCAAATTACATTTCGTTTCACTAACCCAAATCACCTTATGTCCAATGGCAATGGCCAGCAATGCAAATCAAATATCAAGTTATTATTCAGTAACCTGCAATCAATTTAGTTCTTTCCGTGACTTTACTGCACTTAAACAGTCAGTGATATCCGATAAATCTAATTCTAGAGTAAAGTCGCCATCAATATTCAGGAATAACAAGTTGTCCTGTCTCGCCTGCGTCAAATATAGTAGAACGTGGATTTGATTAAATTCCTTTCATATGACCGATGGAACGTTCTTCCGTACAATTAAACGCAGAATAATGTCTTGGAGGGGGTCTTCAACGATTTTAATAAAGTCTCTTGTCTGCGATACGATATTCGTGCCACGGCACGAGAATAAATAGCTAACGTATCAGCAGCCTTGCACTGGAACCGTTATATTTAACAGTGCCCGTGTCTTCTAGGCCTCTCCAACCCCATGGTGTTTCTCCTCTACGCTCAAGCGAATTATTGAAATAAAATTGAACAAATATTAGTCCCGAAATGACCTAGTTTGTGTCGAGTACTACATGAAGATGTGACAAGTTGTGCTGGAGAGGTCGCGTCAGGGGTCATACGAGCGGCTCTTGAGCTTATGACGTCAGACATTGATTAATCAAGCAGGGTTTACCAACAGTTCCGTGTAGAGCACACCAAAAACTCGACGAAACAGAGGGTGGGGTGCAATAATTTGACTATAAAAATGGCCTGTTTTGAATGAGGGAGTCGAGGGAGTCTGGGTAGTTCAGTGTGTGTTATAAGACCGTGACTCCCTAATCTGGAGCTAGCGTGTTCAATTCCGGTGTTAACCGGGAACGTTCATCGGAATATTCGGGCGTGTATCCCCGCGTCAGTGGTGTAGACGGGGCCTCAACGAGGGGACAACGACTAGTCGTTCTAACGGGACGAAAAACATAAGTCCCACGATCTACTCGCTTTGACTTTTGGAATCAAAAAAGAAAAGTAGACCATAGCGCGCTGCCCGGGCAAAATTCTGTAATGTGCACGTCTTCATTATGCCATTCGGTAGATTTTTCTTCATTTCTTTTCAGTGGATTTTCAGCTCTAGTGTATGAGAGGTACGTTCAGAGCTAAACTAGGTCGATCCTTGCCAGTGATGCAGGACCGAGGTCTCGTGTACACATCGACGTACAAAGAGCCCTTGGCAGTTGGAATTCGATGTAAGATTAGGTCGAAGTGCCGCTCCCCGGGCAAAATTTCTCATTAGCCCAGTCATCTCAATTTTCCAGCGTGGTTTCCCCTTGTCAGTGATGCAGAAGGATAGCTGCCTAGTCGTTCGGATCGGACGAAAAACCAAGGTCCTGTGTACACATTGTCCTGCACGTAAAAGATCCATTGGCAGTTGGAATTCGATATAAGAGTAGGCCGTAGCTCCGCTGCCCGGGCAAAATTTCCCTCATAGCACACTGTATGGCGTGAGAGAGAGAGATGACGTTTAACGCCCACTCGACACAAACCAGGTCATTTCGGGACCAACATATAGTTCAACTTTATTTCAATAATTCACTTGCGCGTGGGGGTCTTTAGCAGTGGGAAGAAACCGGAGTGCCCGGTGGAAACCCACGAGGTTGAGAATTGGCGCCACTATCTCCGTGCCACATACGCTCACACCAGGGATCGAAACCACAGCCGAAAGTTAGAGGTGACTGGTCAGCTAGAGGTCGAAGTGCGGCACTCTAGACCACTAGGCCATCCCAACCCCCCTCTGTATGGCGTATACCCGTCTTCCATTAGCCCAGGTAAGGTGCAGAAGAGTAGGACGTTAAACCCCATTTCATTTCATAATGAACAGTTTAGAACAATATATAATAATAAAGTCTGGTTTGTATGAGTTTATTCTCTCTTCGTATCTCGACTTGAATTGATATTAATATACCGTATTTCACTTTAAATTATTGGTCTTTATTCACTCAATATCTTTCGTCTGTGTTTTTTTTTTCTTATTTCATATATAAATCCATTTCTGAAAAGATAAATTTTGAAAATATATTTTTGTTTTCTTAATGTTCATAAAAGAAAAATACTCTTCAATTTACTAAAGTAATAAATGTAGCAGCAAGTCTTAGAATAACTGAACTCGGCTCTGTTTAATTAGCCGAGAGAGCTTAAAGGTAATATCACGTGACCCGTCCTCAGTCAAAATGTCGGAAGGAGATGTAGAAAATGGCGAGACGGCTGTGCTTATTTCCCAGCGTGATAGGAATATACGGATAGACCAAAAATTTAACGACATAGACAGATCGACACGGGTAAGTTTGTTTGTTAGGCCAAATAGATTTCATAGATAAGCCTGTTGTGTAGTCAGTGACTGTCGGGCCGATAACGGTTTATCGCTCGACTTGTGTTATATTCACCATAGAACACGACTCACGTGGGCCGTGTATCGTAGGCCTATAGCTATAGCCTGTAGTCGTATTGACTGTGTAGTCGAGTATAGAGAGAGAGATTGTACAACGTCTGCTTGAGTCTGTCTCCGCCAGATTGTTTGCAAATCGTGATTTTATCCGTGCTCACAGACTACAAATAGTACAAATCCGACTTTTTTTATTTAATAAAGTGTAGGCTTAGGTAGGCCTACTTCACATTTGACTTCATTGAACATTTTATTACACCTTCCATTCGATGTACACAGTGAACAAATTTCTTTACTACGACTACAACCTTGTATAGGCCAACCTTTATTTGCGTTCCCATCCTCTGTACACAGTGAACAAATTTCTTCACAACACGTATAACTATTATAGGTTCTACCTTTATTTCAGTTCCTATCCGATGTACACGACACGTACACAGTGAACAAATTTCTTCACAACTTGTCTCTTCTACCTTTATTTCAGCTTATAAAATAAATGTCATTTAGGCTTGGTGACGGTAACGAGTAAGACTAAGAGGATATAATAATGTCATTTAGGCTTGATAATGATAGGATACTTATCGAAACGTCCGCCTTTGTATAATTTCTATTAAACAAGTGATCGTTGTCTCATCTGTGTTACTATTGAAATGTGGTCGTATATTGTCGTCCGTCGGTTCGGCGTCCACAATTGCTTGTGGACGCTCTAAGGCTAAAGTTAATATCTGATTGACTTTAAATTTATACACAGTGTTTAAGGGCATGAGACGAAGAAGCCTATTGTTTTTCAGCGATTTCTGATCATAACTACCAGAGTTATGGCCCTTGATCACTTCAAAAAATCTTGTGGATGCTCTAGAGGCCAAAGTTAATATCCGATTGACTTTAAATTTATACACAGTGTTTAAGGTCATAAGATGAAGAAGCCTATTGATTTTCAGCGATTTCAAATAATCACTGCCATAGTTATCTCCCTTGATAACTTCAAAAAATCTTGGGATGCTATAGAGGCCAAAGTTAATATCCGAAGATGTCTATTGATTTTCAACGATTGCCAATAATTACTGCCATAGTTATGGCCCTTGATCACTTCAAAAAATCCTGTGGATGCTCTAGAGGCCAAAATTAATATCCGATTGACTTTAAATTTACACACAGTGTTTAAGGTCATGAGACAAAGAATCCTAGTGATTTTCAGCGATTTCAAATAATTACTGCCAGAGTTATCTCCCTTGATAACTTCAAAAAATCTTGGAATGCTATAGAGGCCAAACTTATCATCCGATTGACTTCAGATTGATACACAGAGTTTAAGGTGTTGAAACGAACAAGTATTTTGATTTTCAATGAATTTTGACCTCTTAATCAGATTTTAGTGTATTACAAATGTTTCATTACCAAAAAAAGTAAAAATATGCGACAACCCTTGTTGACTGCCCGAACGATTTAGCTACTGTGGGCGTATGTTTCGTTGCCTGGCAACCTATCTTTTAAAAATATATTAAAGTTTTTTTTCTTGAACTAAATCCAGCATGCACCTTACTTATTACATATCTTTCGAAAAATTCAGCAGGACACTTATTGTATATAAACATCGGTGAAATTGGAGATGGTTATAGTCGATTGTTTTTTAAGTATTTAATACAAGATCAGTACAGCCCCTGATAAAGGATATTGCGAGCTGACATGTTGTCGCAGTGTGAGCACGTCATTACAAGTCATTACAAGTCATTTTTGATACCAGTATCACCCAAATGTCCAAAAAGGGTTCATTAGTTCGCACGTGCACTAGTCCGCCACTATAAGAAATACTATCGATATGGGTATCAATAAACCTAACACTAACTTAAAGCCCCAATACCACTCTTGTTGTAACTGAATAATATGTCCCAATCTTCATTCTGGTCAACAAATTGCATTATTTTACAATATTCCAGTTACATGTAATTGATGATATAAATTTCATCTTAGCACACCTAATTTGAAAAATTGGAAAAATTCAACTAATTGATTTGAAAAGTCTAACGTAAACCTTTTCAAATGTGACTTGGATTTTTGAATTATTTTCGAACCTTCTGGACAAGTAAAATAGGTTGTAATAGATAATTTACACAACAGGTAGGACGCTTAAACATCTAGTACTTAGAATAAGGCTATTATTTATTTTCTCGAGCTGCCAAGCCACCAAGAGTGTTATTGTCCCTTTAACCCTATCGGTGGACTAATGAACCTACTGGCTAGTCAACCTGCAGACTAGTGAGCATTCTCAAAATGTCAGGGAATATTCTCGTGGAACCGAATACCCATGTATAAAATGTTTCGTACATAATAAATAGCCCTGTGAAATGGGAAATATTCTGTCGTGGTGCTGGGTATTGCCACTGTAGTCACGATACGATAAGTATTACGATTCAGGTTCCACGATACGATTCGTATCATGATTCTCAAACAGGGCAATAATTACCCAAAAAACAACAGGATAAACAAATAACTGATATGTCGAAGAAATTAAACTGTTTTATATCATGATGTGGATCAAAATAAGGACCAGAACAATTTAAGAGTGTTTATGTACCTATGGATAATGTGTTGTGTGGCGGGTTACTTACTAAAGCGAAAAACAAAACATAAAAAAGAATCGCGATACCTGGGACATAATTGATTCAATGATATTTTTGTGCCAGCACCAGTATTCCCGAGAAAGTCCCATAACCATTTCTATATTATTTTTGCGAACGTTGTGAAATTCCAACCTAGGTAACCGGGTTGGTGGGTGGGATCAACTGCAGTCTAGAGAAAATGATAATACATGTATGGAATCATTAATGGAAACATATCTTAATTTGGGTTTTATCGTATGGATCGAGATTTATCTTAGAATTATCCAAGGAAGTTTTCCGACAGTCCCCTATTTATAGTATTAGTAATGTTAGATTTTATACTTGTTCACATCATCTTTTGTCAAAGTGTTAATTTAATTACCCAATCAGATTACAGCAGGCCTTCATTCAAATGATCTACTCCTAAGGGTTAATGCATTTCATAGGACTTTATACCCAAATTAAGTTTTACAGCAGGTCTGCGTTCAAATGATCTACTGCCAGGACTACAAGATAATAGTAAATGTGTGATAACGGCACTAAACACAAAACAAAACGCGTCAGAACGGCGCTAAACCCAAAACAAAACGTATAAAAACACCTACATGTATAGACACAACCAACTACAGAAACATTGTAAGAAATAAACAACCATTATGATTTCAGCTTACAGCTGTGGTTTCGATCCCTGGTGTGAGCGTACGTGGCATGGAGATAGCGGCGCCTTCTCAACCTCATGGGTTTCCTTCGGGCAATCCGGCTTCCTCCCTACGCGCAAGCGATTAGTGAAATAAAATTAAAACCATATGTTAGTCTCGAAATGACCGAGTTTGTGTCGAGTGAATGTTAAACCCCATTTCTCTCTCTCTCTCGGATTTCATTTCGTTTTTATACTTTCCATGGCCTATACTACATGAAGATCTGATAGTTGTTGTGATAGGTCAACTAAAAGGTCATACGAGTGGCTTTTGACCCTATGACATCAGACGTTTGATCAGCATTGATGTTACTAGTGGATCACCCACAGTTCCGTGCAAAACATGTCTAATCATTGGCTAATCACTCACACCATTCAGAACACATCAATGATAACAACTCTTCCAGATCCTGGTGTGGTAAAGACAAGTAAAACGAAATTTTGAACTATAAAAAATGAAACGAAATAGGACTTGTGTTTTAATTTAAGTCGTAAGATTATCTAGTGTTGATATTTATTTAGATTTTGTTTTCTTTATTAAATATGAAATAATCAATCTGAATAAATGTTTAATGTGTATTAAAGCGCCAATCCCGATAACTTTTGGCGGAATAAAACTGCTTAATTTTGTGTTAAAATCCCTTAAAACCCATTACCTAAGGCCGACCAACTAACACGATATTTGTGATACGCTTGTAAATAACTTAAACCTGACAGTCTTCATCTGGAAATGGAGACCGTTGTATTATACAGTATTGGGATAAAACCAGACTTTTTTCTATAAAAATAATATGTAGGTGAAATTTACCTTTTGTTATCAAGTACAGTGCATGGGTCATTCACTGTATAGACCTCTCAAGAAACGTTAATCGATTATCAGGTCACCCAATGAAAAAATTGACCCGAAATCTTAAAAGGGTTACGTGTCCGGATAAGCAGTGTTGACGTACATGCCGAAACAACTCAATATTTTGAGCTGAAATTTTGAGACGAGATAAATACACCATGCCACTATATTTTGGTCCATAAATTTCACAAATATTCGGACTTCAATTTTTGAGACTCTGTTCTTATCGGGATTGTCCCTTTAAGCTGTGAGTAATTTAATATTTTGGCCTGTAATAAGCTTATAAGCACTGAGTATCAACAAGTATAGTAACACGTTTGGCACTGATCTGACTGTATGGTTAATTTTATAACTCTGGATAATCTCCTAATAAGTCTTACAGGTTACATTTGTCTTAGATATCACCGTTGGTGATGGCGGAATAGCCGACATTAATCCCTATTTACTACCACTACAAAGATTACAACATACAGCGATGACCAGCCTTGATATAATCAAAACGTTAATACATTAAAGATACATTATGGGAGATTAGATAAAGATCTGGCAGTTCTCACTATAATATTTAAAAACTAGATTATATAAAGGCAATTTGCAGAAGTGAAAATGTCAGTCAAGTTAATCCACTCTGAGAATTTTGCGGTTGAATTTTCGGCATTATTACTGAAGTCTGTACGATAAAAAACAAAGTCTTGATTATCCATTTCATGATTAAATCATAAATGAAAGTTGAGCAGCAAATCAGAACCTATTCCAACAAATATCACAGGCTATGACTTAAATAGTTGATTATTGTCTGGATAAGTTAATTAATGTCTAATTATTAATTTGGATCACATTTTAGGCCTAAAGAAAGACCTGTAATAGGCAGATTTAGTTCTTGCATAATGTATGTTTAATAGATAGATACCGATAAGGAAATATAAGAAGAAAATTAAAATCAATAGCACCGTTTGGTTATATATTATATCAGGTATACTATTAATGATGATGGCAACATGGCGACCTAATTTAACTCTTCTACTTCTCCCTCATTCAGTAGTCTTTCCTGCTATAATAGTTCAGACAGAGAGAAATGGGGTTTAACTTCCACTTGGCTCAAACTAGGTCATTTCGGGACTAAGATACGGTTCATTTATATTTCGATTATTCGCTTGAGCAAAGGGGTCTTTAGCAGTGGGTGGAAACTGGAGGACCTAGAGAAAACCCACGAGGCTCGACAGGCGGCCCTACTCCTTGTCATGTAGAACCAGAGAATCGAAAACACGCCAGTTGACTCATTGAATGACAGACGTTATACAAGGCGAACACGCTAACCATTCGGCCATTGAAAACTTTCTTAGTTCAATAGAAAATAAACATATTGTAAATTTCGTTCAAATTACTTTAAAGTTGGAATTTCATATTTGTAAGATCTATTTTAAAAATGTATTAAAATATAGCATTAAAATAGATAGTATCTAAATAAAATAAAGCCTTAAGATAGATGGTATCTATAAACAGTCCTACCTTGTTATATAAAGAATAATCTTATTAATGCTATATTTCAATATTGCCAGTTGAGAAATAGGCAAAAATATCATTTTCAACTTCAAATTCAAACGTTTCTTAGAAAATATGAAATTCCCGCTTTAATTGTAAGTGAAGTGTTTGAAATTTTGATAAGATGTAGTGTAGATTGTTTATTATTGGTGTAACGAAATCTCGGTTATAAAATCCATTTTAACGTTAAACAGTTATATCTCGTAGGTGTTCTAATGTATTTAAATCTTGAGCAAGTGATGAACTGGTCATGTGACGTCAATAGTCAGGTGTAATGCATCTTTAACAGTTTTAAAATTATGGGATGCATGACTGCTTCGAGAGAATGCACCATTATGATCTTCTTTTGATAGATCTGTGCATTCTGATCAAAAAAAATAAATGTCATTTCCTCAGGGAAATATTTGTTTGTGAGAGAGAGAGAGAGAGAAATGGGGTTTAACGTCCACTTGACACAAACTAGGTCATTTTGGGACTAACATATGGTTTAATTTTATTTCAATAATTCGCTTGCGCGTAGGGGTCTTTAGCAGTGGGAGGAAACCGGAGGAAACCCACGAGGTTGAGAAGGCGCCCCAATATCCATGCCACATATGCTCACACCAGGGATCGAAACCAGAGCCGCAAGCCCGAGGTGACCGGCCAGCTAGAGGTCGAAGCGCGGCACTCTAGACCACTAGGCCATCCCAACCCCCCATATTTGTTTGTAATCGAAAATGTGTAAAATGAATTAAGACAGACAAGAAAGGATTATGTAAATCTAGATTTGTATTTCAGAATCGGGAGGGATGGCTGAATAGTTATTGTGCACTGTGCACGCTGTGTAATAATGTCCGTCATTGAGTCAGTTGTCATGGTTTCGATTCCCTGGTTATACGTGACGAGGAGGAGGGTCGGCTGTCCAACCTCGGGGGTTTTCGCTGGGTCCACCGACTGCTAAAGATCCTTATATAATTGAAATAATTGAAAAAGAATTAAGCCATATGTTGGTCCCGAAATGGCCAACTTTGTGTCGAGTGAACATTTAACCCCATTTCTCTCCCTATTTCAGAATAACATGTAGGCCTACATTGATTTTAATCCAGTCATGTTTTTCTTTAATAACTTAAATAAAGTAACATATATTGACTTTGTGTTAATGCGTTCAATCTGGTGTGGAATGGAATCCAATATGACACGGATACTTATAGTTTTGTTGTGATTTTGTCCTGTATAATACAAGTGTCCGTCAGGTCAATCGGGACTACTTCCACCTTTTCATGTAGTCCTGTACTACCAGCTTGATTTAACATAAATAGCTTTTTGTGCATGGCTATGCCTTAGATTATGTTTTAGACTTAAAATAGATGACATTATTATATTTTTTATGGATACCTAGGTTCGTGAGAGTAATATTGTCGATAACCTGCAGTTTGAAAGGGATACAGGTCATAATAATTAAATACAAGATATTCAAAATACTGTTGTGTCGAGTGTATATATTTATCGGTACCAAGTCCCACTTGGCGTACTAAGGCTTGTCCGCAATGTATTAATTATGTAATTACCTTTAGTAACATCTGTTGAAAACTGTAGGCCGACTTGTTCGTTGACTGCTTTTTTTTCTATCCTCACGGTGGAGGGATCCACGCAATGTGATGGGGCGTAGCCTCGCCCATCAGGACGAATACCGGAAATAACGGTCAAAACTACAACAATACCTTCCAGGATAATCAAAATCTTTAAAGGTAAAAGCACTTCTTTCAACATGCACAGGTTCTGGATGACTTCATACATGTAGGTGAGTTCAGCTCAAAAGGGCATTGACCCTGAGATACACTTTAACATTTTTTATCAGCTGAGAAAGGACAGCAACCCTGCGAACTGATATACATTTAGACTTCTGATGATGGTGATGAAACCTGGTCAGATTATCTTTGTTGACAACATTATCAACCCTCATCTAATTAATAAATAAATGAACAGAAGTGGGATTCCGGATTGATTAATTAGTCGCACTCAGATTGTTTTCAGTCTTGGACTCACTGAGTTCTATTTCCTAATTAACTGCAGTTTATATTAAAATCTGCCAACAACATCCAGTGATTGGTTCAGTTCTAGAAAGTGAGGTTGTATTCAGCCTTCCTGTGGACGGACTCAGTTCTCTTCATGTGATTCAATGAAAGTTTAAAAAATACACCCAGTGTTTGTGTTTCTACTAGAAACTGAGGTGTGTTCAGTGAAGTTCAGCCTTCCTTGAACTGACTGACTTCTTCTCAGGTGTGTTCATTCTTTCTTGATCTGACTCAGTTCTCTTTACTTCATTAAACTTAACTTCTTGGATTACTTCAAGATCTTGTAATGTTAAACTGTGTCCAGACTTCTTAGGAAATGATGGGAGTCACTTCAAGATCTGTTATAATTTAGGTTTCAAGACCGGCCTACATTGACAGAAATTCTTGTATGCTAATAAACTTAATCAAGTAACTAGGGAAACCAGGATTATCGGAAGGTTCTACTAAACCTGAGTGGAGGATCGTGAAAAAAATCCGACATAGAACAAATGAGAATAGAATTATTGAAAAGATATTTTTTGGTGGGAGTTAGTCTCGTAGAGTAAGGGCAGAATGAAGGTAGGTTAATATTTTGTTGTAGAATTAGACATGCACAACCAGTATTTAGATTGTTCATCACCTTGCTCTAGTCTACGGTGTCCTAATATGACCAGAATGACCAGTCAGGTTTAAATACCGGTAGTAAAATTAATGTGTCATGGTTAATATCAATCAGGGTAGAATCTAATTAGTTGAGTATTTAATCTATTATTGTTTATTTATATTGTCAGTGTCTCCAGTGATAATCGCCTGCGAGCCCATAATTTATGGCCTAAAACATTCACAGTGTCCTGCTGGGTAATTTGAATTGATACCACATATGTGGGGGTGCGGCACTGTGACGAAGAGTGACACACAGGCCTACCATACATCTTTGATTTTAAATATATATACATAGATAATTTTGACTTAGGTATTTCAAGTTCAGTTATTATATGTCATGGAAAAGAATAAAACAACTACATGTTGGAAAAAGCAGATTCATTTTATAGAGAGAGAGAGAGAAATGGGATTTATCGTCAAACTAGGTCATTTCGGGACTAACATATGGTTTCATTTTATTTCAGTAATTTGCTTGCACGTAGGGGTCTTTAGCATTGGGAGAAAACCCATTCCTTTTATAATTTACTTTATCGCTACGGTGCTTTACTTTTTCATTATGGTGCTATACATGTACTTTATCTGGATGTGACAAGGACGGCTCTTGACTTTAGTTCTTCGGATGGGACGGAAAACATTGGGGTGCACATAAAAGATCCCTCGGCAGTTGGAATTCAATATATGAGTAGGGAGTAGTGTGGCTGTTCGGGCAAAATTGCCCTCATAGAAGCACACTGTATGGCATATGCCCGTCTTCATTAGCCCAGGTTCGGAGCAGAACAGTAGGACGTTAAACCCAATTTCATTTATCTGTATGGCGCTTTACTTTATCTCTAGGTGCTTTACTGTTACAGCGATTTATCGCTATGACACTTTATCACTATGACGAATCTTTACTAGCGTTATTAATAAAACTCTAAACAGTATTTTATTTTTATTTATTTAGATTTGATGAAAGTAATGATTGTATTATTATCGTTCATCTCTCTAACAATAATCGTTGATAGGCTTTATATTTATCTGTGATTAATCAGTATCTCGAGGGTATCGTGATATATAGTATTTTTATATCGTTATACATGCGTTATATAATAACTATTTCTGCCTATTGGATTTAAGAATATACAAATTATTAGTTTAGAGATTTATTCACTTGAGTCCATTTTTACCCCTCTAGAGCATCGGATGGCCAAGATTTTAAATTGATTAGCACACAATCGCCATTTAAGGTGTTAACGATGAAATAGATGATTGAGTCTGAATTGTCAATGACCATCGTTACGATAATAAACACTACATTTTGTCCAAACTTCAAACACACTTAACTTTGCACCGAATAAAGTAATTGGACTTTTAATTTTTAATTTTCTATTTTTGAACTGTTATAGCAAGATTTGCCAAAACGTCAAACACTCTTAACCTTGCATAGAATAAAGTAATTGGACTCATTTTTGAACTATTACAGCAAGAATTGCTATCTCTTGAAAAATGGGGGGTTGGGATGGCCTAGTGGTCTAGAGTGCCGTGCTTCGATCTCTAGCTGGCCAGTCACCTATGGCACGGCTGTGGTTTCGATCCCTGGTGTGAGGGTATGTGGCATGGAGATAGGGGCGCCTTCTAAACCTTGTGGGTTTCCTCCGGGTACTCCGGTTTCGTCCCACTGCTAAAGACCCCTACGCGCAAGCGAATTATTGAAATAAAATTAAACCATATGTTGGTCCTGAAATGACCTAGTTTGTGTCGAGTGGAGGTTAAACCCCATTTCTGTCTCTCTCTTGAAAAATTTCCGATATTAGTTGTGTTGGAGTATTTGAATAAAACATTAACTCCTTTTTTGTTGTTTGTATTGAGTGGGTGTTATTCCCTGGTTGTGTGTAATAATAGAATAGAAAGTATGAATTATATTGTTATTAGTTGGTCGGTGGTGGTGACAGGTGGCCCCCTGGTTACACTGTCGTTATTATCAATAAAACTTTGTTGATTGTATCAATATAGCCATGTCATTCAGGATTTTCATTCCTGACCTCTAGTCTCTTATAGTAGTAATCTCATGGGTTCCTCCGGGTCCTTGTGTTTATTGTATCATTCCACACCACAGTCCCTTATATTTGTAACCTCGTGGGTTCCTCCGGGTCCTCGTGTTTATTGTATCACTATGGCTGTGTCATTCCACACCACTAGTCCCTTATATTAGTAACCTCGTGGGTTCCTCCGGGTCCTCATGTTTATCTTATCACTATGGCCGTGTCATTCCACACCACTAGACCCTTATACATGTATTAGTAACCTCTTGGGTTTTCTCTGGGTCCTCTGGTTTCCAGGAGCGTTGGATGGCTGAATGATTAACATGTGCAAGCTGTATCATAAGGGGGGGGGGGTGGGATGGCCTAGTCGACAAGAGTGCCGCGCTTCGACCTCTAGCTGGCCGGTCACCTCTGGCTTGCGGCTGTGGTTTCGAGCCCTGGTGTGAGCGTATGTGGCATGGAGATAGGGGCGCCTTCTCAACCTCGTGGGTTTCCTCCGGGCACTCCAGTTTCCTCCCACTGCTAAAGACCCCTACGCGCTAGCGAATTATTGAAATAAAATTGAACCATATGTTAGTCCCGAAATGACCTAGTTTGTGTTGAGTGGACGTTAAACCCCATTTCTCTCTCTCTCTCTCTCTGTATCATAAGGTCTGTCATTGAGTCAACTGGCGTGGTTTCGATTCCACGGTAGTACGGGACAAGGAGTATGGTTGCCTGGCCAACCTCCTGGGATTTCTCTCTTGGTTCATCCGGTTTCCTCCCACTGCTAAAGACCCCTACTGGAAGCAAATTAGAACATATTTGTCTCCCATGTTTCAATGGACGTTCACCTCCCCCTCTCTGTCATTAAGTAAAATCAATTGAAATGATTAATTGAACGAAAAGTAATACATATTAATCGTTATTTGATCGGAAGTTGGTGATGAGCTTGCAGGGAAGCCATTCGCCTCATCAATCAATGTGTTTTAATAGGAGAGAACATAGCGACCATCTTATAATTATTGTAGTCGTTGGTCATCTACACAGGGTAATACAATATCGCCATCAAATGAAACACGGCAGATGTCAGACATGGATATTATGATCTGTTTTAGCTACCGTTTACACATTGGTGTGCACGTTAAAGATCCCCTTGACAGTTGGAATTTGATGTAAGAGTAAGCCGTAGAGCCGCTGTCCAGAAAGAATTGCCCTCACTGTATGGGTATAACGCTCGTCTGTTTATTACATAATATATCGAATCCTAATTAAATTCTCGGAATATCCACTGCCGTTATTTTTATTTCAGAAAGTGTTGTAGGTCTAACTCTTTATAGAGTTTATCAACATAAACACAAAGCGCCCAATGTGCTCGTGCAGCCTTCGACGTCACGCGCAGGTATAACCCTAAATGCTCAATGAGTGTTTTTCAGGGAATCCAATATTTTTCTAGTAAGATTGGATATCTCTACTTTCCATATATACCAAAATTGCCATACTTTTATTGGCGATAGCCACCTGATAAATACTTTGCGGGCAAGCCATCTTTAAGTCTGCATAATGCTTTGTGAACTCAGGGCCTGGCTAATAATGAAGGGCTGAATTATGTCTTCTGCAACAACTTGTTGAAGAAGATGAAAAAATGAATATTTATTACCAGAAACGATTATGAGAGAGAAAGGAAGTTGTGACGTGACGTAGGCGACATGTATCAGCTATGATTTACGATATTAAATTTTCTTCTCCTTATTTTCTGCTCTGAGAGTTGGAATTTGATTAAATATTTTTGTAGTGTTATTGATTTCGAATTTTTTTTTGTGAAGTTGACCTTTTTCATCATCAAATTAAACAGCTGGAATACATGGGGAAATACCAAAATAAGTTTTTTTTCAGTCCTTATTTTATCTTTTATTTATTAATTCGATGTGGTCTTGTCAATATCAAGCGTTTAGAGAGGTGGATGTGGTGGGCTTGTCAATGTCAAGTATTTTAAGAAGTGATAAAGGATGGTCTTGTCAATGTCAATTATTTAAAGAAGTGATATTGGGTGGTCGTGACAATGTCATTTATTTTATGAAGTGATATGGCATGGTTTTGTTGATGTCGAGTGTTTAAAGAAGTGATATGAGGGTGTTCTTGTCAATGACGTGAGTAGGAGGAAACATCACTGCCTGGATAACATACCTTTCTAGAACACCTGGCCCCAAGTTCACAAATTTTTATCACTCAGACTTAAGTTGAGAATTTGCTCAACTTTCAAACACTCTTTATGAGAAATATATTTAATCCAAAATCACAACATTTTGCACGTAGTTTCTTATTAATGTATTTGATACATTAAAACAACAAAACTTTTTTAAAGGGCTGTATTTTAGTCAAAATAATGCCAACAATTTTGAGTAAATTCTCAACTTAACTCTGAGAATGCTTTGTGAACTCGGGGCCAGAGGACATAATGTCTGTCTGTCTTGTCTTTGGGGGTCACGGTGTCTAAGTGGATAAGGCGCTGGTTCGCTAGCCTGGAGGTCGGGTGTTCGATCCCAGGTTGGGTGTTCGATCCCTGCATTGGCCGAGAAAGTTCATCTCGATTTCACCTCGGTTTCCCCTTGTCAGTGATGCAGGATGGAAAACTTTCTAGTTGTTCGGATGGGACGAAAAATTGAGGTCCCGTGTACACATTGGCATGTACGTAAAAGATCCCTTGGCAGTTGGAATTCGATATAACTGTAGGCCGGGCAAAATGTCCCTCATAGCACACTGTATGACATATGCCCGTCTTCCATTAGCCCAGGTTAGGTGCAAAAGAGTAGGACGTTGAACCCCATTTTCCTCATTTTCGGTTCTTTCCCGTCTTCCATTAGCCCAGGTTAGGTACAGAAGAGTAGGATGTTAAACACCATTTCATTTCATGTCGCTCTTGTCTTCATTAGACCTGGTCGAAGCAGAAAAAAAGGGCCGTGGAACCCATTTCACCTGTTTGAATTGGGATGATACAAACTAGGTTTGTCGTTGAGTCAATTGGCGTGGTGTCGATTGACAGGTTGTACGTGACAAGGAGTAGGGTCACCTGTTCAACCTCGTGAGTTTTCTCCCAGTCCCTTGGTTTCCTCCAACTGCTAATTATAAAGACTCCTACATGTACACACAAGCAAATTATTGAACCATATGTTAGTCCCGAAATGATCTAGTTTGTGTCGTGTAGACATTAAACTCTCTCTCTATCTCTCTTTGTGAATTAGGTCCATGATCTACAGTGCCATTGACTAAATATACCAGCTAATTGACCAAGTTTTAAAACCGCCTAGATACTATACTGTAATTGGTAATGTCAGTTTAGAATGTATATATCATTATTATAAATCTATATTTAGACCGGTAAGTAAAAATAAACAGAGAGGTTGTTTAAACCATCTGGTCAAATAATTCACCTCCCGACACCTGGCGTCTGTCTGTTGGCAGTTATTGACTGAACACAATCAAATTATCTCCCCTGGCATTGCACTCCTATTTTGTTTTTGAAAGTATTTTTATTCAGTATCTGCAATATGACGCATATTTTGTTTTCGAAGGTGTCTTTTTTTTTTATTTACGTGTTTTGTTAACCTGCAGTATGAAACATATTTTGTTTCCGAACGGGTTTTTAGTTTTATGTGTTCGGTACTCGAAAGAGTTTTTATTATTATAATTTTAGTCCGAAGTTGCAGACAAAACTGTGTATGGCGCAAACATTCTGCCGTGCTACACTTTGTTGTCCTCTGTGTTTCTATTTATTAAATTAAAATTGTATTAGTTTGACAAGTGGGTAGGGTTGTACGGTTGGGACAAAAAAATCTTCTCAGATTGCCCTTTTTAATTTATGTCACCAGTCGATTGCATCACCATTCACGTCACATGATTTAACATGGCCGCGACCATCAGCCATGTCTTCAAACAATCATGTGACGTCACCAATGGTAACAAATTTTACAATCAGGCAAATGCTTTGGCGAATCGGAAACACTAGGCGAATATAATTCCGCTTAAATTGTTGGATACGCTAGTCGAATGCATCTTAAACTGAATTGTTATAGAAATGGTAACAAAGATATGATGACTTGAAAACTTCCCAGCATTCCACATATACTGTCATTAACAAGCCAGAGCCACCTATAATTGTTGGGTAAAATCATGAAAGGAAAATTTTTTTTAAAAAGTTTTTACAGCTAGAACTATTGTTATAGACTGAAGATACAATCATCTCCACTTGAACTTAGGTAACAAAAACATCAGTCTTTATCTTTATAACCTCTCTCTCTCTCTCTCTCTCTCTCTCTCTCTCTCTCTAAACCACTAAAAACAACATAGGTTAAATAACTGTTAAACCTTTTTAAGTTATTAAAAGTAAAAATAAGTTGTAATGTGTTTTAAAGCATTTCTTCTGGTATTTAAGCTAGTGTGTGTTGAGTAGAACGGTAAAGTATATAAAATACTTGTTAACATGTAGGTGGTCTATATAAACACAGGTAAATTAGTATAAACCAGGTATATAATATAAAAACAATTCACATTACTGACCTATATATGAACTATTCTTCCATACAGTCGTTTTTACTTTCCTAATATTTGTAATTAGTTTTTTAATAACCCACTCACCTAATTATTGAAATTCCTAACACACAGACCCAATTTATTTAAAGTCAGACATTTTTAATTAGGGTTCATTAAACTCGGAAACCATAAAAGAGATATGTATTTGTTAAATGAAATGAAACATGTTTGAGTTTAACCTCCTACTTCAGAATATGAAATGAGATAGAGTTGAATGTCCTCATGTTCTTCACTGACTTGGTTAATGAAGACTGGCATACGAAATACCAAACTGATCCCGCAGTGAATATTCGCTTGGCCGCTACAATCACTGATAAGCATGACATCGAGGCTTGATGAGTACGGCATATTAACTTTTTTACTCCGACAAATTAAATTCTCAAACATTTTTTTGAGGTAAAATAAAAATAAATAAAGACGTTTGAAGTATTTGTAGTTAAAAAATATTTCCTATTTAGTGTTTAAATGGGTATTAAAATGAGTAAAAAGCATCATTTTGTCCGAAGCAGTTAGGTGTTAAGTAAACATTGCACGAGCCGTTGAGCCAATGACTACGAGGCGTGCAGTCAACGCACGTGTTTTGGACAGCCATCGGTTACAGGGATAATTCGTTAGTAATTCTCTGTGAAACAGGTTGACGAAATACATGTGCTATAGGGGAAAGATTTTCCAGGACAGCGGCTCAACCTCAATAATAATAATAATAATCTATTTATAAAGCACTAAATATCCAACTAACTAGTTGCTCAAGAGCGCTATCGAATTTCAACTTTTAGTATGTGCGCACCAATGTGTACACAGGACCTTTTTTTTTATCCCATCCGAACAACTAAACAGCTGTCCTTGTCAGGCCCATGTCTTTAAAGAAAGAAAACTTGAAATATATTTACAATGAATATTTATTCTTGTCCCAAACCAATTTCTGAATTAGTTGGATACAATTTTACTGAAATACCAACAACCAGTTGTCGGGTTGGATTGGAGACGGTTGTACGTGACAAGGAGAGGGGTCGCCTATCTAACCTCGTGGGTTTTTATCCGGGTCCTCCGGTTTCCTCCCACTGCTAAAGACCCCTACGCTCAAGCGAATTTGTTGCAGGGTTCAATTTAGTCTAAAACCTATGAGTAGCAAATTTTGGCTAATCAATTCAAAATTTGAATAGCATTTGCTCAGATTTGTTGAATTAGAATTTAACTGTGCGTTAGTCCCGAAATGACCTATACCCCATTTCTCTCTCTCTCTGGATTGGAGACCTACAATGTGACTATCTGGATTATTTGTGACCTACAATGTGACTAGCAATAAGCTTTGGTCTGGATAAACCTAGCTAGAACTCTGACCTGTGCCTGGCCTCATTGACAACTTCCAGTTGGGTTGTTTTTCTCCAAGTGACTAGATTGTACAGTTGTTCATCGTATCACTCAATATAAGGGTCGCTTGATCCCTGTCAATATTTCTAACGGTCATTTGGAGTCGAAATGACATGTGTTGGACAAACACTGTATTGCCATTTTACATGTTCACTCAACATATCTTATGGCTGGTGTACCCTGTTGATTAAAACACCATCTATTTCTGATAAAGATATTTAAGAAAAGAAAGCCAAGTACATCGATTAAAATGAAAATGAATGTATTGTTGCTCTGTGAAGTTTGATAAATACAAATGATTTTTTTAAACGGTTTTCTATAATTACGTGTACAAGCATTTCCTACTCGTACAGGGAACCACGGTGGTGAAGTGGGTAAGACGCTTGCTCGCTAACCTGGAGGTCGCGTGTGTGATCCCTACATTGACAAGGGGGTTGGGATGGCCTAGTGGTCTAGAGTGCCGCGCTTCGTCCTCTAGCTGGCCGGTCACCTCTGGCTTGCGGCTGTGGTTTCGATCCCTGGTGTGAGCGTATGTGGCATGGAGATAGGGGCACCTTCTCAACCTCGTGGGTTTCCTCCGGGCACTCCAGTTTCCTCCCACTGCTAAAGACCCCTACGCGCAAGCGAATTATTGAAAATAAAATTAAAACCATGTGTTAGTCCCGAAATGACCTAGTTTGTGTTGAGTGGACGTTAAACCCCATTTCTCTCTCTCTCTCTCTGCATTGACAAAAAAGTTCGTCAGTATTTTTCGATATTATTTCTCCTTGTCAGCGGTGCAGGACGGAGGGACTGGCGAGGACGGCTGCCAATTCAAGGGGATGTGACGAAGAATGAGGCAAGGTATACACGTTGCCGTGCACGCTAAGGATCCCTGGCAGTTGGAATTTGATATAAGTGTAGGCCATATTGCCGCTGCCCAGGCAAAATTACTCTAATAGCGCACTGTATCAGGTATGCCTGTCTTCATTAGCCAGAGCAGAACAGTTGTTAGTTAAAACCTATTTCATTTAACAGTTGTACGAAAATTGCATATTTATTATGTTGTGAACATGATGGAGTATAACTGGTGTATAAAAGCTAATTAAACTTGTGCGCATCCATACCATAATTATATTGTATTAACAATCAGTCGAACGGAACGAGATGAAATTATTTCTTCAGTAAGTATTATATATATGGTTATAATAGGATATGTAAAATTGACTAGGTGAGTGAATCAATTCAAATAATATAAATTATGTTTTATGCATCCAAATGATTGTCACAGGAGGCTGTATCTCACTTGACAACCAGTTGGACAACCCGGTTGGGGATACACTGTATAAAAAAATAGCAATAAGGATAATAATTACTATAAGTTTACACTGAGCTACATACATATTGGCACGGACAAGATAATGATCATCCAGAGAACGTTTCTTTAATAAAATTAGTTCTACTGTACATAAGGCCGTGCAAAACCTGCCACATGACACCTATCACAGTCCTACACTCCCTAGGGGGGTTGGGATGGCCTAGTGGTCTAGAGTGCCGCGCTTCGACCTCTAGCTGGCCGGTCACCTCTGGCGTGCGGCTGTTGTTTCGAGCCCTGGTGTGAGCGTATGTGGCATGGAGATAGGGGCAGCACTCCGGTTTCCTCCCACTGCTAAAGACCCCTATGCACTAGCGAATTCTTGAAATAAAATTAAACCATATGCTAGTCCCAAAATGACCTAGTTTGTGTCGTGGACGTTAAGCCCCATTTCTATCTATCTACCTACACTCCCTGTCTCGTGACACCTGTCACAGTGCTGCACACCCGGTCACATGACACCTGCCACAACCCTGCACACTTATCTCAAACCTGTTTAGATCAAAATGGAGTGATCGAGTGCCCCTGTACGTAGCAAGAAGAGAGGGGTTTATCGTCCACTTGACACAAACTACGTCATTTCGGGACTAACATATGGTTTAATTTTATGTCAATAATTCGCTTGCACGTACGTAGCAGTGAGAGAAAACTGGATGACCCTGAGAAAACCCATGATGTTGGACAGGCGACCCCACACCTTGCCACGTACATCCGGGGATTCAAAACCACGCCAGTTGAATGAATGACAGGCATTATGATACAGCACGCACGGTTTTAAAGATGATTCTCTATACACTTGTAAAAATCCTTCATCTGACCTTTATATAAGTATGTACGTGTCTAAATAGATAGAATGAGATAGAATCATTCATTCCAGGAACTTATTGGTTTTCAGAACAAATCTCTTGTCAGTTTCAATGGTACAAAAAGAGTAAAAATAGCAGAGATTTGTAATACATTTTGTTGCATCGTGATTGTTATTCAGTAATCCATTAGATGGTAATTAGTCTAATAATTGATTTCTTCTTTTAATACGACCATCAGTTCTAAAGGGCCACAATACAGATTTGAAATGCGGTTTAACAACGAGCATACATCTATGAGGGAATTTCCCCAGGACAGACAGTGGAGCTATGGTCTACTATTTCAAACCTGGTGTTGACCCTTGCCAGTGATTTCCCCTCAATATTTCAATTTAAAAAAATATAAAACCTGTTAAAAATAATTGTGGTGCTATCACGAATGTTTGTCTAATCAGTCCTATCAAAAAATGGCAGATTATGTGTATACCAGAGTTGATTCATGTATAAACATTGAAAATATATTTCAATGATAAAAATATAAAGCCAATAAAACTAGAAATGAGCTGCCATCACGAAGGTTTGTTTAATCTGGCCTAATGAATCGGTCGAGTAGATTGTTTGAAATGATCCCCCGTAGGTTCGTTAATTAGTTGATGTGATAACCTTGATGTTAGTCTCGGCAGCTCAAGGTCAACGGATCAATAATACGCACTTATATGTGGATATTATTGACTGAATGTCGGAAATAAAATGTGAGATTATTTTTATAATACCTTGATTGATATTATGGGAATTAATCTGATCTCTAATATCCTTTGATAGCCTTTAATAACCAGAACTCATGTAGTATCCTTTGATAGACTTTAATAACCAGAACTCATTTTAACGGTTCGAGCTATAGACTGTTTCAATAAATATCCAGACCAGTTGTCTTAGGTCATTTCGGGACTAACATATGGTTTAATTTTATTTAAATACTTCGTTTGCGCATAGGGGTCTTTAGCAGTGGGAGAAAACCCACGAGGCTGGACAGGCTACCCTACTCCTTGTCACGTGCAACCGGGGTTCTATCTCCAAACAACATATGCTGACACCAGAGGTGACAAACCAGCTAGAGAACGTAGTGCGACACTCTAGACCACTAAATCGTTTAACCCCTAGCAATAGTCTGGTATTACCGGTAGTGTTTTCGTTTTCATTTTATACACAATTTCTGTGATTTTCAGTTCAATTTGTCCATTTTGAACAAGGAATCGGAAGTGAATTAAAACAAAGAATGAGAAATAGGGTTTAACGTCCACTCAACACAAGCTAGGTAACTTTGGGACTAACATACGGCAATCCAACCCTCTGAATAAAAACAAGCGCATTCGGTCATCTCCCCCATCTCCTCATTTGAATTAAGAGTAGGACGTAGAAGAATTCCCCTCATAGTACACTGCTCGGGATTCCTATCTTCACAGGTGGGTACATGCCAATTTCGCTTGGGGGTAGCGAAAATGAGACTGATTGATGCACATGCCACTAATACAAGTGAAATTTATAAGAGTGGGGTGGGTCAGGTGGCATGCTGCCATATCCTACATGTAGATATTGGGGTAGGATTTACACCACACCCCTGCATCTTCATTAGCGCAATTAGTGTGGAACAGTAAAATGTTAAACTTCATTTCATTAATTAGGCATCAGTCAGTACTTAATTCACGCTGTTTTTTACTTCTGAAAATGACCTAATTTGTGTTGAGTGGAGGTTAAAACTTTTACTCTGATTTGAATTAGAAAATAATGAGATAGAGAGAGATGGGGTTTAACGTCCACTCGACACAAACTAGGTCATTTCAGGACTAACTCATGAATGATTCAATTTTATTTCAATAATTCACTTGAACTACTGAATGGTACCAAACCAGTTACTATAGAGAGAGAAAGGAAGAGATAGAGAAAGAGAGAGAGAGACCACTAGGCCATCCCAACCCCCCAAATTAGAAAATAAAGTTGTACATATTATTTATATTATGACAGATGGATGGGTTTGATCCAGGGTAATGACAATACAGTGTAAGGGAAACAACTCTATTTAACAATGTCTTAGTTGTGTTGTGAGATTTTTAGTTTTATCATAACTATACACAATTGAACTAAATAGAAAATATTGGAAAATTGTAGTAAAAGAGAGGAAGGGAAATGGGGTTTAACGTCCACTCGACACAAACTAACATATGGTTTAATTTTATTTCAATAATTTGCTTAAGCATAGGGGTCTTTAGCAGTGGGAGGAAACCGGAGTACCTGGGGAAAGCCACAAGGTTGGACAAGTGGTTTCTAATGTAGTTAACTATATACAGTCAGTGACCTGTGGTTGAAGTCAGTGGTGTAACAATCCCCTACTTATAACAGGAATAGCGTCATTTATCTAATCTACACTCAGCAAACCTGGGCATATTCCGTAACCTCCGGAACCTACATCTAACCTCGGCTGTATGACAAATTCCGCCATATTGGAACTACAGTAGAACTTGCTCGGGCGTGCACTCCTAATCAGTGAACACTTGCTTCAACGAGCACCAAAAAATCCTCCCGAGCGATTTTTAAGTAATTTAACCTCTACTAAACACGCACCTGTTCAACGCGTGCAACGGGCACCACGATTAATTCCCTCCATAAAAATTCTACTGTTTCAACGGTCACTCCTCTAACAAAACATCGCCCATTCAACGGCCATTGTTGAATGATACCATCTTGTCGTTCTTTCTTTGAAACAATCCCGCTAATCCCGTGAGTAGTAGTTAATTAACTGGACCCCCACTGATCAGGTAAAAAGAAATGTAAAAATAACAATCAACCCGGGATTATCTGTTAATTAATCTTTTGTTTTATTAAACGACTAACCTAATAATTGTTGACACAATGACAAGTTTACAGAAGTTATGTTCGAGATTTGAGTAAAGAATTTTCGTTCGGCGCAAGATTCAACGGCGCTCAAATTTATCGATGCAAGTATTGATGTTCGCTCCCAATGGACCCAAGTGTAATTAATTTATGTCAGCACAAAAAGCGCCGAGATTTTATTAAGTGGTCGCGTAATTGCTAAAATAGTTGGGGTGGGAAATTCTCAAATTCACGGCATTTTGAAACGCTTTTAGATGCTATGAGTATGATGAAAGTAAAGGAAATATTGGAGGCCAGAGACCCAGTATTACTAAACAAACACGTATACGCGACTACTTTGAATTCACAACTAGATAAAAAGTACATGTATTGTTATTGTTATACTACATGAATAAAACAATAGATGCAATCTATATCTTTATTTTTGGTGGGATGGGTTGGGGCAATATTGGATACCTCTAGTCAAAGAGCACCTCCATTAAGCAAGCATTTTCGAATTTCCCTTGGGTGCTTGCTTAATACAAGTTCTACTGTACTTTAAAGGTCCGGATGAAACATGGCTGCGCCCATACCGAACACAAATTGGCGACCTATTTGACTAGCGACCTAATTGACCGATCCAGCTGTAAGATAATGACGAAATTACACTTCTATTCTGAGCTAAAGGAATGGATAAAAAATAATATATTCTACTTTCATTTGATAGACATAATGTTGGATTTTATTGGTTGATAAATAGATGAGTTAAGGCGACTGTTGTCTTTATTCTAAATAGGTTTCCAACGAACAGGTTGCAGCTCGATCAGTCGCTACAGCCTACTCTTATATAGAATTCCAACTGCCAAGGGATCTTTTATGTGCATGTGTACACAGGACCTCGGTTTTCCATCCCATCTGAATGACTAGGCAGCTGTCCTTGTCAGGCCCTTCTTCTGCATCACTGACAAGTGGAAACCACGCCGGAAAATCGAGATGAACTTTCTCTGCCAGTGCAGGGATCGAACACCCAACCTCTAGGCTAGTGAGCCTTGCCCACGTAGCCACAGTTATGAAGAACTGATCTATGCTGCTACATAGAACCAGATGGATGGACCTGTTTATAATACGATTGAATCTAAGATTATCTAGTGTTGCTATTTTTATTTTGGTTTCTTCAATAAATGTCAAATAGAATAAGTCAGGAAAAAATTTAATATTTTAGCAACAAATACAAATGATGCATTGTTACTCTAGATATAATCAATCTGAGTACATATTAGCGTGGATTTTATTTTGAATATTTGCCGAAAAGTGCAAATCACCCATCGTTACTTTTAGTTTGTATTTATAGACTCGCCATGACAACCTTCCTTTTATGTTATCCACACATAAAACTAACTAGATAAAAATTATCAGCTTCTAAAATCCAACATCATTTATTCAATTATAGGCACATCGTAATGAGACATTCTGCTGAGATTATTTATCTCTTGCACACTGCACATACGATTACTGATAGCAGTTGGAATTCAAGAACTGCTCAGATCAGAAAGGATGTGGAAGTTGGAATTACCTATATATCGCCCCTCTCGTCGCAGCGTTTCGTTTGATTAGAGATAATCCCACTTAACACTGTTTTAATGGAAGCAAATTTTTATTCCAAATTATGACTGGTCAATAGTCCAATTAACAACCAAAAGCTAACTGCGTAACAATAACATTACTCTTTAAACAGAGCTCCATATTTGACCAAATATGTTTTTATAACGTTACATCATGACTCATGATTTTATTATGCCCAATTAACCAGTGCATAGCAGAATGTTGTGTGAAAAACGAGGCTATCGAAATGGATACAATGTATACAATACTGTCGTCGTTTTTAACACCTTAAATCACTGTCCAAAGTTTTAGGGAAGCACCAGATTAAACGAAGGCCTGTACTTAAGATTTGACCGGGAAGAAAAGACACACTCCCTCAAAAGCTCAAGTACCAGAAGCCACCCCAGCAATGGCCAGAGAGAGATTTCTCGGGTCATTGCTTCAGGAATATGATATCGCTCTTCACCTCGATCTTGATGTTGTGTGGCAAATATTGTTATACGGTCGGGGGGGGGGGGGGGCTTACAGTTATTCAGCACAAAATATTGATATATACCGGTACACAAGACGATAGTGTTGTCCTTGATTCATTACTTTCTGTCGATAATATTGTAGTCATAACTGATCATGAGCTTTTATTAGTATTAATAGTACCATATAGTTGAAATCTAATTTGAACAAAATGTCCCATTATGAATAAGTTTAGGTCGTTGAATTCATGAAAACATCAAGATAAAATATTGGCTGATATCTAAGTATATGCTTCAGTCAAGATTTTAAATCTAATATTTTTGTTGTGAAGTTTAACATTTTGGAATAGGAGTGAATGTTGAGATGTTATTAGATATGTTTACATTAGTAATTTGGAAGAATTTTAGCGTGGATAACAGGTATGTTTTAAATCGCGTACATATTTTGGAAATCGGAATGGCAAGGGCAGTGTCGGGAAGTTTCGACTTTAAATTGTGGAGGGTGTTGCGAAGGGGCTAGCTGCCTCCCTCTAGGATAATTAACTTGTGAAAAACGTGATTTAAGGTTATAAGCTGCGAGATAATTTTGGTTTGATTTTGTCAGGTTTTATGATGGGAGTGGAGTAAATATATTTGTTATATTATCAATAGTCAGCTGATTGGTTATTATCAATTAGGCAATACCGACTTTTGTTTTTCTGTAGCGTTAGTTTTGGATTTCTTTGAAAATAGACAAGGGTGAAATGGGGTTTAACGTCCACTCAACAGAGACTAGGGGTTTCATTAATTCGTTCTTGCCCATGTCCTCGTACGGTACTTGTCTTAGCCATTGTCCTAGTCTTTGCCTTTGTCCTAGTCTTTGCGCTTTGTCCTTGTCTTTGCCTTTGTCCTAGTCTTTGCCCTTGTCCTAGTCTTTGGCCTTGTCCTAGTCTTTGCCCTTGTCCTTTTCCTAGCTTCACCCTTGCCCTAGCCCTACTCCTTGTCCATGTCCTTGTCCTCTCCCTTGTCCTTGCCCTTGCCCTTGTCCTGATCCTTGTTTGTTCTAATAAATCTTTCTTTTCAATTTGCGTATTCATTGTCATCTGGTATTCTCGAGTCTAGACCGTCTGGCATCTTTAAAAGTTTCGGCTCTGATGTTCTTTTGAAGTCTGTTGCAAAAGATGTTGAGACTAAAACAGGGTTAAGATTAGGTTTAAAAACCGTGGGGCCTGACACATTAATGTTTATACTAACATTCCCTCACTAGCCCAGTAATTAAGTCATTGACTATCTGTCAAACATCATGTAATTTAATTGATTAAGTATCCAGAAAATCCAGAAAATGATATTTTACTCACCAAGGCATACATGACTGTTTGAATTTTCTGATGCTGGATTTCTTTAATTACATCTACAAAATAAACGTGATTTATTTATGAATTTAACCACTAAAATTCTAAAGTTGGTCTGTAATAGGTAGATAACCATGATAGTTACTGTAACAGAAACAATTTGTTAAATATTTCTAAATGTTTCTTAATAAATACCACACAAGATTATGATATTACCAACAGAGCTGTGATTCCCCCTTGTCAGTGATGCAGGACAGAGAAAGCTGTCTAGTTGTTTGGATGGGACCAAAAACTGAGTTCCTGTGTACACATTGGCGTGCATGTAAAAGATCCCTTGACAGTCGGAATTCAATTTAAGAGTGTCCCTCATAGCACACTGTATAGTGTATACCCGTCTTCTTTAGCCCAGTTCGCAGCTGAAGAGTAGGACGTTAAACTCCATTTCATTCTATTTCCAACAGGGCCAGCTGGTAATGGAAAAGCAGCAAAGGTACTGATTTTGACCAACAGAATAAATAAATTCGATCAATGTACTAGAAACTTTGGGCACCATATTGAAACATCTGGTAGCTATATAATGTTAATTTGTGTCAGGCCTTTAACATTATCTGTTAATATAAGAAGAATATTGAAACTGTGTATTGAAGGGAGACAACTAGTGTTGATCTGTCATTGGTTATAGTCCTCATACCTTGTGTAGGTCTGATATGAATTACGGAAATCTTACCAAAATCATGTCACACCTGATAGATTCGTTTGGGCTAGGTAATAAATTATCAGATGATTGTGTAAGAGAGAGTGTATAAGTACACTTGACTCAAACTAGGTCATTTTGGGACTAACACATGGTTCAATTTTTAATTCAGTAATTCGATTGCGAGTAGAGGTCTTTAGCCGTGGGAGGAAACCGGAGGAGAGGGTTTAAAGGGCCAATCCCGATAACTTTTTGGGGAATAAAACTGCTTAATTTTGTGTTAAAATCCCTTATAACCCATTATCTAAGGCCGACCAACTAACCCGATATTTGTGATATGCTTGTAAATAACTTAAACCTGACAGTCTTCATCTGGAAACGGAGACCGTTGTATTATACAGTATCTGGATAAAACCAGACTTTTTTCTATAAAAATGATATGTAGGTGAAATTTACCTTTTGTTATCAAGTACAGTACATGGGTCATTCACTGTATAGACCTCTCAAGAAACGGGAATCGATTATTAGGTCACCCAATCAAAAAATTGACCCAAAATCTTAAAAGGGTTACGTGTCCGGATAAGCAGTGTTGACGTTAACGTCAAAACGACTCAATATTTTGAGCTTAAACTTTGAGCCAAGGTAAATACACCAGGTCTCTATATTTTGGTCCATAAAGTTCGTAAATGCTCGGACTTTAATTTTTGAGACTCTGCTCTTATCGGGATTGTCCCTTTAAGCCCACTGGACCCAAACTAGGTAATTTTGGGACTAACACATAGTTCAGTTTTTGATTAAGTGATTCGCTTGCGAGTAGACGTCTTTAGCAGTGGGAGGAAACCGGATGACCCGGAGAAAACCCACAAGGTTTGACAGGCGACCCTACTCCTTGTCATGTACAACCGGGGAATCAAAACCACATCAGTTGACTCAATGACAGACTCAAAGACATGGATATAATATTGAAGTGAATGGAGAGTGAATTAGTAGTCTGACACCATATAGAGATGTTTATTATCTCCCTTGTCCTGTATATATTGCAGTGAATGGAGAGAGAATGAATCTATGTTTTAACCAGATGTATCATGTGAATGTGTGTTTATATAAACATGTCTGGAATCAAGTTTATACACAATTATTATTATATATATATCAGAATAGACCATTATAAAACAAAGTTTACATAAACTCACTTAACGCTACTTCATTTTTTTTTTGACCCCATTAAATTGTTGAGAGACCATGGTGTCTAAGTAACACATTGGCTCGCTCCCTGTCTTGCCATAAATGATTTTACAGTGTGGGTCCCTCTCTGGCAGTAATATAGGATGGTGGACTTAATTAGGACAGCTGTCTAGTCATTTGAATGGGACCAAAAACAAAGGTCCTGTGTACTCATTGGCGTGCACATGAAAGAACCCTTGGCAGTTGAAATTTTATGTACGAGTAGGCCATTTAAAGTCCTACTGTTCTGCTCCGACTGGGCTAATGAAGCTTTATAGTGTGCTGTGAGGGAAATTTTGCCCATACAGCAGCACTACGGCCTATACTGTTATATCCAATTCCAACTGCCAAGGGATCTTTTACAAGGACTCCAATGTGTACACAGGACATTGGGTTTTCATCCCAGCACACGGTATGGCGTAGCCCAGTTCGAGCAGAACAGTAGGACATTAAACCCCAACTCTCTCTCTGTGTTAAGAGGAGTTATCACATGGTTTTCAATATACGAGAAGACTTCACAGCTGTCCTTGTCAGGCCAACTGAGTGCCACAATGAGTATTGTCACTAACTAACCATGAAGATCAAGGTTCGTGCCAGGCCAATCTGATTAAAACACAGATCCAATTTCGGGTCAAATGTCCCGTGCTTGATACCTGACGTCATAGAACGTGAGCTCCCACTATAACTTGTTAGATCTACATGAGTGTAGGCCATCGAAAGTATAAAAAAACGAAACGAAATATAGATCTATATTTTAATTAGATTGGTGCCAGGCATTAGTTGAGAAATTTCGTTGTGATCTGTCAGCCTTGATTCACCTTGTCAGTGGTTCTGGACGGTTGGTCAGGAAACAAAAAAAGGGTCTGGTTATTCAAATTGGGCCAAAACGGGTTTCAGCAGTTAGCTCACACGTAAAGTACATGTATAAACCTTAACAGTTGAAGGATTATTTTTCAGATTTCCTCACTACTAATTTATAAAGGACTATTTTTAGTACCTTTGAATATAAATATCAGATTATTTTAGGTAAAAAGATAAAATCTTCACTGACGTTAATATATCTGATGTCTTTATAACTTACTACATCTTGTAATATGATATGTACATGCACTTTGTACATACTATTACCATATTCTTGTTTGTTTGATATTTTCTTTTTTATCATTATAAGCTTATATAATATGATATATATGCACTTTGTAAATATTATTACCATGTAGTTGCTAGTTTTATAGAGTAGGGGGGACATGTTGAAAATTACAACTCATGTACTAAATATGTTCCCTCAGAAAATAAAGTCATTATTATTATTATTATTTAAATATAATAGGTTTATTGTCATCTTTAATACATCGTAAACTAGCTAAATAAGGAAAACTTTGTCTATTTTTGTCTACAAGTTATATGTGAACAATGACATTTATTTTTGTCAGATTTCTTTATTGCTGAATAACAAATGTTATAAAGGCAACTACGAGAATATTTTTGTGAAATCCAACCTTATTTAATGATAAATTATGACGATCCCAAGACATACTTTCTCATTTTGAATGTCCCAAGATATTTTGGGGTAATTCTGATGTCGCAAGAACATTTTTTTTAGTTTAAAAATCATGGCACAAATATTTGTCTTGGTAATGATAATGCCACGATAGTAGTTTTCTTGGTAATACTGCCAAATTTAAAGGCGCTTTTATCGTCCCCTGGCTTTTGAAGAAAATAGGGGACTATTAAAATGGTCTGCCTGTCGTATCTGTTCATCTGTCTGTGCGTTACATATTTTGGAACACAAGAACGCTCCTTCAAATTGAGCTAGAATGTCCGCACTTGGTGATGAACATTATCTGCTTCAACTAAGCATATATGCATGCGCAATTTGATTGGTTCATGCTTTGGGACACAACAACTGTGCTTTTATGAAACTATATGTATAGTTTCATTACATCAATACCTTGACTAAGTTCGATAATGAGCATTTACTGTTCAGGGTAAGGCACTGATATAAATTATCTTTGTGCAGAGGCGGATTCAATTTTCGACAGTGTCCTTTTTTATACGCCCACATTGAAATGTGGTGGTATATTGTCGTCGCCCCCGTCCGTCCGTCCGTCCGGCGGTCCGGCGTCCACAATTGCTTGTGGACGCTCTACAGGCTAAAGTTAATATCCGATTGACTTTAAATTTATACACAGTGTTCAAGGTCATGAGACGAAGAAGCCTATTGTTTTTCAGCGATTTCCGATAATAACTACCAGAGTTATGGGCAGTTATGGCCCTTGATCACTTCAAAAAATCTTGTGGACGCTCTAGAGGCCAAAATTAATATCCGATTGACTTTAAATTTATACACAGCGTTTAAGGTCACGAGACGAAGAAGCCTATTGTTTTTCAGCGATTTCCGATAATTAGTGCCAGAGTTATGGCCCTTGATCACTTCAAAAAATCTTGTGGAGGCTCTAGAGGCCAAAGTTAATATCCGATTGACCTTGAATTTATACACAGTGTTTAAGGTCATAAGACAAAGACGCCTATTGATTTTCAGCGATTTCCGATTATTAGTGCCAGAGTTATGGCCCTTGATCACTTCAAAAAATCTTGTGGAGGCTCTAGAGGCCAAAGTTAATATCCGATTGACCTTGAATTTATACACAGTGTTTACGGTCATAAGACGAAGATGCCTATTGATTTTCAGCGATTTCCGATAATTAGTGCCAGAGTTATGGCCCTTGATCACCTCAAAAAATCTTGTGGACGCTCTAGAGGCCAAAGTTAATATCCGATTGACTTTAGATTTATACACAGTGTTTAAGGTCATGAGACGAAGAAGCCTATTGATTTTCAGCAATTTCCGATAATTAGTGCCAGAGTTATGGCCCTTGATCTCTTTAAAAAATCATGTGGACGGTCTAAAGGTCAAAGTTAATATCCGATTGACTTTAAATTTATACACAGTGTTTAAGGTCATAAGACGAAGAAACCTATTGATTTTCAGTGATTTCCGATAATTAGTGCCAGATTTATGGCCCTTGATCACTTCAAAAAATCTTGTGGAGGCTCTAGAGGCCAAAGTTAATATCCGATTGACTTTAAATTTATACACAGTGTTTAAGGTCATAAGACGAAGATGCCTATTGGTTTTCAGCGATTTCCGATAATTAGTGCCAGAGTTATGGCCCTTGATCACCTCAAAAAATCTTGTGGACGCTCTAGAGACCAAAGTTAATATCCGATTGACTTTTAGATTTATACATAGAGTTTAAGGTGTTGAAACGAACAAGTATTTTGATTTTCAATGAATTTAGATAACTGAACAGCTAAATCCATGATATTAAATGTTTCATGTATATACTAATTGTTAGCGTGGGGTAAAACTTTATAAAAAGCAATCAAATTCTAATGATTTTCTGATAATTACATAATGAGTTGTTACTCTTAATCCATACTCCTGCGCAGTGTTTCGTTTGATTAGAACTAATCCACTTCACACTGCTATCTTGAGTGAACATTGTTGTGCTAAATTATTATTGGTCAGTAGTGCCATTACCAACCAATGACCTACATTCTAACAAACAATATCGGGGTTAACCAGACCTCAAAATATGTTACCGCAATGTATCTAGTGACAATCGCGACTTGTTTACGTCATAACCCGCGAAATTTATTATGCTCGATTATCCAGTGCCAACATGTTTTCTTCGTGGGCCATTTTGAAAATTATGCCGAATGCGAGAAGAGAGGAGGGATTTGATTGGACGTTAAAAAGAGACACGCCCCGCTCAATTTCAAGAATATGACTTCTATCCAGCAATGGTAAGAGAGGGATTTCTCGCGCCATTGCTTCAGGAATATGCTCTTAATCAGTTCTTAGTGTATTACAAATGTTTCATTACCGAAAAAAGTAAAAATATGCGACAACCCTTGTTGACTGCCCGGACGACTTAGCTGCTGTGGGCATATGTTTCGTTGCCTGGCAACCTATCTTTACTGCTGAAAGTGCCTTTTCTCAGACCCAAATATGTCCGTTCTGAATGTTTACTTAGACGAAAATATCAGCCAGATGGCTCTTGGAATGGCTACAGATGCAAGAAAATGACTGATAATTTTCCTGGGCCCCCTCCCCTACCCCCATCTCAGTGGCGTACACCGTCTCCGTGGTCAGTGCCCTCATTTTGCGGTGCCCCCCGTTTTCAAAATTCCTAGACCGGCCCCTGGTGTGCCATCTAATTATTTGCCCTGACGAGGCAGAAGAGTAGGACATTAAACCCCATTTCGTTTTGATTTGGTGGAAGACATCAGCCATGTTGGTTATAATAATGTCACTTACTTAATGATACAGGATGACAGGATGTCTAATGGTTTTTCTTCCTGCTTATTATAATATCACAAGATGTCTTAAAATCGTTGCCGTTTTGGCAAAATTGTAGGTCATTTCGGGACTAACACATGATTCAATTTTATTTCAATAATTCATTTGCATGTAGGGGTCTTTAGTAGAGGGAGGAAACCGGAGGACCTGGAGAAAGCCCACGAGGTTGAACAGGCGGCAACGCCTTATCACATAACCTGAGAATCGAAACTACACCTGTTGATTCAATGACAGACCTTATGATTCGGCCATTCAACCCGCCATTATGGATACGACTTGAAGCTTAGTGTTGATATATTATCGTCATTCATCCCTCTGTTATCGAGAGAGGTTAGATTTAGTTTACCGTCATACGTCCCATCATACATCATACTGTTATCGAGAGAGGTTAGATTTAGTTTACCGTCATACGTCCATGTACATGTGACATGATGTTTCATCTTTGACCATGTTTATTATAGTATATGATTATAATATACCTGTATTGTTGTTGTCATGGCAACCAAAGATACAGGTAACTGATATTGACATATTAAATAGTGATAAGCCAACATCTGTTTATAAAACTGAAATTCATTTAGCTGTAAAGATTCAGGGAATTGATCTAATTCCATGATAATTTAGTCAAAATAGGCTCACTTTTTTTGTCCAACCATCAATTAGCAGCCCAACCCCAAAGGATGGTCCAGCAGCCCCACCCCCAATAGTATGTCCAGCAGCATCACCCCGATAATTTGTCCAAAGTTGAATCAGCAACCCCAACCCCAAAAAGTTGAATCGGAATCCCCTCCCACCCATCCCAAATAATTCTGTCAGCAGCCCCACCTCTTATAATTCTATCATCAGCCTCACCCCCCTATAACCGTGGTATATTGATATATCTCAGGTAAATCAATGACAGTATTAGATAATTAATTACCTTGACCATTGTATAACTTTATCTATCAACAGATTACATCATATACAGATTACGTTATACCACGGTTATACCATGGTTATGGAACGGGTTATTGTAGTATAGCAACGGGAGAGGGAGGAAGGGGGATAGGATGGGAGAGGAAGGGGGAGAGGAAGGTAGGGGGAGAGAATGGGAGGGGGAAAGGAAGGGAGAGAGAGAATGAGAGAGAGGAGGATAGGGCGAGAGAGAGTGAGAGAAAATGAGGTTTAACCCCTCTTCCAACCAGGGTGAGGGTAATTTTGCCTGACAGTGATGCTGTGACTTACTCTCAGTGGTTGTTTTACATGCATGCCAGTGTTTACACAGCTTTCGTCCCATTTAATTGACTATACACAGTCTTTATCATGTACTAACCACACTGGAAAATTCCAACTAACTTTCTTGACCAGCACCAGGATTGAACACCTGTCCGTGTTCCAAAGTGATCAAGGGCCCTAACTCTGGTAGTGATTATTGGAAATCGGATTTTAACTTTAGCCTTTCTTGACCAGCACCAGGATTGAACACCTGTCCGTGTTCCAAAGTGATCAAGGGCCCTAACTCTGGTAGTGATTATTGGAAATCGGATATTAATTTTAGCCTTTAGGGTATCCACAAGCAATTGTGGATGACTGACGGACAGGAGTGACAACAACATACAAACATATTGACATAAAGTCATGTTATTCAAATGATTTTTGATTCCTCTCGCATTATTTTTATTTCGGAGATCACTGTTGCTAAGTGTGTAAGACGCTGGCTCACTAGTCTAGAGGTCAGGTGTTCGATCCCTGCATAAGCTGAGAAAGTTCATCCAGATTTTCCGGCGTGGTTCCCACTTTTCGCTGATGCAGGACAGAGGGATGGGACCAAAATCCAAGGTCCTGTGTACAAATTAGCGTGCACATAAAAGATCCATTGACAGTTGAAATTCGATCAAAGAGTAGGCTGTAGTGCCGCTTTCAAGGTGAACTTTCTCTCGTAGCACACTGTATGGCTGTAGTGCCACTGTCAAGGTGAACTTTCTCTCATAGCACACTTCATAAGCCCAGTTTAGGAGCAGAACAGTAGGACATTAAACCCCATTTCATTTCATTTATTTATATTTGGATTCACATTTCAGTGAGGGGCGTATAGTCAAGACAAATTGTTGATTCAGTTTGTGAATAAATCATCATGAAATATTACATACCAACTCAAGTATTCCACTTTGTAACTTCACAAAATTTGTGGCCTCAGGGAAATTTGAGTGAATTTAATTCTCCGTCAATCCGTTAAGACAAGTTGTCAAATTTTGTTTCAATTGTGAAGTGATAGAAGAATATGTTATTGTATGAATGCACACCACTATTAGGGCCTCAAGGCTTTCTGCGACAGATATCCCTAGAGGATTTAGACGGATGTGAGATTACGTAAGGGTTTTATCAATAAAAGGGTATTGTACGAAGATAAGATGAATTGTGTTAAGGCATATTAGTTTTAAAGTCTGTCTGCATCAAATGCATTTTTTGGATATCGTTGAATTTTCAGCGGCTTAATCCCAGATGAGATATACCTTGATTATTTGTCAGAATTGCAAGATAAAGGAATGTTGCCATGGCAATCAGATTTCGTGGAAACAGTAGATAGTAACCCCACCACCTTGGCTAGATATCCCTTTCTCCAGTTGTGTCAGGAATATAGGACGACTGAGCCCTATTTCAGTTTATCTCATATATCAGAATTTTTTTTAAAAAGGGGGTAACCTAGATGGTAGGACATATTAATGGCTGTTATAAATCAAAAATAATGGTGACTCATTGGTTAACATTCTTTCTGTTATTTCAACTTGTATGTAAACTGTAATTAGTATATATACATATATCTGGTAGAGAGAGAAAGATGGGGTTTAATGTCCACTCGACATAAACAAGGTTATTTCAGGACTAATGTATATAGTTAAAATATATTTCATTACTTTGCTTGCAAGTCGTGGCCATCAGGTGTGGGAGGAAATAAGGGGACAGAAGAAAACCCGGAAGGTTAGAAAGGTGACCCTACTCATTGTCACGTACAAGTGTGGACTTTAAAAACTACTGACTCAATGAAAGACCTTATGATGAGATCGTTCATTCCCCCATACATGTGACATATCCAATCAGAAGACTACACTACACAAGCCAAATAAAACGGAAGAGACCAACCAGTGGACACAAACTACACCGACATGGCTAGAAATAATTGGCTGTCATTAATCAGCCTTCAAATACGTATTTTGATTTAGAAATTCTAACAGATTAAACTCTATATATAAAACACTCTCGGTTTATAAAATCATGTGTTTATCTCGTGGTGGCTGCTTTGTTAAACCATGGCTATTTTCGTTGCCAAATAATTTAAATAAGTTTTGAGTAAGAAAATGTGGTGGAATTGAAGAAATGAGGAGAGAGAGAGAAATGGGTTTTAACCTAAACTCGACACAAACTAGGTCATTTTGGGAGACAGGGGCCGTTGACCCTACTCCTTGCCATGTACAACCTGGGATTCTTACATGGAATTCCAACTGCTGGGGGATCTTTTACATGCATGCCAATGTGTAGGCCCTACACAGGACCTTTGTTTTTTATACCATCCGAACAACTAGACAGATTTCCTTGTCAAGCCTTCCGTCTTGCACCACTGATAAGGGGAAACCACGCAGGAAAATCTTGATGAACTTTCTCAGCCAACACAAATTAGTGATGATTATAACCCAATATTTTTTTCTAGAAGGGATTCGATTCCTATTATCCAAACGAAATACAAGACTGTTCCCTTTCAAGTCCATTTAAATAGGTCAATAGAATTTCAAATGAGTCAATAATTTTTTAGATAAGTTGAAGATATGTTTATGATTATTGCCCGTATTTCTGTTATTTCATCCTATTTAATAAAGGGGGGGGGGGGTGGATGGCTGAATGGTTAGCACATGTGCACTGTATCAAAAAGCCTGTCGTTGAGTCAACTGGCGGGATTTCGATTCCCCAGTTGTACGTGACAAGGAGTAGGGTCGTCTGTCCAACCTCGTGGGTTTTCACCCAGTCTATTGGTTCCCTCCCGCTGCTAAAGACCCCTACATGCAAGTGAATTATTGAAATAAAATTAAATAATATGTTAGTCCCGAAATGACCTAGTTTGTGTTGAGTCGAAGTTAAACCCCATTTCTCTCTCTCGCTCTTTCTATTTGATTAAGAGGACCACATGACTGGTAAACGAAACGACATTGCCAGAAATAAAAACAACAATTATGAAATCAATGAAGTGAGATAAAACGATATCTGTGAAATTGTTAATTAAATTAGTTAATCCAGTTCCAGAGTGAAAGGTGACTGTATGTAGTGACAATATATATGTACGACGACAGACATATTAATGTCAGTGATAAATCATGAAGTGTAACAACTTATAACGGTGTCATCTGTCATTATAAATCTTTTTGTCAACAAGACATCAAGTACCGACAACAGACAATGTGGTTGGAGGATTGGTTTATTTATTACTACCTGAAAGACTTTTGATTCTGTAACCCAGTCATTCGAGGAATAGGTGTTCACAGATTCATATTGTCCAGGATTTGGGTTCGCATTCGATTGAAGGTATTTTTTTATTATTATTATTCTGGGCTTTTTGTAATACTTGAATCAATTTTTAGGGATTTGGGTCAATTTTTTGTTAATTTTTTATTTTAAATTTTTTAAATGTTATTTATTTGAATACTGAAGTATTTGTAAGTTATATACATGTAGTCACGGTCTTTTGAATTATTTTTTTTAGCTGTGTCTTTGTAAGGAACTTGTTGAACTTTTTATTTTTAAATTTCTTTTTTTACATATATCTTAAGGTAGGAAGGGACTTTATGGGAGAGGTTTATTTTTACCTATTTTAATATCTTAAAGATTGTACTTAAGTAAGGGGCTTGTTTTTTTATTTTTATCAATTGTAATACAAATTAAGGTTTTGTAACTTTGCAAGGGTCTTATGTGGAGAAATTTTTAAGGTTTTGTAACTTAATAAGAGACTTTATGTGTTGGGAAGTTTTAAAGTTTTGTAACTCAGTAAGGGAATTTATATTGCTAGAAAGTTTTCAGGTTTTGTAACTTTGTAAGGGACTTTTTGTGGTTTAGGGTTTCGTAATTAAGTTAGTAAGGGACATTAGTGTTCGAGTAATGTATTTCAACTATTTCAATGTGTGGGAGAGAGTTTCTTTTTATCTATTTTAATATCTAGTAAGATGATATGAACAGTCCATTTGCTTGCAAGTAGTACAGGACAGCGGACCTGGCAAGGTACAATGTATAGTTGTTTGGATGGAACAAAAAACCGAGATCCTGTGGACATTAAAAATCCCATGGCGGTTGAATTAGAGTAGGCCTTGGTGCTGGTGTTGGGCATAATTTCCCTCACTTCACACTGCAGTTGCGTACACATGTCTGTCTTCACTAACCCACTATTATATAGGAAGTTAAACCCCATTTCTTTTTATTTTCACTTCTAGAGATTTTTTTGTCTTAATCTTTATTTTTTTTTATGTCTTTGATCTGGAGGTGTTAAGAGTTTATTCTTGTATATATCACATAATCTTTTTTCGTTTCCTTTTTTTTTTTTTTTTCCAAAAAGAATTGTGTTGACGAAATGTGAACCCCTTTCTCTTCCTTGAAAGAAAAGACATACATAGGCTCTCATGCAGTACAATCAATTAAATAAAAAAAGCAACTTGATAGAAAAAAAGTTATCCATGAAATAAAATTACAGCGGATCTTTGTTAAGAGAAAGTGATCTAAGCCTAAATAACTGGTCCCTAGTGAACTTGACGGGACATTATTGAAAAAATAATAGAATTAATAACTATAATCTTGTAATCTTTATGCGAGTAGGTGGGGGATTGGTCATGATATATTTTGTATTACAATGTATATTATTTATATGGTTATTATCCATTGTTAAAGACGTGACCCAGCTTTTCGTGAGAAGTTTATGATTGATAACAAGATTATCAATGATTTGTACGGTGGACGTGGTTTATTTATATCTAATCCACTGGTTATTGTCACTTTGGAATTCTCGTTTATTTTATTCTTTACTTCAAACTGGGCGTTAGGATCTGGTTAATGTGGTCTATAAATCTCTTGTATTTCTTTAAACCAGATCTGATCAAATATTCCAGAAAAGATTGTCATTTTTGATTTTCAATAGATGGATTTTCGGAAAAACATGAAGTAAAATGTTTGTATAAAGTATAAATTGTCTTTTCATTTTATTTCTCTTAACCAGAGTAACCAATCAACCAGTTAAAATATTCTATAAAAATTGGTGTAAACTCCACAGATTTATAATTTTTGTTTTGATTTTTAATAATTTCTATGACATGCTTTGAACTAAATAATGGAATGGGGTCATCAAATTATTGAAATAAAATTGAACCATATGTTAGTCCCGAAATTATCTAGTTTGTGTCGAGTAAAAAACTAACCACACTTTCTGTGATTAAATGAGAATCCGCTTTCAAAGATGATGATGGTGGTTTTAGTAAAGTAAAAAAACCAGTCTACTTCATCTGAGTGAGATATAGCAGACATTAATTGTGTTTTGTTCTACCAAGGGGGATATTGTGTTTTGTGTGAAGGTGGGGTTAAAGCGAGAATTTCACATTTTCTGTTAAAGTCAAAACATAACTATTTCTATGTCTTTTGCTCCATAGGTTGTCAACTCACTATTACACGATTGTAGGCATTTTTCCCCACATATGCAATGGCCATCTTCAAACATTTGAATTTGAAGTTGAAAATGACATTTTTGCCAATTTCTCAACTGGCAATAGTGAATTATAGGATTAATAGGATTATTCTTTAACATGGTAGGACTGTTTATAGATAGATATGTCATCTATTTTAAGGCTTTATTTTGATACATTTTAAAAATATGAAATTCTCACTTTAAGCATCTGCTTCTAACTGACAGGGATATTGCAGACCTGTCAGTTGATCTTACCAAACACTAAAATACAACTTACCTTATTTGGACTGACTTATTTAAAGTTGTCTGAATGTCTTGTAGTTCATTTCAGCCATGTTTCTGTTGTCTGCTTCATCTTGCCGTTCATTTTGACCATGTTTCTGTCATCTGTTATATTATTACGAGTTGTGTTAACCAATTAATCCTGGATCTACCCATATTAGCGATCGTCATCTGTAATTATAAAATGTTAATTATTATAATTCTCTGCCATTTATTGATCTGTAACTGAACATTGTGGTAATTAGCCGATTAATTCGTCTACACTTTCACCAAAAGTATATTAGCACAACGTCTTTTCGACATTTAAGCTTGTCATCTTTTTTCTATTGATGGAATGAAATAATTTTGAGTAATTTGGAATTAATGATTTAAAAAGTGGATAATATTGTTTATATGCCATGCCTTTCGGTTTTAAAGGTAAGCCTGCAATGTTTCATCAGGGTGTTAGGTTTAGATATAGTAGAATCTGTATTCAACAGCAGTTCAAACAAATTTTTATGATTGGCCGTTAAAGTGACTTCTTTATAAAATCACAGTGTTTGTTAGTGGTGATTAAAAAATGAAAGCAAAGAATTTCTATGGATGAAATTTCTATGGCTAATTAGTGAGATGTTGTCCCACTAAAGTGGAGGTCCCGTGTTCAATTCTGATGTTGGTCCAGAAAGCTCATCAGGATTTTCCGGCATGGTGCAGAAGGGATAGAATTTCTCCCACGATTTTACTGCACCTAAAGATGTTGCTGGCTCGTGCAAAAAATTGACGGTTGTTAAATGTTGCAGATAAATTTACAAAGTGCTTTTAACATTTTTTCGTTGTGGTTTATCAACTGTCGTACTTTATAACTACAAATTAGTTGACTGTTGGTTGTTTTTTTAGTTTTTATTGAATTAAATGAACAATAAACCTCTGATAAATACATATAGGAAAGCTGCTGTTAATGTTGGGTGGCTGAATATTTTTACCCGTCCATGTTAGATCATTAGGTCTGTAATTGAGTTGAATGGTGTGGTTGTAGTTCTCCGCATGTACATGGCAAGGAGTAGGGTCATCTGTTAAACCTTGTATGTTTCTTCCATCCGGGTCCGCCCTTTTCCCCCTAAACCAAAATGACCCCTGTGCACAAGTGAATTATTGAAATAAAATTGAACCGTATGTTAGTTTCGAAATTACCTAGTTTGTGTCAAGTGAATAATAAACTTTCTCTCTCTCTAATGAGACTAGTCCTTCAGATGGGATGATAATGCTGTCCGGGTAATATTCTTTCCCAGCATTACACATGTATATAAACATTGAAGTAATAATGACCACATGTCAGTCCCAAAATGACTGAATTATTGTAGTGATGTGATGTTACACACCATTCTTTAAATGTTTGTTTTGGGGAGTTTAATTTATGTTGCTGTTAGGGCAAAATTCTCCCCTCACGTTCCATACGTAAATGAGACATTAAACTCCATTTCAGACTTTGAAGGTTGGATATGTCTGTGTTACATTAATTTATGGTGCCATCAGGGCAAAATTCTCTCCCTCACGTTCCAAATTTCAGTATATTAGTCTCATAATTATAACAAGACATTAGTTCATCTCGATTTTCCGGCGTGATTTCTCCTTGTCAGTGATGTAGAAGGATGGCCTGACAAGGACAGCTGCCTAGTCGTTTGGATGGGACGAAAAACCAAGGTCCCGTGTACACATTGAAGTGCACGTAAAAGATCCCTTGGCAGTTGGAATTCAATGTAAAAGAGTTGGCTGTGGCGCCGCTGCTCGGGCAAAATTCCCCTCATAGCACACTGTATGGCGTATGCCCGTCTTCCATTAGCCCAGGTTAGGTGCAGAAGAGTAGGACGTTAAACCCCATTTCATTTCATTTCATAACGAGACATTAAATCCAAGGTTTGTTTAGGTTGGCGTTGGTTTCATCAGTTTATATCCTCATTAACATGTTTTAACTGTGTAGAATATTGTTGAAAGATGAAAGAGATAAGAGAAAATTACATGTTATATTGCTGTATCATCACAATCTTGCACGTATGTTTGTTTTCAAACATTCAAGGTTAGTTTTCTTTGAGTCATGAATTCAAAATATTATATATTCGCAAGAGTAAGAGTTAAGGCCAGCAAGAAAAGACTTTTTGTCCATTCTGATGAGACAGTAAAATCAAGGTCTCTTTAGTGTAATTGTAGCGTGTCAAAGATTCTCTGACATAAATAAAAGAGCAGTTTGAAAAAACAAACCCAAGGTCTCGTGTACACATTGGCATGCACGTAAAAGGTCTCATATGGCATTAGGAATTCGATTTAAGAGTATGCCGAAGCAAACTGTCTTCATTAGCCCAGTGGGAGCAGAACAGTAGGACGTTAAACTCCATTTCATTAAAACTATGAGGACTTAAAAGTAAAATGTAATATGTGCTTGTGGTAAAATGCATACAACAATGAGAAAATTGTTGGTGATGAAAAAACCACAAGACAATATGGAAATACAATCTCTGGGTTGTACAGTAGCACAAGGTTTCCACAAGTATTCTTTTATTGTTTTCATGCGCATTTGTACTTGATAACAACGACAAGAGGATACTTTTTAAAACTCCTACTATAAGTGTATAAACCAGTGATTGCATTTCTGTATAGATTGTCTTCTATGGATACAATTTATACCGCTTATATATTACTGAGTGACGTTTCGACTAGACTTTTCTAGTCATTATCAAGCAATGATATAATGCTTGATAATGACTAGAGAAGTCTAGTCGAAACGTCACTCAGTAATAGACAGTGATTGTATTCCATAGAATTTTGACTTGTATACTTCAGTTCAATTACTAAATGCCATTTTAATTGAAACAATAAATCGTCTTGTATTTTTAATGTGCTCAATCGCGAAATGCCACTCAAGGATTATTAATGAATTACTAGAAGAACTGAATGAAGTGAACACATACCTGGCATGGGATGTTTTAACCAGTGTTTATATCCGCTTGTTTATTTCCTCCGACTCCAGTAGTAAAATGATATGCAGATGAACTGACTGGTATGTGGGTGTGGCCATATTGTACAGTACATATGGTCTCGTCATTGTTACGAACCGATGAGTCACTTCACTTTTTATTTTATTCACAACTCTTAACATATGTCGTTAATTCACAGTCTAGATTGTTTATTGTCGGTCTTCCTGCATAATTCATCGACCAGAGGTTTAGATATTGAATGTCATGTCATATCACATGTCAGACTGACTTCATCCTATCCAATAACAGGGGGTTTGGATATCCGAATGGTTAGCACGTGCGTGCTGTATCATAAACCCCTAATTCAGTCAACTGCCGTGGTTTTGAATCAACAGTTGTACGTGACGTGGAGTAGGGTCGCCTGTCCAATCTCGTTGGTTTTCTCCGGGTACTCCGGTTTCCTCCCACTGCAAGACCCCTACGCGCAATCAAATTATTGAAATAAAATTAAACCATATGTTAGTCCCGAAATGATCTAGTTTGTGTCAAGTGGACGTTAAACCCCATTTCTCTCTCCCTCCAGTCTCTGTGAAGGTTTGGATAACTCTGCCATATACAATTTGATTCATTTTATGATGTTATTAAGCTGATCAAGTCCGATTATTGGTAAAGAACCCACTCAATCAAAATACGTTAATTTTACCAATGATAAAGCATAGACGCCATGGGGAGGGGTTTATGTGTGACTTAAGTCTGGATTTTATAGATGATAAATCAGGCTTTACTAGGTTTAACGGTTCGGAAGGTAGTCCAGTCTAGAGATATTCATTAGTTACAAAACGGAAGATACATGTATTACTGCAACTTCTTATTTAATATCCGGTTTAACGTCCACTCAACTAGGATATTTCGGGACAAACGTGTTTATTCAATAATTTACTTGAGCGCAGCGATTTTTTGATTTTTTCGTGGAAAGAGAAACAAATATTTAATTATTGGATCTTTAGCTGTTGGAAGAAACAAAACATCTTGAAGAAAAACCCACTTTGCACAGATGGCCTTACTTCTGCTAGTGGAATTTGTCGTCTGCTAGTGGAGTTAGTTGTCTTCTAGTGGAATTTTTTGTGAGCTTGTGGAGTCAGTCATTTGCAACTGGAATTTGTGTTTTTTTGTTGTCTGCTAATGGAATTTGTCATCTACTAATTTAATTCTTTGTATATATATTTGTCATTTACAAGTGGAATTTGCCATCTGCTAGTGGAATTTGTCGTCTGTTAGTGGAATTTGTCGTCTGCTAGTGGAATTTGCTGTCTGCTAGTGGAATTTGTTATATTTGTCATCTGCTAGTGGAATTTGTCGTCTGCTAGTGAAGCTGATATAGATTAAAGTCGGCTGTTATTGCTTAGTCACAAGTGACACATGATTTTGTTGTAATGTACTATAATGTATTATTCATGAGATATGGTATACGAAGCGTGGTATAATTGATATATCACAGTTCTACCAGGTTCTACTAGAACTTACTAGTACACACATGTAAGTAGACAGCTCATTATCATAACCAACATTCTGGGACTAACATGTGGCACTTGAGGTCATTCCGAGACTAACATATGGTTTAAGTGATGGGGGAAAGAGACAACTCATTATCATCACCGGCATTTTGGGACTAACATAGATAGAAAATACACAGTTTAATGTCCACTCAAGGTTATTCCTTATAACATATGGTTTAGGTCATATGTGAAAGAGACAACTCATTTTATCATGACCAACATTTTGGGACTAACATGTGGTCTGGTGTAGAAGATACACAACTGGTGTAAGCAGATCCATTCAGTTTAATGTCCACTCAAGGTCATCGCGGGACTAACATATGGTTTAGGTGAAAGGGAAACTAGGGTTAATATTCAATTAATCCTACTTTTATCTAGGTCATTACGGGACTAACATATGATATATTTAGCATGATAAATTGGACTGTGAAATAAGCCAAGCCAAGCTGAGACTATCACTAATGTACTGTATAATTTGACTTGTTTCACTAGCTGTAATGTATATGTTAAACTAGGTCACTGACTGACATTTAGGTTAGGATGTGAATTCAAATATTTGGAACCAGACTTCACAACTAGGTCATATTTTGTAGTCTAGATTTTCCTGTCTGTTTAACTACCATTAAATTATACAATATTCTCTTGTTTGACGATAAGACTGGATAAAAAGAATCAAAACATTTGAGAGCAATTGAAATGGGGTTTAACTTCAACTCAACATAAAATTGATCATTTCGGGACTAACGTGGTTCAGTTTTATTTCAATAATTAGCTGGCATGTAGAAGTCTTAATCAGCGGAAGTAAACAGGAGAACTCGGAGAAAACCCACGGGGTTGGACAGACTCTTCCTTGTCGCGTACAACCGAGGAATCGAAACCACGCCACTTGACTCAATCAATTAAACCTTATGTCATATATATCCTATCGTATGATAACTTTCAAGAAGACCCCTGGCATGTAAAACTACCAAGAAAACCACTGCGAGCAAGGAAATTATTGAAATAAACTTGAACTATATGTTAGTCTTGAAATGACCTAGTTTGTGTTGAGCGAATGTTAAACCATTTTTCTTTTTTTCTCTGTCTCTTATAAATAGGTTTAAGTTCCTATTTTTGTGCACTAGTTGGATTAGGGAGTTTGGGGATTGTATGCGGAAAGTTTGTAGGTTTGTAACAGGTTCTTAGTTGTTTTTTTTTTAAATTTACATCACTCAAGTTCCCTGCATACAAAATATTTAATTGAAAGTTGTTTGGAATTTACATTAAATAAAACCATTTTTTTTCATCGATTTAAAACAAAGTAATACATAGTTATGTTGTTTGTCAGGTAGAATGTTAATTGGTACGCGTATCAAATAGCAGACGTCAAAAGATTTGTCATTAATAAACTAAAGTTCATTTACCGCTGTCCGGACAATGTTGTTTTTTTCTCAGATTTTCTTGAGTAATTATCACCAGATAGAACAGGCTGTTAAATCTCCCGTCCTTGGAAGCTTAATTAAAGGAGCTAATACTAATACTGTTAATGGGCCGGTGTGATCGAGTCTGACTCTGAGGCCAAGTATGAAAGTGTCTGGTGGGATGGCGACAATTGGCAGGGAGAGCTGAATGGATGATGGAGCGGAAAGAACATCGCTATTCATTGTGAATTATGATCAGATATAATAAAACCAAATGTCTTTTGAACTCTTTATATGTCACATGGCCTGTTTCACAACCAATCGAATCTACTCACTGTATTCTTTGAAACCTTTAATTAAGATAGATGATAACGAGTCCAATATCTCGTTCAGATGATAATAAAGTCTGTCATTGGCGTCAACTGGCGTGGTTTCGAATCCTAAGCGGTACGTGACAAGGAATAGGGTCGTCTGTCCAACCTCGTGGGTTTTCTCCGGGTTCTCCGGTTTCCTCCCACTGCTAAAGACCCCTAGAAATTATTGAAATAAAATTGGGCCGTGTGTTAGTCTTGAAATGACCTAGTTTTTGTTGAGTGGACGTTAAACCCCATTTCTCTCTCTCTCTCTTTTTTTTTGTGTGTTGCTAGATTTATTTATTTTTAAAGACGTTTGAAGTTCTTAGATTTAAAGTAAACAAGGATTGGAATCAATAGAAAAGGATTGATCTACTATCAGTTTGCGGGTTGAGGAGGGTTCTAGGGGTCACTGAGGGTCAAAATCATCTAATGTGTGCCCTTTTGATTTTGAGTGAAGTGTCAGAGTTTGGATCCCAGACGTGTATGTAGCAAGCAGGGTTGTATAAAATTAACTTTTCAATGTAACAGTGAATTTAATTAAAAACGTAAACTAACATACTTTTGATCAATGATGAAATTCTGATTGAAATGGAATTCAATTAAAGTACTTTATATATATATTTTATAATTTTGATAATTCTGAATTTCAGAAAGGAAATATTATAAGTTTTTAGGTTACTAGACAGCAAAAATTATTTTTGGACTTGGAATTTATATTTCCAAGCTTTCATAAAAAATGTTAAATGTAGGTTGATATATAGCTATGCAAATAAGTTTTAGGTTTTAAACGCAACTTGACCCTGTCCGCCTATTTATAATTTGTGTGTATAAAGGTAACTTGATATTCTACTGTCACTATATGTTTATTCTCTGAACTTTGACCTCTCGTATACCACAGTAAACTTTATACCTATCATGAGTGTTGGACTATTGTACAATCTAACTCAAACATACATTATACAAGAGCAAAATCTGCCTATTGCAGGCCTTTCTTTAGGCCTGAAATATTTTCTATATTATCAATTAGTCATAACTAACTTATCTGTACCATAATCAACTCTCGATGGCATCGCTAGCCTATGATTTTTATTGAATTATGACACGATTTACTGCATAACTTCCCTTTACGATTAAATCAATAAATGGATAATCAAGACTATGCTTTTTATCGTACGTACTTTAGTAATGATGATCGAGGATACTGCTAGGTGGAAATTTCAATCGCTGAATCCTCGCTTCATATATAGTGGTTCAATTTGACTGGAATTTTCAGCAAATTACCTTTACCTTATTTTTTTTTTTACTATTATAGTGAGAACTGCCAATTCGTTATCTATCGCCCATAATGTATCTTTAACTTGAATAAGATGACGAATAGAAATAATGTTTTAGATTTTATTCGTCATAATATCTATTTTAATTAGATTGTTTTTTATTGTTTTTTCTTTTGAACAAATTAAAAAAGAGTAGCATTTAAGGAAAAATCTAATTTAATAGTAGCCCATATTTTTATACACGTAATGAGGATGTAACATCCTTATTACCATTCATCAGTCCATTTTGACTGTTAAAACTGTGTAATACAGGATATTTTTTTTAATATTGGTGTTCTTGTTCATGTGGGTTAAGCTGAGCACTATTAAATCTTGGTGAACCCTATTAAAATAAAGAGTAGTCTGATTGTAAATCCTGGAGTTTGGACCCCCGTTTTCTCTTCACTTTTTTTTTTAAAGCTTCTAGACCCGTTACTGGACAGTTTTCTGTGGAATTTACTAAAACTTAGTTAGATTTTGCAAATGAGTTAACAGCAGATGTAAGAGTGCTCATCTCGGGAAAGTAAATTGAGTTAAATAAAAAAATGTGCGGCATGTTAGTCCTGAAATAACCAAATTATTATGAATGGACCAATTACACGTCATTTGGAACACTGTTGAATACTGCGATCGTTGTCTCGTTATATTTTCTAAATTCTCACATAATACAATCCAACCTCATAGGATTTTCTCCACGTCCTCCGGTTTTCTCCCACTACTTAAGACCTCGAAGCGTGAGCAAATTATTGAAATAAAATTGAACCATGTGTTAGTCCCAAAATAACCTAATTTGTGTCGAATGGACGTTAAACCGCCCCTCTCTCTCTCTCTTTATCTGTCTGTTATTGGAGGACTTGACATGGAACCTACATAATTCTTGGATTTCCGATTTTAAGTTGTATTTTAAGAAACGTTAGATATTATGCCATGGTTACCTACAAAGGTTTACTCACCTAATGTTAAATAACGCCTTTGTCGTCAGCGATATTTTCTATGTCCTGTTCTGAAATCAGAATGACGTTAGCCATGAGTTAAATGGCAGGTGTAAACATCTTCAATTTGTCCTCATTTTATTATCTCACAGATAATATATATACAATGAAATCATGTACCATGTGTCGGTGGTGGGGGGTCAAGGGTCAAAGTGTATGGGGTATCGACCAACTGAATGCTCTGAAGTGCTTCATGGTTTAGATCTATCTTTGTCAATGTTTGTACTTTATCAAAGCTTTTAATATTTTGTGAGTTTTTTGTTTAGTTGATTGAATAAGTCTTAATTCCTATATTGTCAATAGAGTGAAAGTGGAAAGGTCATGTAGGCCGATGTGATGTGTTGTGTACATGTACATGACTAGGTTGTTATAATGTAGGTTGGTCCACGACATGATATGAAGGAAGGAACGTGTGTGTAACTATAGAGAAATCATTGTGTAGAGAAAGTTGTAGGGATTCATTCATACACTCTAGATGTTTGGTATGTATACATATGGTGGATGTATGGGATAGTATAGATTATTCACTGTATTGTGAAGGAGTTTATATTGAGTCGGGTTATGAGGACTAGTACAATATATTACAATATTGGAGTAACATTGTGTCATCACTGTGAGACTAACACATGGTTGTTTTTGTGTATTGTATTTATTAATTAAGTGGGGTAATATAATGACTTGTATGATATATATATGATATCGGAGTAACATTGTGTCATCACCATGAGACTAACATATGGTTGTTTTTTGTGTAGTTTATTATTATATGGTAGTTTAGAATATTAATATATAGAATATTATTCTGTAGTAATCTTTATTCGAGACTTACCTATGGTATTTTGATATTTACTACAAGACTAAATCATGGTAGTTTTGATGTTGTATGGTTATTGGGAGGGGGTTGGATGACCAAATGGTTAGAGCGTGCGCATTGTATCGTAAGGTCAGTCATTGAGTCAACTGGCGTGGTTTTGATTTTCCATGACAGGGAGTTAAGGTCGCCTTTCCAACCTCGTGGGTTTTGTTTGGGTCCTCCGGTTTCCTTCCACTGGTAAAGACCCCTATATGTGCAATGGATTGATTTGAGATAAAATTGAACCATATGTTAGTCCCGAAATGACCTAGTTTGTGTCGATTGGATGTTGAGATGTTGAACCCCATTTCATTCTTGCTGGTTATGTATTAAATGCCAGAGAAAAACAATCTAGGGAGAGAGGATTAACGGGAGCGGTTCTAAAATTAATGAAATAAAGTTGTACCATAGCCTAGTCTCGAAATGATCAAGTTTGTCTCAAGTGGACATTTAATTCTATTTCTCTAGCTTGATTGTCAATTGAATGAATATGGTATATTTTATTAGACAAGGAGGTTTCCATAGTCGGAGGATAATACTCATTATACTCCTGGTTGTTTATACTCTTGGCTGTTTATAGTTGTTTATACTCTTGACTGTTTATATTTGTTTATACTCATGGCACTTTATAGTCTCAGTTGTTTATATTCCAAGTTGTTTATATATATTCCAAGTTGTTGTTTATATTTCAAATTGTTGTTTATATTCCAAGTTATTTATACTCCAAGTTGTTTATATACTCCTAGTTGTTTATATTCCTAGTTGTTTATATTCCAAGTTATTCATACTCCTAGTTGTTTATATTTTAAGTTGTTTATACTCCTAGTTGTTTACACTCCTAGTTGTTTATATTCCAAGTTGTTTATACTTCTAGTTGTTTATATTCCAAGTTGTTTATACGCCTAGTTGTTTATACTCCAGTTGTTTCTACTCTCTTCTTTATTTTTTTTTTGTAGAATTCTTCCACTTAGTTTAAAGAGTATTTTTTAAGAGGTTGTCTATTTATATAAATAGCTGTGTTTATCAGAATATTTCTTAGAAAGTTCTCCTAATTATTTTAATAACTCTCCATGTTAATTAAGATATTTTCTAAGTCATATCATTAAAATTTTTGGATTAAGATCAACTTTCATTTCTGACATTTTCATCTCCTATATTTAAATTTGCCGATGAGAAAACATCGTATTTATCGGTAATGTAGTGGATGTAAAGTTTTATCATTCCTCAAGGAAATGTTTGAATTCTGTTATATTAGATTGTTTTGCGTGTTATGATCCGATATTGTTTTCCTCGGTTTATCAAATCAGTTGTGTGTGTTATAATTTGTGTTAAGTTTCAGTGGCTCTGCAGTCTTAATAAGGAAAATATCTGACAGGGTTTTTCTGCGATTGAAATATCCACAGGATATTTGTGAATATTCTCCTGAGGATAGTATTAATTTAATAACCTTTGGAAAGGATTTCACCCGTCATTTTCATTTATTGTTTTAGTGGATACCAGTCTAAAAAAGGAAAATATCTGAAGGGTTTCTACAGTTGGAATTTTTATAGGATATTTGTAAATATTATTAATTAAATAATCTTTTGATAGGATTTCACTAGTATTGTGTCTTTTGTTGCTTTAAAAAAATCCTACATATTTTTAGGTGGAGCCGGAATTAAAGTGTACATTTGTGAAACGCGGATTTCCGCTACAGTGGATCAGTAGTAGTACAACAATTTGAGATCGCATAGCAATCTGTGTTTTTCACACTTCAGTGGTTCCAGTCATTGCGGGGAATTATTTTTTACAATCAAATTTATAATCCTCAAATTATTCGTCTGAAAACCCCAAAAGTAACAATCTGTTTTGCTGCAGTCTGTTGGAAAGTGGAGCCTGTTATTGTTTCTGCAAATTGTCACAACCATTCTTAAGGATATAAAATGGAGAAAACGCACATTAATATTGCGCCGATGTTGAGTCGTTCTCGACGCCCTTCTGCGCTGATCGAAGAAAGTCATGTTAAACAAGTCAAGGTAATAATCTAATTTCTATTTCATTTGTTTAATTTAAAGATGTATTCCCTTTATAATTGGGACAATGATTATCTTGTTATTGGGACAATGATTATCTTGTTATTGGGACAATGATTATCTCATTATTGGGACAATGATTATCTCGTTATATAGACAATTATTATCTCGTAATTGGGACAATGATTATCTAGTAATCGGGGTAATGATTATCTCGTAATTGGGACAATGATTATGTTATGAATCGGGCGATGATTATGCCACAATTGGGACAGGGATCATGTCATAATTTTGTCAATGATTATAATGTTATGATTGGGACAAGGATTATACTCTAATTGGACAATAATGTTATTATTAGTCGACAAGGTGACAAAAATGAACTGAACTATCTTAAATAAAACACAATAATCCAGACTAAAAATGAGGTTATAAGCGATAAATAGTAGACCTCTCAAATAACAGATAACATAGCCTTCCAGTCCAAAAATAATTTTGATCTATCAAATCTAACAGAGGTTCCAGTTACATTTTACTGACTACATATCACCATATTTTGCTGTCGACTGAACTGACAAATTACTTAATATCCATGAACATCAGACACAGAATGGTATCTAACCTAGATCCATGAACATCAGACACAAGATGGTATCTAACCTAGATCCATGAACATCAGACACAAGATGGTATCTAACTTAGGTCCATGAACATGGGGTTTAACGTCCAACTGTTCTGTTGCGACTTGGTTATGAAAATGGGCATATGAGGGAAATTTTGTCCAGACAGCAGCACTATGCCCTACTTTATATCAATTCTAACTGCCAAAGGATCTTTTCTGTCCTTTTGAAGCCCTCTGTGCACCACTGACAAGGAGAACCCACGTCGGGAACTCAATGTAAATATCTCTGTATTATACGACCGTTTACTAGTTCCTGGGGAGCAAAGGTTGTTCTAGATACCCTCGTTAGTATGATTTCACACAGTCGATATGTTAGAAGGTTAAATGTGCTTTGTATTAAACAGTTTTAGAACATACACAGAGTTTTTGGTGTAACTGTACAGTCGACGGGGGTTGAATTGCCGAATGATTAACACGTGCGCGTTGCATCATAAGGTTAGTGTTTGAGTCGAGTGGTGTGGTTATGATTCTCGGGTTAAACCTGATAAGTAGTAGTATCACCTGTCCAACCGTGTGGTTTTTCTCCAGGTCCTCCTGTTGCTTCACACTATTAAACGGTATTGAACCATATGTTAGTCCCAAAATGACCTACTTTGTGTTGAGTGGACGTTAAATTCCATTTCTCTCTGTACAGTTGACCATGGTACATATAGAGAGAGAGGATATAATTATAATGTTGGCGTACCTATACAGGTAATATACACAGGTGAGCGTACCTATACAGGTAAAATATACAGGTGAGATAAAGGTTAACTATAAAGGTTATTTCCTTCAACATTTCTTATTAAAGATAAATTAGAAAGAAAGAAACCAGATGACAAATTGCTATCAAATATAAGGGTAAGGCCATAGAACTCGCGTTACTAAAATGAGAGAGAGAGTAACATTGGGTTTAACATCCACTCAACAAACTAGGTTATTTTGTGATTACCATATGGTTTAATTTTATTTCAATAATTCGCTTGTGCTAGGAAACTGGAGAACCCGGAGAAAACTCACAAGGCTGTATATATATATGGCAACTCTACTCCTTGTCACATAAAACCTGGGGATCGAAACAACGTTAGTTGACTCAATGAAAGACCTTATGATACAGCACGCATGTGCTAACCATTCAGCCATCTAACCCCCTGAAAATGAAATGAAATGGGGTTTAACGTTCAATTGTTCTGCTGCTATACTGGGCTAATGAAGACGGGCATACGCCATACAGTGTGCTGTGAGTGAAATTTTGCCAGGGCATCGGCACTTTGGTCTACTCTGATATTGAATTCAAAGTGTCAAGGGATCTTTTATGTACACACCAATGTATACAGTGGACCTTGTCCCGTCCGAACGACTTAGATAGCTGTGGTTGAAGGGCCCTCCGTCCTGCACGTCTGCTGACAAAGGGAATTAAACCCTGTCAGAAAATCCTGATGAATTTTCTTGGCTTTGCTTTCATGAACATCTGACCTCCAGGATAGTGAGTCACCGTCTTACCTATTCAGCCACCTTGGCTCCCTAGTAAGAAAACAAGGACTGTTGAAATTGGTTTGTCCATCAAACCAACCTGTTGATCGAACATGGGTTAGCCAGTCAAGGTTTCACTTACTGAGGCACTGCTGCTCACCTATTAGCCATGATATAATGAAGGCTGCTGACAGATTGATAATGGAGTCAACTGTGCTAATTTGTTTCTGATTGACGTAGATTATTGTAAGTTTTGATGAGTTTAAACTGTTGACTTGCTGGTCACCATGTTGAGATCATTAACAAGTCACATGTAGTATTAAATCACTTCAAGACAATACTTGCAGTAGATTTAAATAACTTCAAGACAATGTTTGTAGTAATAAAATAAAATAATTTACATTGTTAAAATCTAACCTGATAACAATCATTCCTGCATATCCATATTAGTTTTTAAAAGACGAAACTTGATTATATTGTGGTTGTTGGACTCTCTCTCTCTCCCCCTCCCCCTTTCTCTCTCTCTCTCTCTCCCCCTTTCTCTCTCTCTCTCTATTGTTCTCCCCTTCTCTTAGTTCGTGTGAGTATTGAGTGCTCTGTGCTCCCTCTCATTGCTCCCCTATTTCCGGTCTTTTTCCTAGTTTGTGTCCTCTCTCCCCACCCCTTCTCTCTCTCTCTCTCTCTCTCTTTCCCCCCTCTCTCTCTTTCCCCCCTCTCTCTCTTTCTCTCATTTGACTTTGTGAAGGTCATAAAGAAGACAATGAACTGTAATGGCTGTGACTGGAAGATGAATTAATTGTGAAATGTTTGACGTCATGACAACACGATATGCACTGGATGATATATCCGTCAATCAGACGCAAAACATGAAGAAATTTTACACTTACAAAATATAAAGTTGAAATAAGGAAATACAAGTGATATTAGAATGAATTAACTTCCTGTTAGCCATAATCAAGTTTAAAACAAGTGATGTATATGTTTTGATAATATGGTTTCCATTGTCAACAATACTAAACCAGGGGCGGATCCAGGAATTTTTGCAGGAGGGGGTATGCCAGGTTTTTGTTACGGAAATCTGCCATCATCGTCCCTAAATTACATAGGCATACATACAAATTGAGCTTTTTAAACAGAGAAATCATTTTTATACTGATGTAAGATCACTTTGTGATGTAATTTCATTGTTGCAAGGCATTATTTTTTTTTTATGTAGCTGATTGCGGGGACACCCCCCACCCCCTCTGGATCCGCCCCTGTAAACCATTGTAACATGATAAAACATAGAAATGAAATAAAAGTGTGGATGAACTCCGTCGCCCTCAGTGGTTGATTTGATTGCCGTATTTGAAAACAATGAAATGAAATGGGGTATTAACATCCTACTGTTCTACACAAACAGGCTAATGAAGACGGACATACGTTAAAGCCCCATAATAACACTCTTGTTGTAACTGAAAAATATGTCCCAATCTTCATTCTGGTCAACAAATAGTATTATTTTACAATATTCCAATTAAATGATAATATAAATTTCATCTTAACACACCTAATTTAAAAAAATTGGAAAAATTCAACCAATTGATTTGAAAAGTCTAACGTAAACCTTTTCAAATGTGACTTGGATTTTAAGATATTTTCGAACCCTCTGGACAAATAAAATAGGTTGTAATGGATAATTTACACAACAGGTAGGACATTTAAACATCTAGTACTTAGAATAAGGGTATTATTTATTTTCTGGAGCTACCAAGCCAGCAAGAATGTTATTGTCCCTTTAAGCGACATGCTATAAGGGACATTTCACCCGACCTTATTTCGAATTCCAGCTGTTACAAGTTCTTTTACGTGCACACCAACTTTTACACCTGAGCTTGTTTTTTGTCCTTCAGGGACTGTTTAAAAACATTTCTATAGAATGTGTGAATTAAAGTAGTATAAAATTTCTAATTAATCATCTGCTCTGAAAATTAAAATGTTGAAGAAAGAAACAACGTTATTAACCCGATGGAGGGCCTGACAAGGACATCAGTCTAGTCGTTCGAATGTGACGGAAAACTTAGGTCCAGTCTACACATTGGCCTTTTTATTAGCCCATTTCGATGCAGAACAGTAGGACGTTAAACCACATTTTATTTGAGATTAAATCAGTGTTGAAATAAAGTAGTGTCGGCATACCTTTTATAATGCAGAATTATCGCTGTGCTCATGTTGTTGGATATATATTAAAGTAGATAAAGTACAAGTACTTGCATGTTTACAGTAGATAAATACATAAATATTTAAAAATACGTCCAGGTAAAAAATCAACCACTTCACTTTATTACGATATACATACATAAAATCATAAACTATTTGTACGGTCTGCCCTCTATAGACGTCCTTTGCCATAATAAAATGGGGTTTAACGTCTACTCGACACAAACTAGGTCATTTTGGGACTAACATATGGTTTCATTTTAATCAATAATTCGCTTGCAAGTAGGGGTCTTTAGCAGTGCCACGAGGTTGAGAAGGCACCTCTATTTCCATGCCACTTATGCTCACACCTGGGCTCGAAACCACAGCCGCAAGCTAGAGGTGACCGGCCAGCTAGAGGTCGAAGCGTGGCACTTTAGACCACAAGGCCATCCCAAACCCCCCAATTAAACATCAAACATTTGGCCATAATGAAATGGGGTTTAACGTCCTACTGTTCTGCTCCAGTCCGACTGGGCTAATGAAGACTGGTTATGTTGGAGAGTGAGAGATTGTTTCAATATACATGAGAGTTATTTCTGCCAATTGCAGGTCTTTATTTACTCCTGAAATGTTATTTAAATTATTAGACATTTATTAAGTTATCCAGGCTATAATCAACTAGTGTATGATAACTGGATTAAGATCCAATTTGCGTCTCAACGTTTAATCATAAAATGGATAATCAAGACTATGTTTTTTATCGTACCGACTTTAAAGTAATGATAATCAAGACTATGGTTTTTATCGTACCGACTTTAAAGAAATGATGATTTTTGCTAAACTGAAAATTCAATTGCTTAAATATCGGTTCAGAGGGAATCAATTTGACTGAAATTTTTTGCAAATTCCTTTTACGTTATCTAGTTATTAACTTTTATAGTGAGAACTGCCAACTCTTTATCTAATTACTCTCCCATAGTGTATCTTTAAGCCTGTTACATAGTTTGAGAGAGAGAGAGAGAGAGAGAGAGAGAGATTATTTAAGTCTGTCACATAGTTTGATTGCCTATACAACCTGTCTTTTGTGATCGTAATAAGTTTATTGTCATGATTTCTATTCTTATTTTCTCATTATTTATTTATTATTCCATATAGAATTTGTAATCAATACTGGAAGATCCGGGACTTCCACGTACTGAGTTGAAATACGGATGCAATTCACAGTGTAAATGTCAATTGTTAAAAAAATCATGTCAGCTCAAGAGAGTCACAGCAGACAGCACTAAACAGAGTAGAAAAATTATGTTATCCTTCGAATTGATAATATCTTCTTTATGAACGAATTCTGATCTTAGAACTGATATCAAATCATCAAATCCTCTTAACAAAAAAAAGTTATCACAGAGAGATAGTTCGTGATGTATTTGAACAAGTTATCCTGAGGATCTGTTGAAGCCATTCTGGAATAGTAGGAAATGTCAAGGTCAGTTTAGATACTTCCAGATTTCCTCGTGAACAATCTACGACTGTATTACATCATTGAGATGTAAACATGGATGTCGTTTATTTACGGTGGGAGTGTTTCATGATTTTATTATTATAAATATTCGATGTTTTAATAGTTCTCGAAGCAAAACGTTTAATTACTGTAAAATAAACACTGAACATATAAAAAAATCATACAAGGAGATATGCAGTTGAATAAGACAGGAACAAGGCAGCATTTTACAGCAGTTTTGGAAGATGTCTCACAGCTTTTATACACATCGATTATTTAACATTTAATTAAGAAAACAACAATTCAGTTGGATTTAAAACAATTTGGTCCAAGCGAATTATTGAAATAAATTTGAATCATATGTTAGGCCCAAAATTACTTAGTTTGTGTCGAGTGGTTGTAAACACCCCCCTCTCTCTCTCTCCCTCTCTCTCTCTCTCTCTCTCTCTCTCTCTCCTTTTAGTGCCAAACAGTAGTACATTAAACAACATTTTCTTTCCACTTTCCATTTCTTTCCGTTTTACGCTATTTCTGATTGATCATGTTGAATTAAAGAGTGTAATTTAGTATGTTCAATCCGGGTAGATCGTACAGTCAGTAAAAGGATAAGAATTATTTAATCACAAATAATAAAGAAAATTGTCAGTTTCCTAGAAAATACACATCAATCATCATTAAAACAAGTTCCACCCCACAAATAATATTTTATCTTTTACCAAACCATGTTGACTTAAAATAGCTAATAAAGTCTCCACCTCAATATCATACAAAATCTTCCACATCTAAAACACGGATAATTTTTCAATTCAAATCAACATTGATGCTGTGATCTTGGGCCTCTGATATCCAATATGTAAGACACAATAAACATTTTAACATTGGTCCACAAATCATGTATCATAATGCGTTTCAGGCCCATTTTTAACAAGGGACAAGAAAGAACGAGACCAGAGATTCTGTAAGTCATGCCAAGCGCTGACACCATATTCTTATCTGGAGAGCAAGCGCAATAGACTGGAAAAACCAGACGTTAGAGATTGCTATTCTTTGCGAAACCATTTGTGTCAATTTCTAGGTCCCAAATTTTAGCGATTTAGCTCCTTTAAGATATTTTATGAATAAAATATAATGTTTTTCTGTTCTAGTCTGACTGTGTGTACACCATACAGTTCGATGACGGGAATTTTGCCTTGACAGTGGCACTACAGCCCACTCTTATATTGATTTCCAATTGTCAAGGGATCTTTTACGTGCACGCCACCAGTGGGACATTAGAATCACACTCACTGACACCCACAATGGGGGCAACATCATTTATCATGTCCGCAGGCTATACAGAAGAACAATAACTTGTATGTTAAATCAATTTGCCCTTTGTTGAAGGACAAACAAGATAACCAACCCATCTTCAGATGTGACAACTTAACGAGCCACAATAAAATATTTATTTCTACCAGTCATAAATGTCACTTATTCTTTTAAAAGAAAACCAAAACCCTACAAAGTGACAGAATAATTTATGTCCGAGACCGATTGATATTGAAATAATTTTATTATATACTTATCGTAGCTTGTTTCACGATCGTAAATAAAGAGTAAGAAATTGTCGAGATTATTTCTGGGTTGATACAAAATGATTTATTGATCACGTAGGATAGAACATGTACCACTTACTGGACGATTTCTATAAATTGGTTAACACTTGAAGTATTTGAATAGTTTTTTTCAAGGCACTTCATGATGATTTTTTAGTATTAGTCAATCGAAACTTAAAGAATTTTGTCTGTGTACTTCTTACATGATCTTTCTATAATAGTAAGTGCAGGGGGACTGCACCACACATAATGTACACAAAACCAAATATATGGATAAGACATCATACTCAGAAACCACAAACAGATGAACAATTCAAATAAAATGAATGGATTCCCCTCACCAACATTATATTCCATCCCTACCCTCATTCTTCTAATTGCATATGTATTATTAATTTATAATTATTTTGAATTATATTCTTTTTCTATTTCAGGAAATAAAATATAATTTGAACCCAAACAGATCCCGACTGCGTAGCCGATCTGTATCCCAGTCATCAACAGACAGTAACGATAGCAGTAAGTCATATTTTATATTTTAAATCTCTAATCGTTAATCCCTTCCAAACTATAATACACTCTTCAAAAAAAGAAACGCACAACCCATTTTTCATCATTTTTTTTATTTACACAAAGTCGTTCTTTCCATAAATCTTACTTGTTTTAATGTCATTAAGTAAGGATAAAAGAAATTCATTGTTGATTTTAAATGTAATGTTACTAATTCTGAATGGTCATCATTTTTGTCGAAATTTGTTATCGTTTGATTGCACCAAGAAACATGAATTGAACAACTTCGCGAGCTTTTCGCATGGAACCTACATCTACGGTCTTTAAAATCCTGGGGTTCTTGGTTCCCAAATCAGTTGCACATGTAAAAGTACTATCAGTCTGAAAAAAGGTTCAATTCTTTGGAATATTTACAAAGATATGATGATTAGGAAAATGCAACATTTGGAAACATTTACAAACAAAACAGCAGGGTTGGATAGCCGAATGGTTTAGCACGTCAACTAGCGTGGTTTGGAATCCCCGGTTGTATTTAACAGGGAGTAGGGTTGCCTGTCCAACCTCAACGAATTACTGAAATAAAATGGACCCAAATGTTAGTCCCAAAATGACCTAGTTTGTGTCGAGTGAACGTTAAACCCATTTTTCTCTAACCCTGACCCAAACAAAATAAACCAGATATTGGAATCTTTAATTTATAAAGGTAACATTTTTAATAGGCCTCTTTGTTTACTTAAAAGCCAGGGGCCTATTTCACGAAATTTTAACTAAGATAAGATCCCAATTTTAGTAATTTGATTGGATAATATTAGATTGATTTTAGTGCTTAGCCAATCAAAATTGAAGTATCTACTAAAATTGGATTTTATCTTAAGTTAAAATTTCGTGAAACAGGGCCCAGATGCCTCTTTCAATACTATAGGAATCCCTTGTAATCTACAATTTACTATGAAAGATGAATGTCTATCCAAAAATAATTCAGTTCCGTTCCGTATTTACAAAGTTATGTGGGATTGAAATTTCTCGATTTATGCTGCTCAAGTGTAACAAGGCACGGCCATTAGTCAGTCAGGGCCGTATGTGGGATAGAAATTTTATAGATCTACGCTACTCAAGTGTAATATGGTGCAGCCATCAGTCAGTGTTTACAAAGTTATGACAAATCTAAATTTCATCTCACAATGTTACTTCCTATAACAAGATGACACCATCTTTTATGGGTAGAGAGAAACCTGATGGGCCTAGTTTAAATCGGAATTCAAGTTAAGATATTATCAAGTGATGATATTTTGATTTTGTTGTCCGCGAATTATTATTGATAGGCATAGTTTAGATCTGATTAAAATCCAATCTCGAAACCAGAAAAATTTTTGAAGAAATTTCTCTGGTGAATAGGGGTAGCCATTTTCCCGGAAAATGACAAGTAATTCCCACGCGCGAAATTTCTCGTTTATTTGCGTCGTACGCCCCTGATTTTACGTGCCTGGATGACCGAATCACTTAAAAATATACCCACGCGTAGAAAAATAGATCTTTACAAAAACTTGAATTTGTTCGTTTAGGATCCATTTTTTTATGTCAGCGAGTTGACTTTGACTCAAGGATCATTTTACAACAAACGAAACGACGATCCGACCTCTAGTTTTCGAGAAATCGACCCAAAACTATTGACCAATCAGAGGTCAGAATGGGCGGGGCTTAGGTTTGAAAATAATTGGAAAAAATGGACGGTCTAATGTGCCAGAGGCCTTCGGCTCCGCGTCTGCCTCTGGGAACGAGATTGATTAAAATCCAGATTATCTAGCGTTGATATTTTGTTTTCGTTGTCTATGTTAGATAAACAATCCCGAGTAGATATATAATCGTTTAGTACCAACCCAGAAATAATCTCCACGATTTCATACTCTTTATTTACGATTGTGAAACAAGCTACGATAAGTATATAATAAAATTATTTCAATATCAATCAGTTTCGGACATAAATTATTCTGTCACTTTGTCAGGTTTTGGTTTCTTTTAAAAGAATAAGTGACATTTATGACTGGTAGAAAAATAAATATTTTATTGTGACTATTTTAAACAATCCCGAGTAGATGGATTAAGTCGGGAGAAATTTGATATCTTAGTGAAAAATGTCAATACGCATCAGGGCTATATTAAGATAAGGGGATTACATTGTTAAAAAAGAGATTTGGTCTGATAAATAAATTATCAGGATCCGCGACTTTAAAGATATTTATTTTTTATCCTGATATATCAAACTGCTCATGCATGATATTCGATTGTTAAATAACATCGTCGTGGTAACCAAACAATGTTCATGTCTGCTACTTCTTGGATTACAATAATAAACAGTGTTATTACAATAAGGATTTAAAAGGGTCCAATTGAAGGAATTTAAAGACGTTATCTTATTATAAAAAGACGAGCCTATATCTGAAAGGAAAAGAGGTGGTTGCCTAGATATACGATGCCTGGGTTTAAAGAAGAAAAGAATTTTGGTTAGTAAATAATAAAATATGTTTGTGATCTTTAGTGAACAACGCGCTGTGCTAGATAAAATTCCTTGCTTTTCTTAGTTTGAAAGACAGATATTTGATAGTAAATATTTTGATTCTACTTGTATGACAGGTTAACCATTTACATTTATAGGCCTATTCATAGTATTAGTGAATATATACTTATACATGGAATTGAACTAGTTTTTAGATGGATATCCCTTGTCGTGAAGATATTTTGTTTGCCAAGAATTAATAATTCCTCAAATGATTTTCATTTATGTTATCACATAGGTGACACGAACCCCTTATCTTAAACCAAGAATACTCTTACAGTACAAGGGACACAACTCTATTTTAAAAATCAATGGATTCAGACCACATTTGATAATGCTAGCCTGTTAATCTGATTTGTGTATATTTTTGCCACATAATTTTAGTCAAAGTGTGAGTTTTAATTTCTCTTCCTAACATTTAAACACTGAAAATGATTGAAATGTGACATAAAGAATTAAATAACAGAGATCAAAATGTGACAGAAGGAAGGAAGAAAATGTTAAAAAGAGAGAATGGGAGATGACAACAATCCTCTGTACATTTGTCAAACCATCATCAACTGTCATAGTGGAAATAACTCCATATAATAGTTATCAATTTGAATGGGGTCAGACTACTAATTTTGCACTTTAAACACCAATGTTAGTTCCATTGGCCTTTAACTTATATTTAAGGAGAAGGTCAGTGATTTTCAACCAGGTTTCCGTAAATCTTAAATATATATTCAGAAATAATCCCCTCAGTAACACGAAGCAAAAAAGTTTTTGTAAGCGCGAAATTTATTTTTTGTTAAAACCGAAAGTGATTTATATAGTTGGTTCAACAATTTTCAAGTAATTTCTTGAAGGGGATAATCAATTCAGTTGTTTTTGCCATGCACAGCGAAATGATCTAATTGTAGAACTATTCCTTTTGCCAGGGTATTTACCAAATGATTGGAATTCTCAAAAACTTTCAAGTCTTTGGATCAAAAATGAACAATATGGGAAGCGATTAAAGACTAAGCAGCATTTATCAATAACTAGCATTATATTCGTGGATCATCAGCTTCTGGAATAATTAGTAGTCTTAATCCGTACCAGTGTCAGTCAAGAGTTGTCCTACTGGTAAACTGTATAGTCAGTAAATGTTGAGCTCAAAATCATTTAATATTTTGTGAAATGATAAAACTTAAATCAAAAGATAAGGAATAAAGCAAAGATTCAACAATGGGTGCGTGTTGTATCATAAGGTCTGTCATTGTGTCAACTGGTGTGGTTTTGATTCCCTAGTTGTATGTGACAAGGAGTAGGGTCGCCTGTCCAACCTCGTGGGTTTTCTCCAGTTTCCTCTGACTGCTAAAGACCCCTAAGCGCAAGCCAATTATTGAAATAGAATTGCATCATGTCTTAGTTCCTTAAATAACCTACTTTGTGTCGATTGGATGATAAACCCCATTTCTCGCTCACAATTCAACAACTTGGTTTTAATCAATAGAGGGGAGAGAACTGTTGTTAGCTTACTGTCTAGTTGTTGTAATATATAGACTATTGTAGACTATAATATGTTAAATGTTTTTTATACAGAGATGTAGGAAATAATAGACACATGTTGAATCAATCTACTAAATGGAACTTTTAAAATTTGAAAGTTAGAAGTGTAGGGTTATACTGTACTAAATGACATGATCATCTCTCTCTCTCTCGCTTTCCCTCTTTCCCTGTATCTCTTTCTCTCTTTCTCTGTCTCTCTCTCAATGAAAGAATGTATATAACTGACCTGCTGTATTGAAGTCTTAATCTGACTGTATTTCTTCTCTGTATTCAGAAAATTTAAAAATCATTCTTCTTATTTCAAGTACCATCCAAATGTCCTGAAAATTAAAATATTAACTCATTGACCCCTAGAGCTAATTATGTTAATTAATGCTTAATCTCCTAAGCCAATTAACCAGACTATGGCTTCTATCCCTAGTGTTAATTAAAAGATTATCCACTAATCTCACTATTGCAGATATCCCAAAACAAAACAAAAACTATTACTCCAATCAAAAAATTTTTATATTACCAAATGTTGAATTAAAAACAAGCTTTACAAGGGCGTTTTTTTGAAACAAAAATACCAAATAATAACAAAGTTATTCCTTATCATAAAAAGAACTATGAATGTAAAATAACATTACCGGGTACGTTTAATTTAATAATTATGAAGTATGAAGTTACACTTTACTGATCCATGCATCACACAGTAAGCACAATTGATTAATTTAGTCCATAACCAGTTTTTAGGATTGGCACTGTAAATAATGTTGGCAATCACAAATTTCGTCAACCGTTATGTTCCTGCATTTTTTTTTTCGAACCCCATTGAATTTCTCAACGTGATATCTATTACCCATTGGTTTCGTCGAGCAAGTTTGGTCAAAAAGATAAACTAAAAAAAAATTAAATTTGTTTTTCTCGCGTTCTAATATGTATTATGGGCCTAGCCATCTCCTAAAAATGATGGGCATCTAACGGAATTCAGTGCAATATTCCAAATAAAATCCTTGTTGAAAGTTGAATCTCGAAGATTGGCCGCCATTTTTTATGATCATTTGGTAGTTAAAAACACAAAACTATATTTGATTAGATTAACTACTTTTAGTTAGTCAATTGGCTTTAATTTAACAATTTATGGTTCCAGGAAACAATGTAAAAAATAGACCGGGGATGCCACTAATAATCAGTGGACCGTATATTCAAGCTATCGGTATAGGAGAGGGGTTTAATTGGCCCGTATATTCAAACTATCGGACCTGATGAGTTAATTGCTTATAAGCAGGGATATTTCCTAACATTCACAAACCTATGGTTAGATGGTGCATATACTCGTCTCCAAAAGCAAGATGGCTAATCAGATACATCCAAGTCATAGGCAGTTTAAACAGGCATTCAAAGTATTGTTGAATATGTGAAACAAAGTTTCAACAAGAATTTTGAGAGTTTTGCTGAAAAAATGTTTCAACTAGCATTCTGTGAGGATTGCTGAAAGAAAGTTTAAACAAGCTATCTGAAAGTTTTGCTGAAACAAAGTTCACAATGCATTCATTTGTCTGATACAGATAATTTATTTCTGTGAATAAACCGGTAGAAGGAATAAATTCTGTGAAACACTGAACTTTCACCGTTCTCTAAAACTTTGATACATAGAAAACCAGTACCAGAATCAGCAGGCACCTGATTTACTGAGCCACTTTAGCTGCCAGAAATTTACAGAGAAACCGGTACGATATAAATATATAAGATTATAGTTTTTGAGAAAAAAAAACAATAAAAAAATTGAAAAAACATACACATATTTAAAAATGCTTTTGAACTTACATTATATGTTTTAACTCCACAGGAACCCTGCTATGAAAACTTAAAATGAACACGCGATTCGTGGGCCAATTTTAAAATGTTCATTTTAGGGTTATTATGGAATATCCGTGTTTTCACGGTAACATCAATGTTTATTTAAATTACCCAATCAGTCGTGTTTTCAATGTGGAAGACTGAGTTAAAGACTCGCCTCTTTTGTATATTAGGTGTGATTTATTATATCATAGCAGACGTGTTGGAGTCCACGATAATATGTAACACCATGAATTCTATAATACATCGAATATATCGTCCATGGTTACATATTCATGAGGCTACTTAATACAAGTTATAGACTTATTTTACGTTCTTTTATTGTCTGTCGTTTGTCGATATGTCTAGCGATTACCATTTTATGTTTAACTTGATGTCAGACATTAAATCAACAAGTATTATTTATCGATAGAAAGTTGGGTTTTTTTATTTTTATTGATAGAAAAGAAAGTTGTTTTTTTAAAATTTTTATTGGTGTCTGGAGATTGTGTAATTTATATTCGAGATTAGTTTTTTTATTTATGTAACCTTGACGAACAAAATTTCTTTAATATCAGGTCAAAAACCCCATAATGATCAATACGATTGACTTTTATGTTGATTTTGTTTTGAGAATGTGAGAGAAATGATATAAAATGGGGTTCAACGTCCTTCTATTCTGGGAGCCACTTTGATTAAGTGAGTAAGACGCTAGCTGACTATGGTGTATGTCCGTCTTTATTAGGGCAGTCGGAGCCGATATCATAAGACGTTAAACCTAATTTCGTTTCCTTTAGGGGGACGCGGTGGCTAAGTGGATAAGGCGCTGGTTCGCTAGCCTTGAGGTCAGGTGTTCGACACTGCATTGGCCGAGAAATTTCATCTCGATTTTCCGGCGTGATTTCCTCTTGTCAGTGATGCAGAAGGAGGGCCTGATAAGGACAGCTGCCTAGTCGTTTGGATGGGACGAAAAACCGAGGTCCCGTGTACACATTGGAGTGCACATAAAGACCCCTTGGCAGTTGGAATTTGATATAAGAGTAGGTTGTAGTGAGGCAAAATTTCCCTCGTAGCACACTGTATGGCATATGCCCGTCTTCCATTAGCCCAGGTTAGGTGCAGAATAGTAGGACGTTAAACCCCATTTCATTTCAATTCGTGTTCTGCATCAACTAAGACAAAATAGAAAAATGAGGTTCAAAGTTAACTTGACACAAACTAGATAATTTTGAGACTAACATGGTTTAAATTTATTGAAATCATTACCTTCACTTTATTGTGGAAGGAAACCCAAGGACTCGGAAAAATTTCTCCAGGTGGGATCTACGACTGCACGCCTTGTTGGTTTTCTTCGGGTCTTCAGATTTCATTCCACTGTTAAAAAACGCCTACACAGCAGTGATACGACCTTCTCTTATCTCGAATTTCCTCTTTCGAACGACTAAACAATTGGCCTAGGCGAATTATTTTAATAAACTTAAACTGCATGTTAGTCCGGAAAGGAGCCAGTTTGTCGAAGGGTTGTTAAATTCCATTTTTCTCTTTCTCTCTCTCGCTCTCTCTCTCTCTCTGTAAATACTAAAGGAATTTAATCATCTTTGGACTAATAATCCAAGAGATACACTTTTCACAAGTGTGCTAAAATGATGCAATTAGACTTTAAACACTCATTTTAATTCCTAACAATTTCTATGTTTTTCTCTTGCAGAAAAGTAGTGCATTAACCCCCAATAAATTTAATTTTCACCAACTATCCAAATAATTTAGGTAGTGTTTGAACCTGTCAGTATACACATAAAGTTTTATTTGTTATTTTCACCAAGTGGTTTAAACCTGTTTGTAATCCACATAAAGTTATATTTGTTACTTAATATCTGCCTGTGGTGTAATATATATAATAGATCCCACCTTATAATTACCATATAATACCTGTCAAATCACGTTTCTTACATTCCTCACCTTGTATTTATTACATTGATACAATATTGGTTACCTTTTATACAATATAATTACCTGTAATCTTTTTACGAGCAGCCATGTTAAATACAGACACACACTAGGTTGTTGTCTTCTTTGTCTTCTCGTAGATTGAAAACCATGTGATAACTCCGTTAACATGGAGAGAGAGTTACGGTTTAACGTCCTACTGTTCTGCTCGATCTGAGCTAATGAAGACAGGCATACGCCATACAATGTGCCGAGATGAAAAACAAAGGTCCTGTGTGCACGTTAAAGATTCATTGACTGTTAGAATTCGATATAAGAGTAGGCTGTAAGGCGCATGCCTCGTTCTTCATTAGCCCAGTTTGGAGCAGAACACTAGGACGTGTACACATTGACGTGCACATAAAAGATTCCTTTCAGTTCTCTTGCCCTTACCGGTATTTGAAATGGGATGCAAAACTGAGGTCCCATGTACTTATTGACATTGACATGCATGTTTAAGATAAAAGAGGCCTTGCCAATTGGAATTAGAGATAAGAATAGGCGGTAGTGCCACTGTCTGGCCAAAATTCCCCTCGTACACAATATAAGGCAAATGTCCATATTTATTATTCCAGTTGGAGCAGAACATAAAACCCAATTTCACTAAATTCATTTCTCTAGCCCTTTTTGTAGCCCTTTTTGTTAAATAATTGAATTTACTTACTACTGTGTTGTTGATCAATCCGTTTGTTTACTTATCCAGGGTAATGTAATTCTCATATCTGACATAATGAAACTAATCATATGGTTAGCGTTGCTTCTCTCTAACACAGCTCTCTCATCATTCTCTCGTCTCTGTCATTATTCTCTATGTCTATATTTGGATGTTTTCTATTAACTTTAGTCAGTGAGAAATCACGGTTGTTTTACCTACCGAAGTCAACATGAACATGACCAAACTATATCAACACAGCCATACATACACACGTCTCTAACGATGGTGTTATGTTCACTCTCTCCCAGCCATACAACAACATCCACATATCAGGCTTCTTATCTCAGATTTCATATTTGAAACATTGTTAACTTACGTGGAATAATTTGAAAAGTTGTTTGAAATATTTCTGTTACCGAGAGAGGTATTAATCAATTTCCCATACCAATGGCTTCTGACAGGATTGTTGACGAAAAGGGAATAGAAGCTTCTCCAGTCTAATTTTATTTATTTTAAATGGTTTTTTTTCACAAGTTTTGAAGTGTCTGAACTTCATGGAAGGATTTTGTCCAGTTAAAAGAACCCATGACTGTTCGATGAAGATTATGCTAAAACCACTGCTATTTGCTAATTGGTCTAAATTTTCCTCTGAAAGAAAATAAAACACTGCATCTTTGTCTGGTCTCAAAACAACCCAACTATTTCAGCTCTGGGGGCCATGGTGACTAAGTGAGTAAGACGCTGGTTCCGTGTACACATTGGCGTGCACGTAAAAGATCCCTTGGTAGTTTGAATTTGATGTAAGAGTAGGTCGTAGTGCCGCTGTCGTGGGGCAAATTTTGCTTCTACCTTTCTTTATCTGTCCAGACGGAGCAAAACGGTAGAATATTAAACCCCATTTTATATTCTTTGTCCTCGCTTCTGCTCCGGGACTACCGAGTCCGTTGATATTACACTAAGATTTTTATAGATAAGAAGCGTAACCAGGCAACCATCATTGTGTCTTCAGTCTCTGTGATTTTACCCTCAGCTTGTAGAACGGCTTGATGAATTGGATCCCGACAAGTCAGAAACCAAATTATACCAGTTTTATATCCGTGGAATGATTGCGTTGGTAATTTGGTTGTAAATCATTTCTTGAATAGATATGCGTATTGATTTATCAAACCCTGGACAAGTTTACGTGCGTAAATCGAGAGCTTTTCTATTTAAACGAAACTAATTCATTTTGAAGAAAATCTGTTTTGATTTGATACAGTAACGATTATGTTGTGATTTAGGCTCGTAACTAAAGGTTAAAAGAAATTAATTTGTCAGAAGTTTTAACCGAACTCGACAGGCACTAATAAATCTTTTTGATGAATTGAAGAAAAATTCTGGCAATTTGATTCAGTTAGAGGTTTCTCTACCACATGGAATGGCGCAACTGAACTTGGTGCCGTCTCGGACAGTGCTTGAGATCGAAGAATCGTGCAACACAAATATAAAAGATGGTCTCTTAACAGAAAAACATTTTCGGTCAATGCAGGTGGACCAAAGTGTCTACAATTAAGCTTTTTCATTCCTAAACACACATTATACAAGATCTAAATCTGCCTTGTACAAGTTTTTCTTTAATCCTGAAATGTTATCTAAATTATTAATTAACTTATCCAGACCATAATCAACTCTCGATCTCATTGCTCGTTGCCATAGTGACGGATTAGGATTTGATTTGCTGCTCAACTTTCCGTCATGATTTAATCATGAAATGGATAATCGAGACTATGTTTTTTTTTATTGTACCGACTTTAGTAATGATGATCAAGGCTAGGTCGAAAATTCATTGCTAAATTCTCAGTTCATATCGCGGCATAATTTGACTGAAATTTTTTGCAAGTTCTCTTTACATTATCTAGTTTTGAACTATGCCATATTCTCATCTGGACAGCATGTGCAATAAATACTATCAGTTTAGACTGAAATAACCAGACACTAGAAATTGCTACTCGATTGAGATTTCTGACTTATTCTACCAAAAACATAACTCATTTGAAACTACAGTAAAAACAGACACGATTGAATTTAAATCAGTTTAAATATATTCATATTACATTAGTATATGCGTTGCAACCCATGTGTCCATTTCTGTGGTCCAAATATTGGTCATTTACCTCCTTTAAAACTAATGAGAACAAAAAAAAACGACGATTGTAATTAATTAAAAATAATATGATGCTTTTAAACAACTGATAAAAGAACAGCAAAAAAACAAACAAATATGATCGATTTGTTACAGACAGAAAAACACATTAAACAATCTCTGTTTTTGACAACAGATAAACGATTTTACTGAGATTAATGTTGAATTTTTTTACCACAACACATTAAATATTTACATGTACACAAGAAATAGACAATGATTCTATCGATCCGTGGAGGCAATTTATCGTAATAACTAACATTTACACAACAAACTGACAATCGAAAGATCATTGGTCGCAATTTATCTTATTAACAAACAGTTAATATAGAATAAAATATGTATTTTAGGTTTTGGCTGGAAAATAACCAGCTTGCGATAAATTATTAAAAGACAAATTGACCATTTTAACAGTCCAACTTGATATGAAGTTGGCGCCCTTGCCTGCCGCTCAAGCAAATTATTTTATAAAAATTGTATCATGTTAATTCCAAAATTAGTCTCGCTCTCTCTCAATTGAAAATTATCAAAATATATATTGAGTCTTTTTTTCCTTGAATGAATAAAAAAACAAAACATAGAAAAAAAATAAATGACAGCAGCAGCCACTGAGTTATTTGAAAATAATTAAAAAACTATTTTTTCCAATGATTGTATACAAAAACAAATAATACTTGAATATGAATTTGAAATACAAATATGATGAGTTTGATAAATGACGATGCCAGTAATAAACTTCATTAACGATTGAACGTACATGTACTCACCTTGAGGACCGATAGGTTGTTACTGTTTGTCTAATGAGAAAACTGGATAATCAAGTCGATCAACCACCTTGTTGGCTACAAGCCCAGACGTTTATGCCAACCGACTGACAGACGCTATAAATATCTATAAACACTGTACACATGCATTGCATGTTAATACCATGTATATACAAGTCAAACACTCACTTGTTGAATGTTCCATCACATCCCTCAATGTACCAGTACTATCTCGCGTTTATTTTTATATTTTTATCGCGGCAATCCATCTGTTTTATAACATGATGATCTCTGCTTCTCGTCGTCGTTAGATAAAATAAAAAGTCTCATGAATACACGATTACAACTAGGAGACCATTATACTCCCCGTGCTATATAGATATATCCCATGACATTTATTCTGGCACCACTAATGTTATTGTCCCGTTATTCATAAATCGCCGTCATGGTTTTATTTATTGTTGTTGTGTAGTTCACGTTTTTCACTCACCATCCATGCTGTTAAATGGACCCAATTTATGTCTGTGTATCACAACTCCAGTAATTAAGCTGATAGGCCCACACTTCGAGCAAGATATGAAATTTATTCACTAAAGTACTGGAAGTATTTCTAATGTGATTTCTCTTTGTCTGTGATGCAGGACGCCTGACAATGACAGCTGTCTAGTTGTTTGAATGGTATGAAAAACCAGCGAGGTGCCGTGTATACATCAATGTGCATATAGATGATCCCTTGGCTGTTAAAAATTCCTATTATAGCATATACTGTCTGTCTTATGTTTGTCGTCAGTGGCCCATCAGTATGGGAACAGAAAGGGGGATTGGGATGGCCTAGTGGTCTAGAGTGCTGCGCTTCGACCTCTAGCTGGCCGGTCACCTCTGGCTTGCGGCTGTGGTTTCGAGCCCTGGTGTGAGCGTATGTGGCATGGAGATAGGGGCGCCTTCTCAACCTCATGGGTTTCCTCCGGGCACTCCGGTTTCCTCCCACTGCTAAAGACCCCTACGCGCAAGCAAATTATTGAAATGAAATTAAACCATATGTTAGTCCCGAAATGACCTAGTTTGTGTTGAGTGGACGTTAAACTCCATTTCTCTCTCTTCTCTCACTCTCTCTCTCTCTCTCTCTCTCTGAACAGAAAAGAAGGACATTGAACCCTATTCCATTCCATATCATTTTTATACGCCCACATTTTCATGTGGACGTATATTGTCGTCGCCCCTGTTCGTCCGTCCGTCCGTCCGTCCGGACGTCCGTCCGTCCGGACGTCCGTCCGTCCGTCCGTCCACAATTGTTTGTGAACAGTCTACAGGTCACAATTTTTATCCGATTTCAATGAAACTTAAAATATAGGTTTATCACCCTAAGATCTCGGTTCCTTTCGATATTGGCATGTATCGGACCGTAACTTCATGGGTTATGGCCCCTGATTGTACGAAAAATCACGTTTTTTAGCTTGTGAACAGTGTAGAGGTCACAATTTTGAACCGATTTGGATGAAACTTGAAATGCATGTTTATAAACCAAAGACCTTGGTTCCTTTCGATATTTGCGCCAATTGGATCGTAACTTCCTGAATTATGGCCCCTGATTGTCCGAAAAATCGCCCTTTTTAGCTTGTGGTCCCTCTGGAGGTCAAAATTGTTATCCGATTTAAAAAAACGTTTGATTATATCACCGTTCGATGGTTATGAAGGTTGAGTTCGAATTTCGTGAAAATCGGACCAAAATTGACGGACAAAATGGCCGCCATTTGTACGCGAATAGTGTGAAAATATGTTATATCAAGGTTGTGAACAGTGTAGAGGTCACAATTTTGAACCGATTTGGATGAAACTTAAAAAGCATGTTTATAACCCAAAGATCTTGGTTCCTTTCGATATTTGCGCCAATCGGATGTTAACTTCCAGAATTATGGCCCCTGATTGTCCGAAAAATCGCCCTTTTTAGCTTGTGGTCCCTCTGGAGGTCAAAATTGTTATCCGATTTAAAACAACGTTTGATTATATCACAGTTCCATGGTTATGAAGGTTGAGTTCGAATTTCGTGAAAATCGGACCAAAATTGGCGGACAAAATGGCCGCCATTTGTACGCGAATAGTGTGAAAATATGTTATATCAAGGTTGTGGACCCTATAGAGGTCACAATTTTGAACCAATTTTGATGAAACTTGACATGTATGTTTATAACCCAAAGATCTTGGTTCCTTTCGATATTCGCGCCCATCGGATTGTAACTTCCTGAATTATGGCCCCTGATTGTCCAAAAAATCGCCCTTTTTAGCTTGTGGTCCCTCTGGAGGTCAAAATTGTTATCCGATTTAAAAAAACATTTGATTGTATCACCGTTCCATGGTTATGAAGGTTGAATTCGAATTTCGTGAAAATCGGACCAAAATTGACAGACAAAATGGCCGCCGTTTGTACGCGAATAGTGTGAAAATATGTTATATCAAGGTTGTGGACCTTATAGAGGTCACAATTTTGAACCAATTTTGATGAAACTTGACATTACATGTTTATACCCCAAAGATCTTGGTTCCTTTCGATATTTGCACCCATCAGATCGTAACTTCCTGAATTATGGCCCCTGATTGTCCAAAAAAATCGCCCTTTTTAGCTTGTGGTCCCTCTGGAGGTCAAAATTGTTATCCGATTTAAAAAAACGTTTGATTATATCACCATTTCATGGTTATGAAGGCTGAATATGAATTTTTGTGAAAATCGGACCAAAATTGACGGACAAAATGGCCGCCGTTTGTACGCGAATAGTGTGAAAATATGTTATATAAAGGATGTGGACCTTATAGAGGTCACAATTTTGAACCGATTTTGATGAAACTTGACATGTATGTTTATAACCCAAAGATCTTGGTTCCTTTCGATATTTGCGGCCATTGAGTCATTACTTCCTGAATTATGTCCCCTGATTGTACGAAAAATCACCCTTTTTAGCTTGTTGTGCCTCTGGAGGTCACAATTATTATCTGATTTTAAAAAAAATACGTTTGATTATAAAAACCAAACAAATTCTAATGATTTTCTGATAATTTTTTAATATGCGACAACTCTTGTTGACTGCCCGGACGATTTGGCTGCTGTGTGGGCGTATGTTTCGTTGCCTGGCAACCTATTTTAATTTAAGCAACCCCGTTATTACATGATGTTTTTTTGTGGAGTACCGTGCTTGATATGTGTAATTTTCTCAATAGACCAGTTTATTTATGGTTTCTAAATTTACGTAATTTCATGTAATTTTGTGTAATTTTGTTCAAATGAGAGTTGTATTCTGTGTATTTCTCTTTAAACATCATCCTGTGGACCTGTATATTATTATATTTCTCTAGTATATAACATATGTTCTTGCCAGATTAAAAACAGAATAACACATTTCTTTGAACAAATTTGACCAAACTTGTAAGTCTAAATCCAAGAATTGAACTTTACAGTCGAGGAATACAATGACCTCATATCAGTCTGTTATAATAAAAAGACTTCAGGTTTCCTCCCTCTGCTTGTGGCATGGAGATAGGGTCGCTTTCTCAACCTTGTAGGTTTCCGCCGGCACTCCGGTTTCCTTCCACTGCTAAAAACCCCTACGCGCAATCGAATTAATGAAATAAAATTAAAACCATATGTTTGTCCCGAAATGACCTAGTTTGTGTCGAGTGGATGTTAAACCCCATTTCTCTCTCTCTCTCTTTGCTCCCACTGCTAAAGCCCCAACTCACATCTGAATTATGAAAATAAAATTTAATGTTAGTCCCGAAATGACCTAGTTTATGTTCAGTGGATCTCTCGTCTCTGTTTAAGGTCCAAAAAATATCAAATCTGTTTGAAACACAGATCCTATTTCGTTTCGTTTTTATAGTTCAAAATATCAGTTTACTTGTCTTTGTAGGCCATCGAAAGTATAAAAAAACGTAACAAAATATAGATGTGTATTAGATTGAAAAAAATATTGATGTCTGAGAGATTTTGTATTTACCTTTGCCTGTTTGGTGCGGTTCTCCCACAATTAGAATCCTAATAAACAGAAGAGATATAAGCTAAAGATATTAAACTAAGGTCCAAAAAATAAGAATTGATATGTATTTGATATGATGTTAAGTTATATGATATCGAGTTAAAATCAGTTAAATAGTCTAATCCCTTGGATGTTTGTTTTCCATGAATAATTTGTTGGTAATTTGCATCATTTCAAGTAGTTTGCATTCATTGAAATATTTCTCAATTACATGCACAATATAATGAAAGATGCATTAAAGAGGAGGTCGTTTTTGCTAAGATATATAGACAATACAAAAGGGATATATAGAAAATTTCAGTAAATTGATTTCTGAGCAAAGTTATGATTGTTTGAAGTTTACACAGCATAATCTTGATCGTCAAGTACCATTGCCACGATAATAAACAAAGTCTTGATTTATTAATTTTATCATGAAATTATTGAATGATATGGCTGTTCTAGTCCATTCAATATCATAGCCATTCGGTGATCTAGAGAGTTGTCTATGGTCGTAATGCTATGAATGAATGTATAAAACAACAATTTATGTAATATTTGAAGCTGGGATAAAAACCTGCCAGAGGCCTTTTCAGCTCTTATCATAAAGCAGTTTTAACAAAAAGCCAAATGGATATATCCTGCTTATATTTGATGGTTTATATACAAAGAAAACATTCAATATAAAGGCTCCTGTCCACAGATTTTATCACACAACTATTTTGACATCCTTGTTTGACATTTGGTGATAATTTGTACCTAGCAATGTCTGTGAAAGGTGCCTTATATCCAGGTTTGAAAACGTAAAAAAGCTAATGTTTTGGAACAATTTACCTCTTAGCAAATTTACTGCATCGAACATTAAATTTCATTTCATTTCTTGAACATCTGAGTTGATGCCGACAAATGAAACTATTATACCTCATTTTACTTTAACCAATTCAATAACCTAGTTACACACATACCAGACATTGTTATTTATTGATGTACGTTTTACAGATCTGTTTTATTTAAAACATCACCTGCCTCCATAGAAATACAATGTATATCAGCTGATATCTACTCATTTAATAAAAAAACCTTGTTATTATATAACTAAGTACAATCATATTTAAATAGGATGAGGTCATTCATAAACAGTGGGTACAATAAGAAGGGTGGAGGGGAGGAAAGAGGGAGAGGGGTGGAGGGGAGGAAAGAGGGAGAGGGGAGGAAGGAGAGGGGTGGAGGGGAGAAAGGAGAGAGATGAGTTTATCTGATTAGGTAATTCATCTACACATTGTGTACATTACGAGAGGGTTGGGAGGGAAGCGGGGAAGAGGGAAGGAGAGAGAGGATGTGACGGAGAGAGATAGTTTTGAAAGATGGTGGGGGGAGGGAGAGAGAGGGGGACATTGAGGGAGTGAGAGAAGGAAGGGAAAGAGAGGAGGGAGGGGAGAAGATTGAAGGGAGAGAGAAGGGTAGGGAAAAGAAAGAGATGGGGAAACCAAAATAAAAGATTGTAGCATGATTACTGCAGAGGAAGTTAATGGACATCCACTGGGACTAACATATTACAGTTTCATTTCAAGAATTATCGCATTAGTTTTGTTGATGAAGAATAGAAGACAAATATCCAAATTTAATTAATTTCAAGGTAACAGTATGTTAGTTGATATTGCACCATGGTGTAAGACAAAGTTGTAGTCATTCGAACCAGTGTACATATTGATGTGCACGTAAAAGATCCCTTGACATTTCAGATTCTGTGAAGAGTTTATGGAAACTTGACCGTCCTGGCAAGTTGCCCGTCTTCATTAGTATCCTGGTTGATGTTGACAAGAGAACATTTTATTTCTGGTGGGACTTTGATATCATTGTATACAGATGGAGCTACATGAATTCCCTGGAAATTGTTGCCATGTATAATACTATTTATAGTGTGTTATTTATTGATGAAAAGACCGAAATGTGATCACTGGCTTGATAATTGATTACATTTTAACATGGAACTGATAAGATTAAAAGGATGTCCATTTTTCATTCTGTGTTAACTTGATTATAAAACTTCAAGTGAAATGGTTGTTGGTGTGAAATTTCTCACGGAAGGACAAGTGGTATCGGGTGGTCTAGAGACAAGTGGTATCAGGTCGTCTAGAGACATGTGGTATCGGGTAGTCTAGAGACAAGTGGTATCAGTCTAGAGACAAGTGGTATTAGGTGGTCTAGAGACAATTGGTATCAGGTGGTCTAGAGACAAGTGATATCAGGTCGTCTAGAGACAAGTGGTATCAGGTGGTCTAGAGACAAGAGGTATTAGGTGGTCTGGAGACAATTGGTAGCGGGTGGTCTAGAGACAAGTGGTATTAGGTGGTCTAGAGACAAGTGGTATCAGTCTAGAGACAAGCGGTATCAGGTGGTCTAGAGACAAGTGGTATCGTATGGTCTAGAGACAAGTGGTATCAGGTGGTCTGGAGACAATTGGTATCGGGTGGTCTAGAGACAAGTGGTATCAGGTGGTCTAGAGACAAGTGGTATCAGGTGGTCTAGAGACAAGAGGTATCGGGTGGTCTAGATACAAGTGGTATTAGGTGGTCTAGAGACAATTGGTATCGTATGGTCTAGAGACAAGTGGTATCAGGTGGTCTAGAGACAATTGGTATCGTATGGTCTAGAGACAAGTGGTATCAGGTGGTCTGGAGACAATTGGTAGCGGGTGGTCTAGAGACAAGTGGTATCAGGTGGTCTAGAGACAAGAGGTATCGGGTGGTCTAGATACAAGTGGTATTAGGTGGTCTAGAGACAATTGGTATCGTATGGTCTAGAGACAAGTGGTATCAGGTGGTCTGGAGACAATTGGTATCGGGTGGTCTAGAGACAAGTGGTATCAGGTGGTCTAGAGAAAAGTGGTATCATGTGGTCTAGAGACAAGTGATATCAGGTGGTTTAGAGACGAGGTATCGGGTGGTCTAGATACAAGTGGTATTAGGTGGTCTAGAGACAAATGGTATCGTATGGTCTAGAGACAAGTGGTATCAGGTGGTCTGGAGACAATTGGTAGCGGGTGGTCTAGAGACAAGTGGTATTAGGTGGTCTAGAGACAAGTGGTATCAGTCTAGAGACAAGCGGTATCAGGTGTTCTAGAGACATGTAGAATCAGGTGATCGGCCCCTGCATTGCCTGAGAAAGTACATCAGGATTTTTCGGTGTGATTCACCCTTGTCAATGATGCAGGATAGAGGGCCAGACAAGGACAGCAGTCTAGTTGTTCGAATAGGACGGAAAACCGAGGTCTGATGCTTGTCTCCATTGGCCAAGAAAGTTCATCAGGATTTTCTGTTGTCATAGCTGCAAGAAAGAGGGTACAAGAAGTGAGATCCTGTGTATACATTGGCGTGCATGTTACAGAGAGAGAGAGAGAGAGAGAGAGAGAGAGAGAGAGAGAGAAATGGGGTTTAACGTCCACTCAACACAAACTAGGTCATTTCGGGACTAACATATGGTTTCATCTTATTTCAATAATTCGCTTGCGCGTAGGGGTCTTTAGCAGTGGGAGGAAACTGGAGCGCCCGGAGGAAACCCACAAGGTTGAGAAGGCGCCCCTATCTCCATGCCACATACGCTCACACCACTAGGCCATCCCAACCCCCGGAATTCGATATAAGTATAGGCCCTGGTGCAGCTGCCTGGGCAAAATTTCCCTCACAACACACTTTGTGACAGGGTGTGATAGAGGAATTACTTCCATCCTTGTCTTAGTACAGAGATTATTATTCTAGCAGATCAGAATTAAAGCACTCGTTAGACAGTAACCTCCGGGCAAATGGCCACCTGCCAACTTGTTGAGATAAAAACATACTATAGAAATTGATTACTGTTCAAGTTGAGTGTAGTGATGACAATTAATTCAAGACGAGGTTTAACTCTCTACACTGTCTGCGGGGTTGGGATGGCCTAGTGGTCTAGAGTGCCGCGCTTTGACCTCTAGCTGGCTGGTCACCTCTGGCTTGCGGCTGTGGTTTCGATCCCTGGTGTGAGCGTATGTGGCATGGATATAGGGGTGCCTTCTCAACCTCATGGGTTTCCTCCGGGAGACTCCGGTTTCCTCCCACTGCTAAAGACCCCTACACGCTAGCAAATTATTGAAATAAAATGAAACCATATTTTAGTCCCAAAATGACCTAGTTTGTGTCGAGTGGACATTAAACCCCATTTCTCTCCCTCTCTCTCTACGCTGTCTTATTCAGAAATTATTCTTTTTGAATACCTCAAAAACTTCCTAGTGAGATACAATAGATGACGCATATAAATGAAATAAAATATTGTGTAACATTCTTGTTCTCTGCGCTGACTGGGCTTATGAAGACAGGCTTACACCTTACAGTGTGCTATGAGGACATTTTGCTAATGCAGCGGCGTATTCTCGACTCTTATATTATTACATTCCAGCTGTCAAGGGTTCTTTTACGTGCATGCCAGTGTGTACGCAGGACCTTGATTTAATGTACCATCCAAATGACTAGATATTGTTCCTTTTCAGGCCCTTTGTTCTGAGCATCAGACATGAGTAAAACGCTTCGGAAAGGCCTTAGACCTACTCACTGAGTCACTGTGGTCACCAAGAGAGAGAGAGAGAGAGAGTGGGAGAGAGAGAGAAAGAGAGGGAAAGAAAGAGAGTGAGAGAGGGAGAGAAAAAAGAGGGATGGGTTTATTCGACATAAACTAGGTTATTTCGGGACCAACACATGGTTCAACTTTATTTCACTTTCACATAGGGGCCTTTAGCAATGGGAGAAAATGGGAGGGCCTGGAGAAAATCCATTAGCCATGAGGTTGGACAGACAACTCTACGGTCCCTACGCACTGTCACATAACAGGGGAATTAAAACCATGCACTTGACTCAAGTCATATACAATATGGTTGTCCTCACTTGATGTAATAATACAGTGTAATAAAAACAAAATATGTAAATGAACAAGGAATAGAACAAGTCTAGATCAATATACTAATATGATGAAAACATTCAGGTTGTTAAAAGCTTTCGAGCAGAGTGTTTTCATAAAGACAACATGATATATTAATTCTTGGCTGCCATAAAATCAATTGTACATGAAAACAGAGATTCGAATAACTAAAAGGATTGATGTGGCGTGACGGGAGCCCTTTTACTAATGAGTTCTCCCCTTTAATAATCTTTAATAATCAGTGACACTCTTTAAGAAAAATTTCCACCCTCTTTAATAATCAGTGACACTCTTTAATAGAGATTTCCACCCTCTTTAATAAACAGTGACACTCTTTAATAAAGATTTCCACCCTCTTTAAAAATGCATTTTCTCTTTTAATAATGAGTTCTCCTTCATAACAAATTCCCATTCCTTTAGTAATGAGTTAGAATCTTTAATAATGATTCCCCCCCTCCCCTTTTAATATTGAGGTTGCTCCTTTTATACCAAGTGCCTTTAATAGTTATAAACTTTAATACAGAGTTCTCCTTTAAAAATGAGGTTTCCCCCTTTGTAATACTGAGTTCTCCTTTAATACTGAGGTTTCCCCCCCTTTAATACTGAGTTCTCCCCTCTTTAATACTGAGTTCTCCCCCTTTAATACTGAGTTCCCCTCCTTTAATACCGAGTTCTCCTTTAATAATGAGGTTTCTCCCCTGTATGAGGTTTTCCCCATTTGATACTGAGTTTCCCTTTAATACTGAGGTTCCCTCCCTTTAATACAGAGTGCCCCTTTAATAATGAGGTTTCCCTTCTTTAGTACTGAGTTCCCTTCAATAATGAGGTTCCCTCTCTTTAATATGGGGTTCCCCTTTAATACTGAGTTTCCCTGTAATAATGAGTTCCCCTTTAAACTAGTATCCAATGTAAATAAACAAGAAATGTAATAAAATATCATAACGATATATTGAACGATCAGAATTATAAATCGATCAAAACACAGTCACTTTTTATGGTATTGATCGTAAATGGGTTTGAATAAAATCTATTCTTACAACTAATAATTAATACAACCATATTTTTAGATTTCTATAACCAGCTAAACTTGTATCAATACAAAATAGAATATTCCTTAGAACCACCTACCTGAACACCCCTATAGTTATCAATGAGAATGACCTGAAGCTGAATACAAACATTAAATCTATAGGTGATTCCATGACCGTGTGGGTCGGTGCAGGTTGATTCTATCTTTAAATCTGTATTGGTTACACTATTCCTGGTAATTTCTATCTGTGAGTCTGACTGGACATGTTATTCTGTTGTTGATGGTGTTGAGTATGGATTGATGTGAGATTTGAAGTGGGGTATATAGAGTTAACTGTTGTATATAAGACTGTGATCTATTGGTATATCAATGATTGACCGGTTTAACTGAGGTAGTAGTAGTATAATAGGTGGGGGGTTGTTATTATTGTTGTATGGAATAAATTGGAGAGTTGCTTTCTACTACTACTACTAAATACAGCCAGTACAAACGGCAGTGAACTTGACTGACGTTCTGAAGGTTAAAGCCAGTAGACACGAAGGGGGAAATACTATAATCTATTACTGAAGGCTGATTACGCGTGTGTGTGTGTGTTACCTTTAGACAGTCTGCTTCTTCTACCTTCATTCGTCTTGTGTTCATGTCAGATACAGATAAAAACAATTGCCACAAATAAACCGACAAAATGTTGTCCAAGAAGATGTTCAGTTTTCGCAGCAACAACAATTCATCCACAGAGAATTTTGATAAGTTTAATTCTGGGGAGAAAATGGCAAATTTAGAGGATGGCGGGGAGGAAGCGTACCGTGCCCGGGCAGGGCGTAAGCGCCATTCCGTGCAACTGGATAAGAGAATTACTCAACAATTAATGGGCAGTATTGACCGACGATCGAGTAACGCCAGTACCGGTACTGTCGACTCACTGTGTAAGTATATATACGTATATTTACTTAATGACATTATTTCTGACGAGCTCCCCAGATCAGCTAAAATTATTTTAAAAATGTTAAAGCGTTCTTAAATCAGTTTGTGTTGGCATACATATATATACTTATTTACTGTGAAACAAAGTAGTGCTGATGTTTTAAGATATATATATATATATTTTTATATGCGACTTTTATATAAATTAATAGAGAGTCAGTGTGACACGGTGTAGGACGTCCCTAAGGTCAATCCCTGTATTTCTCGTTTTCTTTTGTTTTAGCTGTTGTGGGTTTTCTCCGGGTCCTCCAGATTTCTCCAACTACTAAAGACACGTACGCACAAGCAAAATATTGAAATAAAATTAAACCATATGTTAGTCCCAATTTGACCTAGTTTGTGTGGGATGGACCTTAAACCCTCTCTCTCTCTCTCTCTCTCTCTCTCTCTCTCTCTCTCTCACTCTCACACATGATTGGTCCCAGTTTAACTCGTAATATGAAATCATGTCAAAACAACAGTTTTATTATAACAATCGCTAAAGTAATGATTGCTGTCTCGAAGTTTATCACGATAAATATAAAAATAAACTTAATATATCAAGAAACTAATTACTAAACATATGTCAGCTGATATAGAAATGGTATATTTAAACGTCCTAGTTTTCTGTGCCATGCCGCGGGACGGCATATAGAAATAGGAAATGGGGTTTAATTTAAACGTGGTAGTTTTCTGTGCCATGCAATGAGACTAATGACGTCTAATAGAAATGTGATTAAAGTAAATATTGAATGGTTATTAATAGATTTCTTATTTCCTTTCTTAATAGACATGGGTGGAGAAAGTCATTTCACATTCAATTAATTTATTTCAAATGGACTAAATGTAACGTAATGTGGAAAGTTTATTAATTGATTTCTGTTTCCTTTCAACAGTTTAGAAAATCATTTTGACATTTAATTAAATTATTTACTAAATCCTTTGACACAGGGCCCCAGTCACATTTACAGCTATAGAGCCCCTTAGATCACCCCTAACATCCCAGTCACATGCACTGCGGTGGAGCTCCTTAGATCGCTCCAAACCGCCCAGTCACATGCACTGCAGTGGAGCATCTTAGATCACTCCAGACAGCCCAGTTACATGCACCGAAGTGGAGCTCCTTAGATCACTCAACCGCCCAGTCACATGCACCACAGTGGAGCCTCTTAGATCACTCCAAACCGCCCACACCTACCATGTCCTGATGCCTAAAGCGTAAAATGTATAATGATGAACTAGTTAGTGAAGGTTTGGAGTAGTCAAGGGGTTAATAGTGAAGGTTTGAGGTACCAAAGGGTTAATATAGATGTTGTCGATGGTTACTGAAGGTGTGATTGAACTAGTTAATGTTAGTACTGGGTAATGTTTGTGTTGTTAATACAAGACAAGCTATGTTGGTATTTCACTGTAACGATATCACTCCACGTTCCACTTAATGTCAATAATCCCACAATCCTACTGTCTGACGTACAGGTGACGATATAACTTTTACCCACGTCTTTAACTCTTGGTCTAATCTCCTCATTTAAAGTAACAATATTCGTATTCCCAAGTGGTGGTGGGTTTAAAAAGAAATAAAATGAAATAGAGTTTAACGTCCTACTTTTCCGTTTCTAACCTGGGCTAATGAAGATGGATATACCCCATATAGTATGCTATGAGGAAAATTTTGCCTGGGCAGCGGCGCTACGGCCTACTCTTATATCGAATTCCAACTGCCAAGGGATCTTTAACATACTCACCAATGTGTACACGGGACTTTGTTTTTCCGTTCCATCGGAAGAGCTGTCCTTGTCAGCCCCTTCGTCCTGCATCACTGACAAGTGGAAACCATGCTGGAAAAACTGGGTGAACATGCAGGGAATGAGGGATTGAACACCCAACCTCTAGGCTAGGTTAAAGCTCACCGGAAGAAGCTTATAATTTTTTTTAAATAATACAAGTAATTATTCCAACAGTGAAGGGTTCTTTTATGTGCATGACAATTTGTACCAAGGACCATATGTTAGTCCTGAAATGACCTAGTTTGTGTGAAGTGGACTATAAACCCCAAGGAATTATTGAAATGAAATTGAACCATGTGGTTTGTCCCAAAATGACCTAGTTTGTGTCAAATGACCTAGTTTGTGTGGAGTGGAGGTTATACTCTCTCTCTCTCTCTCTCTAGTGGATCTTGTGAGTATAAGGATGAATCGCTCTCCCTCTTTCTCTCTCTCTCTCTCTCTCTCTCTCTCTCCCCTCTCTTTCTCTCTCCCCCTCTTTCTCTCTCTCTCCCTCTCCCCCCTCTATTTCTCTCTCCCCCATCTCTCCCTTGTGGATCTGCCAGTATAAGGATGAATCACTTGCTACCTTTAAAAGGCTTTAATACAGTACTATTAGTATTTGTATTAGTCCTGATCAATTGCAGTAAAATATGTCTTTGTATATATATTTAATGTTAAGTCTATGATTTATCACCACTATGTAACTAAAATGTTTATTTATAATCTTAAATCTTTCATACCTAACTTTATTTAGTATACAACTGACAATAACCTTTCATCTCTGTCAATAATCTTAGCATGTAACAACTTTCATCTCCCGACAATTTATCATTCAATTCTCTTTTATTGGATCAATGTAAAGAGTTTAAATAAAACCAAATTAAACTGAAGTTTTACGATTATATTGCTAACGTATCTTCTTGCATCATGGTTGTAGGAAACTCTACAAAGGTGTCTTTATCTAATTCTCAAGTTTCTGTGATATGAAAATAAATTTAGGTTGTAGATCAGTGACCCTCAATTACATGCGGCATTTAGACCTGTCTGTTAGCACTTGATACAGAACTATAGAATGTTACTTCATTATATTCATAATCTTGTAGCACCCTACAGGGAGGGAGAGAGTCGAGGGAGGGCGAGGGAGAGAGAGAGTGTACTTGACTCAAACTAAGTCATTTCAAAAATAACAAATGGTTCAATTGTATATCAATAATTCGCTTGCTCATTGGGGTCTTTAGCAGTGGGAGGAAGCTGGAGGACCCAGAGAAAACCAACGAGGCTGGACAAGCGACGCTACTTCTTGTCATGTACAACTGGGGAATCAAAACCACACAAGTTGACTAACGACAGACCTTAAAATAACCATTCGGCCACTGAATAACCGGCAAAATAAAAATGGTTCAATTAAAAAGAATCTAGAATATGGTTAGCCTAGTACAGAGGGAGTAGATTTTTGTAAAAATTGGCAGGTTTTAATGTCATTGCCTTGAAAAACATTTATTGATGATATTTGTCATATAGCCAAGTTGTCTTCATGTATAAAAACAGAAAATGGCCGAGATGTATATATAAGATAATGCAGATATATAAATAACAATACACAGTTACATCGAGACTTCTTTTACTGATTCCTAGATACCTGCCAAGATTCCATAAATACACGACTTCACATCAAAATAAGTAGGTGCATTGCATGAGGCTTGTTGAAGAGTGATTGGACCATCATTTTTATACACATTTCACACCATAAGCATAAAAATGATGTTGGAGACGTTTCCATGGCGGTGGTATTTATAAACCAAAATTTCATAAATACGATGACATAGAACTAATCCGGTGCAGATGTAGACTTTGTTAAAAGAGAATCTTGCCAAGACTGTGGCATATTTCCACTAAGATTCCATAAATACGATGACATAAGACTAATCCGGTGCAGATGACGACTTTGTGAAAAGATTATGGAGTTGGCTTGTACTTGAGTTACAACATATCGCGATCATTTATTACCTTAATGAATCTTACAAACCGACACATTCATCAAATACAATACAGCCATGATGGGTCGCTACCCTGGAGGCCGGGGGTTCACTCCAGTGTACACATTTGTGGGCACGTTAAAGATCCCCTGGCAGTTGGAATTTGATATATATGAGTAGCGCAGCTGTCCAGACTATATGATCTACATTATCGCAGTCGGAGCAGAACAGCATTTTATCAAATACAATATTTGAAAACTGTAATTTGAAGTTGTTTGGCAAGTAATAAAATAGCATTTGTTTACAATAGGTGAGGTTGTAGTACAGAGACATGAACAATTGCCGTTGTTGAAGATTGCAAATACAGAATGAGCTTAAACCCTTAGAATTTATAAATTAATCTCCATTTCCAATAATTAGTTTAATTAAAAGACTGATTTATGATGATAGATTATTCTGGTTTGTAAATATAACGAAGCTCCATATGAGGAGGAGAGGCTTTAATTCCCAATAATTGATTGATTTGGGGAAGATATTTGTACGTTCGTCCGTAGGTGATATTATTACCATGGTTATTAGATGATTTATAAGCAACCCGAGAACTTTAGCCGCCATTGAATTCCATGGACGATTGGAGTGTCATTTCTACGTCTGCTAGTGTAAGATAATTCTCAAGGGAGATAATTTGAGATGTTATCCGAGTGGCCCGTTTATGAGGAAAATGTCTGCTGTATTCCGAGTGTATTAACGTTTATTAAAGGGCATGTTTAAAAGATTGAAACAGGGGTTTGATTTCCTACTGTTCTGGTCTGACTGGGCTATTGAAGACAGTCATACGCCATACAGCGTGCTAGCTATGAGGGAATTTTCCCGTACAGCAGTGACATTACTAGGGTTCTTTTACATGCATGGGTGTACACCAGACCTCAGTTTTTGAGCCCATCCAAAATGTTAAGACGCTGTTCCTTGTCAGGCCCTTTGTCCCGCACTCCCGAATATTCTCGGCTTAACACTGGATCAAATCCCAGATGGGACTGAGCGACCAATACCGGAATCAAATCCTAAATCTGTCTTGACCTGAGTGAGCCACTGTCGTTTCGATGGTTTATGTTTGATAACTTTTTTTTAGGGTTTTCATCTCTCTCTCTCTTCCTCTCTCTCTCACTTACTTCCCCTCCCTCTTTCTCTTCCTTCCCCTCCCTCTCTCTCTATCTCTCTCTCTCTCTCTCTCTCTCTCAATGACAGTACACCTTTAATGAAGGTTATGAGTTTCTTCATGGTAGTATATGATTAATGTTTTTTATCAATGGCAGGGTGATTGGTGTGTATAAAAGATAAGACTGTAAACACACAGTTATATAGGATGATATAAACCTTGCCTTCAGCCTCTATAACAACTCAACTATTCATTTATAGTGTCAATATCATCCACAACATCATGGCAATATCATTTATCATCCTCGGTCAAATCTGTAACTTTAGAAATTTAAAGACACAATTCAGGGGGAGGGGCACAATTCAGGGGGAGGGGCACAATTCAGGGGGAGGGGCACAATTCAGGGGTAAGGGCAGAAATTGTTTAAACCATGGATTTTAGATCATAAAGCCTATCATTGAGTCAACTGGCCTGATTTTGATTTCGATTCCCCAGTTGTATGTGACAAGGAGTAGGGTTGTCTGTCCAACCTCGTGGGTTTTCTCCGGGTCCTCCGGTTTCCTCCTACTGCAAAAGATCCCTTCATGCAAAGGAATTATTGAAATAAAACTGAACCATATGTAGTTTATGTCAACTCTCTCTCTCTCTCTCTCTCCCTCCCTCCCATCAGTTAAACTCAATTTCTCTCTCTCTCATCTCTTCAGTGGGTTCAATTCAATGGGTAATTAACGAGCAAGTTTAAAATTCCTGGATAATTGACATAAACTATTACTCGATAGCCGGATTAATTATTCTGATCAACCAATGTACGTGATCGATATAGGTTATTATTATTATAAAATTATTCTGATCAACCTGCATGATCAATAGGGGTTGTTATTATAAAATTTGTGTATCTTGTCAAGTGAAAACAATGTTTATCAACATTCTTTATCTTAATCTTCTGTCTTAAACTAAGTTAATCCAGATTAACAAGGGTTTAAACGGTCAGTGAAGGGCGTTTAAAGGGTTGGGTTTAAAGAGCCAGTGAAGGGTTGTTTTAAAGGGTCTGTGAATGTGTGGGTGTATGCCCGTCTTCATTATCCCCTAACCCAACCCTAAAAGTAGGAGTAGGCTATAGTGCCGTTGCCCAGACAAAAGTTCCCTCGTGTAGCACACTGTATGATGTATGCCCGCCACCATTAGCCCAGTTGGTGCAGAACTGTAGGACGTTAAATCCTATTTCGTTTCATTTCTACTGAGATCTTTGACTTGAAAATTGGTCGTTGAACCTGCGAAGTAACCAAATAAATAAATATATAAATACCAGTTAATATAATTATTGGTCATTTTATATCAGTTAATGTTATATGACAAATAAATGTTATTATTCGTCCTGGGGGTATAATTGATGGGTTAAAAATTCAATTAACAGGTAATTAATAGGTGTGATTGATTAATTAGCTGATTAGATATAGGTAGCAGGATATACAGGTAAATTATATACACCTATCAGTAATTACAGGTGTGTCTAGTATTTACCTAACGACACAGTCCACTACATCACCTACCTTTTATTTGATTCTCACCTGCAAAAAAACCTCGGCTGTTGGATTTTATTTTTGTGTTGGATTGTGCTTAATTTTTGGATATTTGAGGTGAGGTTATTTCACCTCATGTCGATACGTAGTAAATGTAAGTAGAATTTAAAGATTCCTTTCCACATAGCTTCTTTCCTTTGCTAAAGACCCCTACGCGCAAGCAAATTAATGAAATAAGTTTTAACCAAATGTTAGTCCCGAAATGACCTAGTTTGTGTCATGTGGACATTAAACCCCATTTCTCTCTCTCTGTCTCTCTCTCTCACAAGCCAAATCATTCTTTCATAGCACACTGTATGAGGTATGTCCATCTTAATTAGCCCAGAACAATTGGTCATTAAACCAATTTCGTTTCTCGTATTGACGAATAATTGGTCGAATGAATAATATATGAAATGGATGAGCAAATGACCCTAGACAATTCGTAATTCATTTGGTATGCACGATAATACAGAACGCTAAAGAGAAAGAGAGAGAAAGAGAAGTGGGGTTTAATGTCCACTCGACAAAAACTAATTCATTTCATGACTAACATATGGTTCAATTTTATTTCAATAATTTGCTTACGTGTATAGCTGGAGGAGCCAGACAAAACCCATGAGGTTGGTTATACGACCTACTCATTGCTACCAACGAGCCGAGAATCAAAACGACGCCATTTGAAAGACTGGAGGAGCCAGAGAAAACCCATGAGGTTGGTTATACGACCTACTCATTGCTACAAACGAGCCGAGAATCAAAACGACGCCATTTGACTAAATTACAAACTGGAGGGGCCAGAGAAAACCCATGTGGTTGGTTATATATATACGACACTATTCATTGTCACATACGAGCTATGAATCGAAACAACGCCATTTAACTGAATGGCAGACCTTATGATCTGAAGTGAACTGGAGATTAACATATTATTTATATTCACTCATGTCCATTATTACGATAATTTTGTGAAATCATTTTGAATGGTCACGTCTGCTCTTTGTGTAACGGAATCCATTAAGTCAGGGTAATGTGTATTAAATGATATATTGATATGATATGTTTTCTAACGTTCAATAACATCACCGTTTCTAACCTCCAACACAGGATGTTGATAAATCGTTTATATTTTTTGTTTCGTCATTGTTAAGTTTGTATTTTGGACGAGTAGCCCCTATTAGTGATATAATGGCTCACCTATATTTACACCAATTTTTAGGGGACGTTGACCGAGAAAATTGATCTGGATTTTCCGGTGTGGTTCCCCCCTTGTCATTGGTGTAGGATGAAGGGCCTGACAAGGGACAATGTATAGTCATTTGTATGGGATGAAAAACGTAGATCCTGTGTAAAAGATTACCTTTGACAGTTGGAGTTCGATAGAAGAGAAGGTCATAGCGCTGCTGTATGGGTAGAATTTCCCATATAGCACACTGTATGGTGTATGCCCGTCTTCATTAGCCCAGATGGAACCAAACAATAGGACGTTAAACCCCATTTCATTTTGTTGGTGGCTTCCATGACTTGAGAGTTTTGTAACGGGGAGCATGATATATTAATCTTTCTTTTATTACGTGCGCTCTCATTGGTTGAAATATGGCCAAATTAACCAATGGTTAGCTCTCTTGATATTCATTGGTTGAAATAGATCAAATTGACTAAATGCGTGGTGATCATCATGTAAAAGGTTTAGCTATTTTAATTTATGGTTTATCACTCCAAATATTTGTTATTTACCGTGGTCGGATCAACAGGTTTGTCTCGAGTAAAGTGGCAGGGTTGCCTGTCCAACGTTGTGGGTTTTCTCCTGGTCCTCCGGTTTCCTTCCACTGCTGGGAAATTATTGAAATAAAATTAATCCAGAAGTGTGCAAAGTCTTAATAAAATTTGTGTTGAAAAGTTAGTATGGTGTATAAATTGAATTTAGTTATTATTTTGAGTGGATTAGGGATGGGAGATTATAATTACCCTCGGGAGATATATATATATATATATATATTAACAGTAATTAATGCTCATGGTGTGTTATAAACATGTATATTGTAATATTCCCTGGTGATATTCCACATCTGGTTATACCACAGAGAACAAAGACAATATACCATTGTTTACCAGTAGTAACTAGTTGTTCTAATGTAGAAACAAATACTACAATACACAAGAATTTTAATACATCAAGGATTTCATGTATCGTAGATTAGTTTTACAGTCCAGTTTTTTCCGACATGGTGTCACCTTTGTCAGTTTTGCAGGATGGAGGGCCTGACAGAAAAACTGTCTAGTTGTTTAGATGAAACAAAAAACTGAGGTCCCGTGTATACAAAGATCTTTTGGCAGTTGGAATTCGTTATAAGAGTAGGCCATTAGTACCTCATACATGTAGCACACTTTATGGCATATGCCATCTTTATTTGTCCTGTATAGGAGTAGAACAGTAGGACGTTAAACTCCATTTCATATTTCTCTGTATACGTAATGTGGTTGTGTTTTACTGCAGTTATTGCTAGCTAGCTGTCTATGGTTAATAAATTATATTGTTAACTATCTCTCTATGCTATAAGATTGTACCTACTGTATGTATATAAGATTGTATTGTGTGTTATTAACTGTTTCTATATCTTGCTATAAGCTAATAAGGATATATTATCGGCTCGTTAAGGATATCAATTACTATTAATTAATTATATTACTGGAGTATTTCCTCTTCCTTTCTTAATACTAATTTAAGTGGTTTATCGTCATAACTACCATAACTATAGTAATCAATAGGCTAGATTGACCAGTACATAACTATCGTAACTATAGTAATCAGTAGGCTAGGTTGACCAGCACAAATATCTAAAATTCTGTATCAGTATTATATGAATACAGTGGTTTATCTTCAATTTTTTAGAAACATTGTAATTTCTAATCATTTGTAATGTTCGTTGAAGAATGTGAACACCCCAAATTAAACAATAGTCGTTTTATTATTATTCTGTTGTCTGCGAATCGGCCAGTACTAAATAATTCCACCTTCGGCCAGTACTAAATAATTATCACCTTTAAAATGAGGGGGGTTGGATGGCTGAATTGTTCGTACATGCGCGTTGTATCGTATGGTCTGTCATTGAGTCAATTAATGGGTTCGATTCCCCGGTTGTACATGACAAGGAGTAGGGCCGCCTGTTCAACCTCGTTGGGTTTTCTCTGGGTGAGCGTATTATTGAAATAAAATTAAACCATATGTTTGTCCCGAAATGACCTAGTTTGTGTCGAGTGGACGTTAAACCCTCTCTCTCGGTCTCTCTTTCTCTCTCGGGGGTTGGGATGGCCTAGTGGACTAGAGTGCCGCACTTCGACCTCTAGCTGGCCGGTCACCTCTGGCTTGTGACTGTGGTTTCGATCCCTGGTGTGAGCGTATGTGGCATGGAGATGGGGAGCCTTCTCAACCTCGTGGGTTTCCTCCAGGCACTACGGTTTCCTCCCACTTCTAAAGACCTTTACGCTCAAGCAAATTATTGAAATAAAATTAAACCATATGTTAGTCCCGAAATGATGTAGTTTGTGTCGCGTGGAAGCTAAAACCCCATCTCTCTCTCTCTCCCTTTAACACAAACATTAAATATCTAACAAGATAGATATTTTCAACTCCCCTGTAATCAAAAGCTTACATTGACAAATTACATATGTTGTTTTAAATATTTACACGGCCGGTAAATAATCATTGTATTTATACCGAATATACTACTGGTAGTTGGTTCCTGACATTCAACATATATTTACAATGTTAGACACCAGGAGGTCCTGGGATCGATCCTGAAGTAAACTCAAAAAGACCTGGAAATGACAGCATCTCTTTTGTTTGGATGGTACATTGTTTGGACGTGGAGATATCACATTCTTTAATTTCGAAATTAAAACTCTCCTCCTTTTCATTATATCATTTATAGGGGGTTGGGTGTCCGAAGGGTTTAACCCTTAGAACCCGAAATGCTGCAAAACCGGCTTGACGTTGTATCGCATATACCCGAAATGTCAGTTTTATGGCTTGGGGCGTGTCAAGCTCCAATTACGTTGACGTCATAATTAATATGACGTCGTGTAAATCCAGGGAGAGACGTGCAACACCCCTTGTATAGTCAGTGTTAAAAGGGTTAATGCATGCACTTTAGATCATAAGGTCTGTCATTGACTCAAGTGGAATGGTTTCGATCCTCTTGTATGTGACAAGGAGTTGGGTAACTTGGGTTGCCCATACAACCTCTGGTTTCCTCCCACTACTAAAGACCCCTACGCTGAAGTAAATTATTGAAATAAAATTAATCGCATGCTAGTCCCAAAATGACCTAGTTTGAGTCAAGTGGAAATTAAAACCCATTTCTCTCTCTCCTATACTTTGTAATCCCTATGAAAGGTAATAAAGTACAACAGACTGTAAGGTGTGAAACACCATGATGTAATATTATGCAGGTAAAATAAATCTCGTTAACCTGTAGACATGGATGACTGGACCCCGTGGTTCACTGACCTGGGTCAACTTATACACTATGAATCACATCATCCAGTAAAATAAGTCTTACAAAATATTTATTGTCATTTGAGGATTAAAACTTGAACTAGCTAGAGAAATGAAGATTTTAGGTTGGTTTATTTTATTTTTTTACATGGTATTCAACAGGATCCGGCTGTGGTATAAAATGAAGATCGTGGGCCTTCATTAACTAGGTTATTGCAGCAGACAAGTTGGATGGTTTAACCTAATTTTATTTATTCATTGTTGTTTTTTTACAACCAATATTGAACGAGATGAAATCGTGACTATAAATAAAGATTTTCAGTTTGTTTGCATCCTGTAACCATCCTTCAGTTGAAACACAATTTCATTCATTCTTTCATTTATTCATTCATTCATTCATAATATGTTCATTTGTTTTACACACATTTATTGATTGATTGATTCATTCATATTTTTGTTAAAACACAGTTATAGGATAGGATCATAGACTCATTTTACGTAAAATACACAATAACAATGTTTGTTTACATTTTTCTCCTGGATGATCAAACAAATATTGTAACCACTATGAGTCTGGATGATCAAACAACTGCACTGCATGAACACTCAGTGTCTGGATGATTTAAGAAGTACACTGCATGAACACACTATGTGTCGTGTCTTCAAACTTTTATTGAATTAAATTTTTTGATGATTTAAATCAACATTGTGGATAATAATGTTGACCCTAGGGAGTATAATAACGACTTCTAGTATAAAGTTGAATACATGTGAACAAGATATAATATATTCTAACCTAAATTTAATACTTATATATACAATAACATCTTTTAAAGATACTTCCTTCCACTGCTAAAGACCCCTACATGCAAGCGAATTATTGAAATAAAATTAAACCATATGTTGTTAGTGCCAAAATGACCTAGTTTGTGTTGAGTGGATGTTAAAACCCCATTTCTCTCCCCTCTCTCTCTTCTTGGTATAAATACATTAACTTTTAAAGATATATTATATAAGATTTTGATCAAGAGCTGCTTTGTATCATCGTTTGAAAATACATAATGGAAAGTTGATATATTGAAAATATTAATCACATTACATCCTTCTGAGAGAAGTTATGAGTATTTGAAGTTTCGATAAGATAGTAGCGATTGTAAGGTACCGCTGCTACAGTAAGTAGTAAATAAAGTATCCATTATCCATTTTTAATATTGAATAGCACAGATTTTCTACCCCACTAAATATCTAAGTAATCTGAATGTCTAGAGAGTTTATTATGTAATATTTGAAGTCAGAAGAAAGATCTCCTGTGATAGGCCAATTTAGCTCTTACATCTTAAAATTGGTGTAAATAAAAAAAAAGGCCTCTGCTTCCTTGTCCTACTTCGCTGGTTTTCTCCGGGTCCTCCGGTTTCCTCCTACTGCTAAAGACCCCTACGCGCAAGCGAATTATTGAAATAAAATTAAACCATATGTTAGTCTCAAAATGACCTAGCTTGTGTCAAGTGAGCCTTGAACCGGTAGACGATGGAGGGTCGTATAAGGGAAAAGGGTCTAGTTGTTTGGATTATCTGAAAAAATGAATTCCCCTCATAGCACACTGTATGGGGTATACCTGTCTTCATTAGCCCAGTTGGATGTTAAACCCCAGCAAATATCCCATTTTATTTGTTTATTAGTCCAGTTGGGTGGCAGGAAAGTAGGACAATAAACCCCATTTTATTTGTTTATTAGTCCAGTTAGGGCAGGGAAGTTGGACAATAAACCCCATTTTATTTGTTTATCAGCCCAGTAGGGCAGGGAAGTAGGACGTTAAGCCCCATTTCTTTATTAGCCCAGGTAGGGCAGGAAAGTATGAAGTTAAACCCCATTTTATTTTGTTTAATTTACTGAACGATATCTAAAGTAGATATATATCACGGTCGGTAAAATTATCGATCTATTATCAACTGATATAAGGTACGTTAAAAGATAATCAACGTTTATTTTCAACATTAATTCACCGAGATAAAGCAAGTGAAGGAGAATGAATTAAGATTAGGAAACTCGGTAAAATCAATTTACACTTCATAATTATCAGCTGGTTACAACCACAGGTCATTCTTCATATTTTTATTGTCTCATCGTAAGTGTTACGTGTGAAAATCGAGTTATTTGGTAATATTGGGTTAGTCGTGTGAATAAATGAACAAAATTAGTTGCCTAGGTTACTTGGACATGTTGTCAAGGTGTTAGATTGTGTTATTATCTAATAGAGAAGTGATTCCTGGAAATTTTCAGGAAATATTTCAGTCAGTAGGTGTTCAGGATGTTCAGCTGGTTGTCGGGAGGTGTTACGGTAGTTACGTATCCAGGTGTTATGTTGTGATGAGGTGTGATGTCATCCAAGTGTGGTGTTAAAAAGTTTCTGGAAGTTTCTCTCAGTGGATTCTATGTGAAGGGTTTGAAATATATCAGTTTAAGTTTTTGATCGTCGTGTTAATGCCATGCAAAGTACAATATTGTGAAAGTTGATTCGCTTAAAGGAAATGAAATGTGGTTTAACGTCCTACTGTTCTGTTCCTACTCGGCTGATGAAGACGGACATATGTCATACAGTGTTCTGTGGCCTACTCTTATATCGAATTCCAACTGCCAACAATCTATTACACACACATCAATGATAACACAGGACCTGTCATTGAGGTCAGTGTTTTTTTCCATCCACTGGAGCCAGGTGTTATGACGTCATATGTGGATTGTGGGTTAGGATAAGGGTTAGGATAAGGGCTGTGGCCTGCAGATTTCGTCAAAGTCTCGAGATGTGGACAGGGCTAGCCCTAACCCTAACCCTGGGCCAAGCCTAACCCTTATCCTAACCCACAATCCACATATGACGTCATAACACTTGGCTCCAGTGGATGGAAAGAAACGCTTACCTGTCATTGACGTCTGTCATTGACGTCTGTCATTGAATCAAGTGGCTTGGTTTTAATTTCCCGCTTGTACATGACAAAGAGTAAGATCTTCTGTCCAACCCCGTAGGTTTTCTACGATTTCCCTCAACTGCAAAAGACCCCTTCCCGCGATCAAATCATTGAAAATTGAAATATAATGGAAGAATATGTTAGTCGCAAATTGACCTAGTTTATGTCAATTGGACGTTAAACCTCATTTCTCTCTCTCCCAAAATGACTGAGTTTGTGTCAAGTGGACGTTAAACCTTTGAACCTAAAATAAAGAACAGGCCTAGTGGTCTAGAGTGCCGCGCTTCGATCTCTAGCTGGCCGGTCACATCTGGCTTGCGGCTGTGGTTTTGATCCCTGGTGTGAGCGTATGTGGCATGGAGATAGGGGCCCCTTCTCAACCTCGTGGGTTTCTACCGGGCACTCTGGTTTCCTTCCACTGCTAAAGACCCCTACGCGCATGCGAATTATTGAAATAAAATTAAACCATATGTTAGTCCCGAAAGAAATGACCTAGTTTGTGTCGAGTGGAGGGTGTTAAACCCCATCTCTCTCTCTCTTATTCAACCAGAACAATAAAATCCAAGATGAAGAAAAAGAAATTGTTTCAAATTCTCTTAAAATTTACAAATAATTTTAATTTGCTTTTTATGCAAATATGAATGTTTGCGGAGTGACTGCTAAGTTGAAATAGTTTTGTGTATGTCTCCAGTAGTCTAAAACTTGCAACAGAAATTACCTTTTCTTATTGACAAATGGATGAATTGTTGACTGAAATAATTACTATGTTTGACGAACAAACGTTAATTTATTCTACATTGTGTGACAACAATAGAACAACGTCATGCTATGAGATGGTTCCGAAATTCAAATCATTCTAGAAAACAACATTTTTGTGTGATATTGTTTTTATACTGGAGTCAAGACAGGAGTTTAAATCTGTGATGATTGAGTTTAATTGGTTATGACTATGATAAATAGTGTCCTAGTTATGTAGTTTCGAAACTGTGTCTCTGGTTACACTAGGGAGCGGGTATCATTTAGATTTGATGAAAAAAGGAAAGAAAGTGAGCTTACCATCTATAATCTAATACACATTGCTGTCCAGAAAGTGTAAATACCATCAAGATTCATCAAATAACACCTAGTTTGTGCTACCGTTTAGTTTAAAAAACACCATTTAGTTTTGATATCGATCATCTAGTTTATGACCATTTAGTTTAGTTTTGATATTGGTCATCCAGTTTATGACCATTTAGTTTCATAAACTAGACAACACAGATGTCAAACTAAATGGTAGCACAAACTGGGCGGTTATTGATGAATCTTGATGGTATTTAACACTTTCTGGACAGCAACCTATTAACTGAATATGTGTGTATTAGATTCTAGATGGTAAGCTCAGTTTCTTTCCTTTTTTCATCAAATCTGAATGATACCCAGTCCCTAGTGAATTAGTTTATGATGAAAGTGTCGTGGTTGTTTATGAAGGAATATCTATCCACGTTTATGGTAGCGTCAAACCTCAGCAGGTTCCAGTACCCTACATCTAGCCTCGGCTGTATGACGAAGTCTGCCATTAGAACTACTTTCAAATTCCTGGATTAGCAACGCCTTTAAAGAATGTTTCATCTTAAAAAGTTTTCAAAGTTTGAAGCTGTTTCTCTATCAAGTTTATCCGATTTTCTTTAAGCAGTGACAAGTTTGCACTGAAAATTCTACACACCTTTCGAAAGATGCAATTTTGAGAACTTTTTTCTAAAAGCGGCAAGTTTTCTTCATAAGTAAACCGGCGCCGCATCACAATTGTATAGGCGTAGATACATATCACTTACTGTAACTGTCATACAGCCGAGGCTAGATGTAGGTTCCGGAATCTGCCGAGGTTTACCGAGTGGCCCTAGCTGGTTGTATGTAGTTTGGAAACTGTGTCTCTTATTAGTTTATGATGATAGTGTTCTGGTTGCTGTGTATCATTGTATATGTACATGCCCTGTTGGCATATCATGGAATCTGTGCCTGGAATCTTTGAATCTGTGGTCCAAGTATTTTCATGAGGCCTTGGAATAATCAATAACTGAGTGAAAATTAAATGACATTGCGTTTTTAGTAACAGGTGGATAATGTTTTAGAATACTGTGTTTGACGGTATTTAAAAATCAAGTTTAAGTTGTGTTTTAGATATCAGGTGTGATATCAGGTGTTCTAGGTGTGATATCAGGTGTTATCAAGTGTTCTATAATTAGTATAAGTTATTCTCGAAAGTCTCTACAAGTGACATCATCTGTTCTACAAGTGACATCATGTGTTCTATAAATGATTTCATGTGTTCCATAAGTGACATTGTGTTCTATAAGTGGTGGATTGTGTGTTCTATAAGTGACATTGTGGTGTTCTATAAGTTGAGTCATGTGTTCTATAAGTCATGTGTTCCAAAAGTGACATATGCTCTATATCTGACATCGTGATCTATAAGTTGTCTCATGTGTTCTATACGTGACATTGTGTTCTATAAGTTGACATCATATGTTCTATATCTGACATTGTGTTCTGTAAGGGACATCGTGTTCAATAAATTGTGTCATGTGTTCTGTAAGTTACATCATGTGTTCTGTAAGTGACATCGTGTTCTATAAGTTGTGTCATGTGACATCACATGTTTTGTTACAGATGTATAATTCACTTAGTTCAGGAATGGTTTGATTTGAAAGATCGATCAATTTTACTAAGTTTTTAAGTGAAGTATAAATAATAGATCAGATATGAAAAGTATTTTAAAAGAACGAAGCCACCTAGAGGTTTATTCTCGTCGTAAGACACAATCTCGTTGTAAGTATATGATATATTATCTAGGTTGATTGCTCCAGGTCTTCTATTTACCTCCCACTGATAAAACCCCTACCTGCAAATGAATTGATAAAATTGAACCATATGTTAGTCCCAAAATGACCTAGTTTGTTTTGCGTGGATGTTAAATTTTGTGTGAAGTCGGTTTCACTAAAGTTCCGCGACAGTACAGCGCAGTGGACATTTACGGCTAGCCTCCCAGATCAATTCACTCAATTTCATATGTACGTTTGTTGTTCGTGGTGTATGCATATTGTGTCTTGTCTGTGTAATTATTTGTCTGTGGTGTGGTCTCCCTGTACATTTAATAGTTGACCCAAATACCAGCCAGGTAAAATCTAGTTCAATATTTCTCTGTCATGGCCAGTAATTTATTGTTATAACACACCTTGTTAGATAAATTCTAAGATAAGAATTGATGAATTACTTCTTATTGATCTTATTGATTCCGCTCTTTGTTCTTCATTTAAAGATTTATTTATAAATAACCTTTGATGTTTAACGAGTCAAAATATTTCTCGTTAGGTATATAATAATTCATAAAAGAATTTTTCAGACAAAATGAAATATAGCCAGCCATTTTTATCAGTAATTTAAAAAGGAATTCATTTGATACCGAGGATTTTTAAATATCTGAGAAATGGGGTTTAACGTCCACTTGACACAAACTAGTTCAATTCGGGACTAACATGGCTCAATTTTATTTCAATAATTCGCTTGCGTGTAAGCGTCATTTAGCAGTGAGAGGAAACCAGAGGACCTGGAGAAAACCCACGAGGTTGGACAGAGGGTATCGAAACCTTGCCATGTGACCCAATGACAGACCTAATGACTCAAAGTGCATGCGTCAAACGACGAGACAACCCACGAGATTGGACAGCCGACCCTACTAATTGTCATATACAAGAGATCGAAACCACACAAGTTGACTCAAAGCGCACATGCCTGCAACCATTCGGCCATTCAGGGGGGGTTGGTCTAGAGTGCCGCGCTTCCACCTCTAGCTGGCCGGTCACCTCTAGCTTGCGGCTGTGGTTTCGAGCCCTGGTGTGAGTGTATGTGGCATGGCGATAGGGGCGCCTTCTCAACCGCGTGGGTTTCCTCCGGGCACTCTGGTTTCCTCCCACTGCTTAAGACCCCACTACGCGCAAGCGAATTAATGAATTAAAATGAAACCATATGTTAGTCCTAAAATGACCTAGTTTGTGTCGAGTGGACGTTAAATCCCATTTCTCTCTCTCTCTCTTTCGGCCATTCAACCTCCACCTGTGGACAAGACATTGCATGAAATAAACAACTATCAAATCAAGTGATGTGTTAGTCTCCGGTTCAATGAAGTTTCGATGGACCTTTACCTTCCTGTCCGTTATTAATGACCACTTGTAATGATCTCTAATGACAAGTTGCCAGTTGACATGTCGTCCGAGGTATAAATTAACTGTCGTGAATCGTGACACAAACCAATCAACTATCATTGAAACACAATAACTATAAAATATCTTCCATTACTACAGTTTCCGTCTTTCAGTGGGCGGTTTACACATCAATAGATAGATATATTACTGGACACAGAAAATAGTTCTTCATGTATCGTGACATATTAAAAGGTGCTAGGACAGCTTGCAGACGGCAGTTGTCAATAAATTTAATTACAGCGTAGTGGATGCTTACAGCTAGCCCCACGGGTCCTTTTACTGGATTTGATCTAATATAAGTAGTTAATTACAGCGTAGTGGTTGCTAATGGCTAGCCCTCGGATCTATTTACTTGATTTGATATAATATTTGTTAATTGTTTGAAATGTCTGAATATTGTATGTCATGTCCGTAGGGTTGTCTTAGTAAAGTCTGTACCATAATTGGCCCGGGACTGTACAGCGCAGTGGACGCTTACGGCTGGCTCCTGGATCCATTCACTTGATTTAATTGATATTTGTTTATTTTTTGCAATGTCTATTTTCTGTGTAACTGTTTATACTTGTGGTGGTATTGTGAGAGAGTGGTCTCTCGGCATGCACTAATATAATTTCTGCTGTATTTGAATTCATACTTCGATAAGTGGAACGGTCAAGATTAGGGACTGCGATAAGTATGTCTGATACCAGGGGCAAATAACTGAACACTACACCTTAGTAAGGATTGGATAAATCCTGGCAACTCGGGGGGGGGGGGGGGACGGCATCTCACTCGACAGTCTACAGGGGTTTGCTTGAAATCTGTTTAAATTTTTTAGGGTTTTTTATATATAGATAGATATAATATCTTTTTAGAGTAGGGTTTTTTATATATAGATAGATATAATATCTTTATAGAGTAAGGGTAGTAAATAATTCTATGTTGAAGAATGTATCAAAAACCATATTCCCTGCAGTATTTCCTGTCCCTGCTGATAAAGCTACACTCAATACTGTTGTATCACTGTCCCGCTTCGTGCGTTTTCTCCCACAGCGAATTATAGAACTAAAATTGAACCATGAGTTAGACCAGGGCCCTGTTTCTCGAAATCTTAACAGAAGATAAAATCCAAATTTTAGTAGATACTTCAATTTTGATTGACTAAGCACTAAAATCAATCTAATATTATCCAATAAAATTACTTGAATTTCGATTTTATCTTAGTTAAAATTTCGTGAAACAAGCCCCTTGTTTGTGTCAAGTGGTCTTTAAACCCCATTTCTTCCTCTGTCATTCGAGAAGTCTGGTATCTTATTTAGTACACCACTGTACTATATCGCGATGGAGATCCTGAAAAAAATGACCTTGTTAGTGAACCGGTGCCAGACTTCCTGAGCCACTGCGGCTCCCATGCAGCTTTCGTGTCAAACATACGATAAACATGTACTCGACTGACAACATGCTCACAGATTTATTTCCGTGAGTTTTTTGTAATACATACGATAAAAACATGTTAACTCGACTCAAAGATTTATTTTCAACAATGTTTTTCCTTCACGTCTGAATTAAGTAACCAAATATGGACGTTGCAATGCTTTCTTGTTATTAAATTTTTATCTTCTCTGCCCGTCTGACCCGCACCATATGAAATCTAATCAACAAGTAAAGACGTTAACTTGACAACCATGACGGTAATGTTAGTCGTATTAGACAAGCACGCCTGACATGATTGATCAATTTAATCCCAGCATGCATTACTATTCGTAAATCATAGACATTAAACTCACGTAGAGCTATGGTAATTGCGCTCATAAAACTGAAACCAATTAAAGTAACTTGGAATGATAAATTGGGTAATTTTATCTCTGCAGTTATTGATTAATGTCTATTGATGTGTCCACATTATCCAGACTGTAAAATCTATAGTTTCTAAGGATCAAACAGTCTTGTTATTAGAGACTCCGACATTATTGAATCAGTCTGAATTGACCTGGTTGACCTTTTGATATAAAAGAACAAATCACATCATGGTGGATCTCTCCTTATTTAGCTTTTTGACCTTGAGACAGTCAAATCTCTTATACTCAATTTTAACGTTTTTTATTAACTATAGGTGCAGGTCACTGTGATCAGGCTTACTATCGATTTCCGTATTAGTAAAAATGTCTAGAGCCAATAGTTATCTGTACTGCCTCTTGTTACATCACATCCTGTCGCTTGTTACTTCACATCCTGCCTCTTGTTACATCACATACTGCCTCATGTGACATCACATTCCACCTCTTGTTACATCACATCTTGTTACATCACATCCTGCCTCTTATTACATCACATCCTGCCATTTGTTACATCACATCTTGTTACATCACATCCTGCCTCTTATTACATCACATTCCACCTCTTGTTACATCACATCTTGTGACATCATATTCCACCTCTTGTTACATCACGTCCTGTCTCTGTTACATCACACCGTGCCTGAGAATAAAATTTTACAAATCATGGTTGGCACTTTTAGGAAGAGAAAATCAAATTTGCTCCAAGAAAATGAATTAATTTAGATTCAAACTACCGACGCATACATTTATATCTCTGCATTTAAATTTTGTATGCAATTTAATTTGTGAAGGGCCAATATATGTCCAAAATAAAGATAACCGTATACAAATTTCTGACATGAAATTTCTAATGTCACTTTAAAGATTCCTTATTTCCTGAGTTAAATCTGCTGGTCTTTCTTAAGGTCTTATAAATGTTATATATATATTAATTACACTACTATTAACATGAGGGGGGTTGGGTTGGCCTAGTGGTCTATAGTGCCACCCTTCGACCTCTAGCTGCCCGGTCACCTCTGGCTTGCGGCTGTGGTTTCAACCCCTGGCGTGAGCGTATGTGGCATGGAGAAAGGGGCGCCTTCTCAACCTTGTGGGTTTCCTCCGGGTACTCCGGTTTCCTCCCACTCACTGCTAAAAGACCCCTACGCGCAAGCGAATTATTGAAATAAAATTATACCATATGTTAGTCCCGAAATGACCTAGTTTGTGTCGAGTTTTTCTCTCTCTTTCTTTTAACATGACAAGATCATAATCAACTCTCTAGGTCATCGGATGGCCATGATTTTAATTGGATTACAACAGTCCAGCCATTTAATGATTTAATTCAAAAATGAAGGCTTGAATATATGTACCATTACCATGGTTACGATAATAACAATAAATACACATATCTTGTCAAATCCCTTTACAGAGATAACTTTGTTCAGAATAAATTATTTGAATGATGGATTTAAATTTTCAATATATTCCCTTTTCATTATCCATTTTGTGAAAACTATTTTATCAAGAACGACCAGCTCTTTATCTAAATCTTACGTAATGTCTCTTTAAGTAGTTCAAATTTCTTTCATGATATATGTTTGTTATATATATTCACATGAATATGATAATCTTTTTAACTTTTTAATATGACTAATATTTATTAGGCTATTCATAGAATTAGTTGTAGTCTCTCTCCAGGATTCTATGATTTATGGTTTCATGAAGGGGATTTCTGAATCCACTTATTTAATATTATTCATGTCTTCGACTTGACACCAAACAGGACGTAAATTCACCACAAGATGGAAGCTAGTTTTACAAACTTAACTCATGTTTCCGATTCCACGTTTGTGAGAATAATGCAACCGCAGCTCCTGTGGGAATATGCCGATGATGGTAGTTGAGATGCTTGCATCTAGCCTTGCGCCAGTTTCAATTCGACTCACTAGTCTATTACGAGAGATAAACAAATTGTTGAAATAGGCAAAAAAAATTGTCTTTTTAATGATGTAATAACAAATCTAAAACATTTTGCTGTCACCTGTTACATGCATCCTCCTAGTGTATAAATGTAAAGGTAGATAAAGACGGGATATTCGAGGATAAGTAAGGGATGCGACAATGCTCAATGAAATACGGGATGTACAATCACTTATACCAGATGATATTCACTACATTTCCTTCCAGATCTGGACAAACTCTCGTTCTTGTTAAAGATTTTATCAAAGTTTTTATTTATTTTCAGCCTCGTACACTGGAAGTTCATCAGAAGAAGATGACAGCAATCCACGTGATAAACAACAGGTTTGTCTCCATTTCTTACTTCTTATCAGATTTGGGGGGTCGGATGGCCGAATTGTTAGCGTGCGAGTGCTGTATCATAAAGCCTGTCATTGAGTCAACTGGCGTGGTTTCGAATCCCCGGTTGTACGTGACAGGGAGTAGGGCCCGCCTGTCCAACCTCGTGGGTTTCCTCCCCCTGCTAAAGACCCCTATTGAATGAAATAAAGTTAGAGCGTGTGTTAGTCCTGAATTGACCTAGTTTGTGTCAAGTTGACGTTAAACTGCATTTCAATCTCTCTCAAATATCTTGATTCTCTTTATCCCATTTCTCTCTCTACAATATTTTTTGTGTACCCTATGCTGACAAAGTGGTATAGACACGTGAATTCACAATACCTACCATGAATAAAAAACTTGTAATGTGAATTTATTTTGCAAAGTTTTCTTGCATTATTAAAAATGTCTGACAGTGAAAATGGAAGCCCTGCTTTAAACCTGTTTATGTAGGTTCTGTAACCTTTTCTCTGATTGGAAGTTGTTGGCCTTGTATTTTGTGAACTGGGGCCTGTTTCACGAAATTTTAACTAAAATAAAATCCAAATATTATTAATTTGAATGGATAATGTTAGATCTATTTTAGTGCTTAGTCAAAATTAGAATATCTACTAAAATTTGGATTTATCTTTAGATAAAATTTCGCTAAAACAAGGCCCTAACTAGGATGGGACGAAAAAGAGAGGTCCAGTGTACACATTGACGTGTATGTAAAAGAAGACTTAACAGTTGGAATTCAAAATAAGAGTAAGTCGTAGTACCGCTGTCAGACCAAAATTTCCCTAATAGCTCATAGTACGACATATGTTTGTCATCAGTAAACATAAATTGTAGAAAGTAGTATAGAAGTTGTTTTCCCTAATGAGGCCTATTGCTAGACAAATCACATAACACTCTAGAATGGTGAAATGATTCAATGAAAAGTCACTTATTTTATTTACGACTTTAGGGTTTGGTTGACATAAGTTTTGAGAAAACCCCCCAAAAAACAAGATCTCGCCTGATGTGAATGTTGTATCTATTTTCTGATAGCGTATAATTTCTTGCCTTTGGAGCATTTCTTAATTATTGAAATATAGTGATTGTGGAAATAGACAGAATGGAGCAGGTGGTTTGGACACAGTTAATTCTAGGAATAAAATCGTTAATATCAGGCCTGAAGACAAGTATAATCCTCCTTATTCTACGTACATTGTTGACGGATATTTCTTATTATTGATTCAGTTGGTTATAATCCAGTATTCATCAGTTTCCTCCCACTTCTATAGACGACTACGCACTAGTAAATTATTGAAATTAGATAAACCATGTTTCATAATGTTCTGTATCGATAAGAAATGAAATGGTGTTTAATGTTCCACTATTTAACTCCGAATCGGCTAATGAAGATGGGTATTTGTGACATTAAACCCTGTTTTATTTCTAATGGTTTATGCCGAGCTTCATTAGCCAGGAAAGTAGGACGTTAAAATCTACCTACTGGTTAGACGCGTCATTAGATCCCATATCATTATTAGATTTCGACTTTGTTTATCACTGACTCCTGGGGGATCATGTGGGTAAGGCGCTGGCTCGCTAGCCTGGAATTTGGATGTTTGATCCCTGCATTGGCCAAGAGAGTTCATCCAGTTTTTCCAGCGTGGTTTCTCCTTTGTCAGTGAAGCAGAACGGAGGGCCTGACAAGGACAGCTGTCTAGTTGTTTGGATGGGATGAAAAAACAAGGTCCCGTGAACACATTAACATGCATGTAAAAGATCCTTTGGCAATTGGAATTCGATATAAAAGTAGGCCGTAGCGCCGCTGCCCGGGCAAAGTTTCCCTCATAGCACACTGTATGGCGTATGTCCGTCTTCATTAGCCCAGGTTAGGAGCAGAACAGTAGGACGTTAAACTCCATTTCATTTTATTTCATCTCACCATTAGACCCCATATCATTTCTAATTCAGTGTTAGATTTTGACACTGTTTGTCACTGACTCCTGAGGCCTAATCATCTAATTCTTCCAAGTTTTCTCTCTATTGATCTCACATTTCAAGGGTGCCGTAATCTTGATACTGAAGACATTGATGGAATATAAATCATGAGATGTCGTAGCTCTGTATTGATCAAGTTCTGAATTATAGACATCCTGGCTATACACCACATATATTCACTCCGTCATAACGACTACTTATAGTACAAGTTTGATGAGACGAAAGAATTGATTTTGGCTTTGAGGTGTGAAGTCTTGATTGAAGTATATATAATTCATATCTTAAAGATTCCTTATTACAAGATAATAAATTTGATTTCCGTCGTCCGAGGCTTCCACTTCAGAATTAGTGCAGTCCATGGAAACTTAAACTAAAATATTTTCAAGCTGCGGCGACTCGGGGAGTAAGACATATGCTCACTAACCTATAGAGCTGGCGTGAATAATAATATTCAAAAGAGCGAAGGGCTTAGAAAACATTGATTATCGTAACATCGATTAAAGTAACGGTACTAATGAAAAGGCCATGCGAGACGAGCATGATGTGGGGAAAAAGCGCTTCGCCCGGGTGGAAATATCTGTTGTTATGACCCAGCTGTAGTTTTCATCATAGATCGTAATTCTAATACAGTTCTGTTCTATGTCTTCATAGCCAAGACCAATGATGTAGATATATATATAAAATAAAACAAAATACGAACAATCCAAACGTCATTTACTTCAATTCCGAACATTTACTTCAATTTCTTAGCCTTTAATGCGGGGATAATCGAGACTAGATCGCGTGAACGTTTATAGTCGAAGTCGATCCCTGTGTTAGCTGAGAAAGTTCGTGATTTTCTGGCATGATCTCCTCTTGTCAGTTGTGTGTGTCGTGCTCCTGGAAGGCACAACGTCTAGTTATTCATATGGGATGAAAAACCAAGGTCAGGTGTACACATTGATGTGCACGTAAAAGATCCCTTGACAGTTGGAATTTGATATAAAAGTAGGCCATAGCGATAACTTGGCCAAGAATATAGTATAATTTGACTGAAATTTTCAAATACATTTATTTAGCAATTCTATTTATGAAGTATTATAGTAAGAACGGCCAGCACTATATCTAAAGCTAAAATAATGTATCTTTGAAATATATAACGGTCAATGGAGGATTTTTACATTTAAATTAAACAGTCTACGTAAATAATCCTTTCAGATAAAAATAAGTCAAATTCTGTTTAATATCAATCCAAGGGAAAGCCTAGAATAACTTGAAGATGTTTTCCAGCCCACGTTTTTGTGATTTAAGTATTAGGCCATATAAAATATATACTCTGCTTCGTAGATAACTCTGCTGAGTTGTGGTTACTCAGTGAGTAGGACGTTGGCTGGCTAACCTGACAGTTCTGTGTTGGATCCCGGCCCATGTTCATTTTATTTATTAATACTGGATAATCATATATTACTATTAATAGCCTGGATAATCAAACATTCCTATAAACAACCTTAAAATGTCATTTTTATGAGAAGTCGGTTAATCTTTGACAAAATAAAAATTGCAAAAATAAAAACCTTTCCTCCCACCTTCTTGAAAGGATTGCGTGGGAAACCGAAAATAATCTTCTTGTTTTATGTAAGGCCTCGGGATGATGAGACATTAAGCCTGCTTAAAGTCCATTTTATTTTGATGTTTAATATCTTGAGATTTGGCTTATGAGTTGACTAGATGGAAGAGGGAGATAAATGGGGTTTAACGTCCACTCAACACAAACAAGGTCATTTCGGGACTAACATATGGTTTTTAGATTTATTTTAATAATTCCCTTGCTCCTACACTCCTAGGGGACTTAAGCAGTGGGAAGAAACTGGAGGACCCGGAGAAAACCCACAGGCGACCCTACTCCTTGTCACGTACAACCGGGGATTCGAAACCACGCAAGTTGACTTAATGGCAGGATTTTTGATACATGCTAACCATTTGGCCATCCAACCACCTAGATGGATATTTATGATTAACTTGAAAAACGTGACCTGTATATGTGTTACAAAACGTCGTTATTGAATTATAGAGAAGTAGTTATATCCATATATGCCTTGTGTTGTGTTTTGTTATGAAGAGTTGACATTATTTTATCCAATTTTGATGAAACTTGACATGTATTTTCGTAACCCAAAGATCTTGGTTCAGTTCGACATTCACGCATATCCGACTACATCTTCCTGGATTATGGTCCCTGATTGTACAAAAAATCACATAATTTTTTTAGCTTGTTTTCTGTCCATCTCTTGCAAAATGTGGGCATATCTTGCATGACGATCACTAGGTTTCTGGTTAATTACCAAACTAATCTTTTTTTTTCTTTTTACCCAGAGAACAACCAAAGGTTTTACGGATTTCTGTGTTAAGAATATCGACCATGCTGCATTCGGTCGACGAGAAATTGAAATTGCTGAACAAGGTAAGTTCTGATGATTTTACGCACAAAATTATGTACCTGGTAATTTACTCCAATATTTGCAAGTAGAGTTCATAATTGTTTTAAGAGGGTCAAGTCTGCTGGAAATTCACTTTTTTCTATTAAACCGATCCTAGTAAAATGGTTGAAGTCAGAAATGCATCGTGTTTGCAGTGGCGGATACAGAGGGGTCAGCTACATAAAAAAAAAAAAAAATAATGCCTTGCATCAATGAATTTACAATTATATCACAAAGTGATCCTACATCAGTATACAAATGATTTCTCTGTTTAAAAAGCTCAATTTGTATGTATGCCTATGTAATTTAGAGACGATGACTGGCAGATTACTGTAACAGAAACCTGGCAAACCTCCTCCTGCAAAAATTCCTGGATCCGCCTCTGGTTTGTACGTCACATTGATTGTCATCGGTGATGGATTTATTTTGTGTGTTGGCGGGGCTAAGTGGCGGAATTGTTAAACATGTTAGACCGTAAGGTCCGTCGTCGAGTCAAGTGGCATGGTTTCGATTGTATGTGAGTGGTGTCACCTGTCCATCCTGGTCCTGAAGTAAAATTGAACCATATGTTAGTTTTGAAATGACCCATTTCTCTGTCTCTCTCTGTTAGGAGTGAACTGTCTGTAGCCATCTTGGAGCAATAGACCCCACTATTCACACAGTTTTAATGAATGATTTTATTTTTTTTTTTAGAAATGCCCGGACTGATGGCTCTACGTAGACGAGCTGAATCTGACAAGCCTCTTTCTGGAGCTAAAATCATTGGTTGTACACATATCACAGCACAGACGGCTGTAAGTATTAAAAACTCATGTCACATGATGATATCACTTTGCGACCGTTATGATGTCACAACTATTGCTTAGCAACCATGATGATGTCATAACTATTGCCTAGCAACCTAACTTGACCGCACATCCAGTGCCTTTCCAAAATAAGATAGTAATGTTTTGAGCAACACCTGTCCAACTTTTTCTTTTTGTCTAGGGGTCTTGTGTGGCTGAATGTTTTTATGCGTGTACGCTAAATCCTAAGGCCTGTCATCGAGTCAAAGTTGCGTGGTTGCCGTTCCCTGATTATACGTGACAAGGAGTAGGGTTGCCTTTGCAACTTCTTGAGTTTAATCTGGGGCCTCGGGTTTTCTCCCACTGGTAACGGGCCTTACGCACAAGCTAATTGAACCATGTTAGTCCCGAAATAATTCAGCTGTGTTGGTGTATGTTAACCTCTCTCTCTCTCTCTCTCTCTCTCTCATTGCCCCACAGTATTACCTTTCATCTTATGATTGACAACCATGATCATATCTCAAAGTCTCTGGAGAATCATCATTAAAAACACATCAAATGTATTGTGTGATAATCAAGAATATAGATGAGATCATCAAGTGATATTGAAAGGTTATAAACCAACAACAGACTGTAATTATTTGATGTCACGTCTAACATAACGGCTAAATTACTTGTCAGATCAGATACTGGTTAATCTTGCTACCATGTTCAACCAATTACATCTTAGATAATAGAGGGGGTGGGGTGGATGGCGGAATGGTTCGCATGTGTACTTTATATCATAAGGTCTGTCGTTGAGTCAGCTAGCGTGGTTTTAATTCCCCGGTTGTACTTGACAAGGAGTAGGGTGGCCTGTCCAACCTTGTGGGTTTTCTCTGGTTTCCTACCACTGCTAAAAGACATCTACCTGCAAGTGAATTATTGAAATGAAATTAAACCATATGTTAGTCCCGAGATAACCTAGTTTCTCTCTCTCTCTCTCTTTCCCCCCCCCCCCTGAATAACAAGTCCTCGCCAGCCATGGCAATTCGATAAAAAAAAAAGGCCTCTGGGAAGGGAGTGGTCCAATAAACTGAGGTCCCATGTGCAGGGAAAAGAACTATTGTAGTTTGAATATGATAAAAAAAAATGAGCCCAAATTTTCCACTCTCACTGTCATTTTAAACCCCGTTTTCAGTGGTGCATGATGGAGGGCCTGACAAGGATAGTTGTCTAGTTGTTCAGATGGGACGTAAAACTGAGGTCCCGTATACACATTGGTGTGCACGTAAAAGAACCTGTGCCAATATCCGGGCAAAATTTCCCTCATAGCACACTGCATTGCTTATGCTTATGTACATAAGCCCAATCAGAGCAAAACATGAAACATATTCGTTTCAAACCCCATTACATACATGTGGTATTTTTCAAGCTCTCTTTCAATTATCAAAACTGCATGATGTGAGAGTTAAATCTGCGTATTGCATGGTTTTTTTTTATCTGGCTTCAAATATTATATGAATTATTAATCATTTATTGACAAGACAAGCCTATTATCACCTCTCTAGACCATCAAATGGGCGAGATTTAAATGTGCTCAAGATTTAAAAATTTAATGATAAAATGGACCCAACACAGATAACTTTGCTCAGAATAAAGTAATTTTTTCATTATCGATTTTTGAACTATATTGCACAATCTGCTTGGCACCGTTTTCACAAAGAATTCTTAGACTTAAGTTAAGAATTAAATCAACTTTCAGTCACAGTTTACCGGAAATATCTTTGATGATGTATTTGATACATTAAAACAACAAGAGTTGAATAAAGGGCTAAATAAGGCGAACAATTTTGATTAAATTCGTAGCTTAAACATGCATTATGAGATGAATCTTCGTGTTGCGGGTCTTTCTTTAGGCCGGAAATGTTTTCTAAATTATTAAATAGACATTAATTAACTTATTTAGACCATAATCAGCTTTCGACTGATGCCATCTTATGGTTATGTTTTTCGTTCTTAGAGTTGAATTCAATCTGCTGTTCAACGCTCTTTGATGATTAAACGCAAAAATGGAAAAAAGAGACTTTGTTTTTTATCATGCTGCCTTAGTAATGATAATTGAAAATACGCCTAAAATTTTCAGCATCATTCCTTTACAGTATCCTAGCTTCAGTATCTCAGTCGTTGTTTTTTGTATTTTTGAAGAGAGCCGAAAAAAGCTCCCCTTAATGAAGAAATTGAAAAAATCGCTCTCCTAAAAAAGCTCTCCCAGTTTCGATAAGAAGAGTGATTTAGACGTTAAGGAGAGTGATCTGATATTAAGAAGAGTGATTAGTTTTCTGTATATGGAAAATGGTTCTGAAGATCAATAACTTGGTGCAAGGGGTCATTCCTGGTTACATAATTGATAATATACATCGTCTGCTAAATAATAGCATTCGTTCGTAGCCGTACGGTCAAGTAAAACTTCTGCTATATACTATAACTACTTACAGTATTCCAATAGAAATACTTGTCAAAATTTCTAAATATATTTAACTTGTATAATTATTTTTAAAAAACATAACCCCCATTCAAAATATAATCATAAACGCTTGAAAATTCCATCAAAATATCTATTTGTTCCGAAATTATTCGCATTGGAAATTTTTACGTGCCATCTCTCGTAATTTCTCATGTCTCGCGAGCGTTCTACTTTTCATTTCAGTTAAATTAACCAATGGCGCATTGGCGCCATCTATTTTTAGCAACATATACATCAGAATTTTATTACAATGTGCTATCACATACTAATCGAATACACCAAATAATTTAATTTCACAATGACAGCATGGCGGAGATCGAATACATGTCCATGATTTACAAATATGGAGAGCGATTTTCAATTTTAAGGCGAGGGAGAAAAACCTCCCCTCGGCCGACATTCAGGTGCGCGGCAGGCGCTCGCGAGCGATCGCGCGCCTCAAAAAACAATGACTGGTATCTAATCTTCTAACCCTAGTCTTTTTGTCCTGGACCTTCGGTTTCCTCCCCCTGCTAAAAGACACATACGTGCAAGCGAATTATTGAAATAAAATTGAACCATATGTTAGTCCCGAATTGACTTAGTCCCAAATGACCTCGTTAAACCCCAATGACCTCGTTAAACCCATTTCTCTCTCTCTCTCTATCTCTTTCTCTCTCTCTCTCAGCTTTAAGTGAGAATGTTTTGTGAAACATGATCCTACATAATGTATCTTTAGAATTTTTGTGTAAAGATTCATAGGCTTTTTATTTTATCGACTAATAGGGGATTGTAACGTGACATTATCAAAGTGTCAGAATTTCTTGATGTATTGGAGTATTACGCGTTATTTGTTTTACACATTAAGATTTTGTGCAAACTTGTTCCTTAAGTTTGACGTAATAACTAACCAATCAATAAGCTTATAATAGTTGCATGTCAAACTGTGCGATTTATCCCATTAAATGCCGTGTGAAGCTATTAAATCTATTCCCGGTAGTCAGATCAAATTATTCTGTAGATTTTTTCTTTTTCGATTTTTATATTTCTTAAATATTATGCAATGTATAAGTCGTGCTTTGTATATTAAGTTCTATTTTAGTCTGTCCTGTTTTGTTATGTTCTATTCTATTCTAGTCTGTCCTCTCCTATTCTATTGTGTCTCGCCTATTCCGTCCTGTCCTATTCTATTCTGTCCTGTTCTATTATGTTCTGTTCTATTCTATTCTATTATGTTCTATTCTATTCTATTCAATTCTGTACTGTCCCGTTCTATTATTTTCTATTCTGTTTTGTCCTGTTCTATTTTGTTTTATTCTTTTCTGTCCTGTCCTGTTCTATCATCTCCTGCCCTGTTTTATCCTGTCCTATTATGCAATCCTATTATGTCCTAACCTATCTATTGTGCCTTATCCTATTGTGTCCTATTCTATTGTGCCTTGTTCTTTTGTGCCCTATTCTATTATGTCCTGTCCTATTCTATTGTGCCCTGTTCTATTGTGCCCTGTTCTATTGTACCCTATTCTATAGTACTCTATTCTATTGGGCCCTGTCTTACACTGGCCTTTTTTTTCCTGCTCTATTGTCTTACACTGTCCTATTCTGTCCTGTCTTGCAAGTTAAGTAGAGCAGAGGGCTGAAGACAACTGTGTTAACATGACAGGTTTATATAAAGATTCTATGTGGGAAGTATCTTATATTTAACCCCAATATTATACCACACTTGTTGTATTCCACCGATCAAAACATTTTATTTCATTTCCTGCCTGAAGGCAACAACTTGTGTTAGAGACTTGCTATGCTTTAACTGATTGGAAGTCATCCATCGGTGTGCCAGTCACATTGAGCAAACGGCTTCTACAATCTACTTTCATCACCCAATTGATTATCCCATGATGTTATGCATTCAAACTCGGCCATTAGACGATGACTTTTAAATTGATTTCTGCACCATGACAAATACTCCCTTTTTAAAAAACATTACGATAGTCAATGACGTTTGATTGGTAAAATTGATTTTTATACGCCCACATTTTCATGTGGACGTATTATGTCGTCGCCCCTGTCCGTCCGGACGTCCACAATTTGTTTGTGGACTCTCTACAGGTCACAATTCTTATCCGATTTTGACGAAACTTGAAATATAGGTTTATCCCCATAAGATCTTGGTTCCTTTCGATATTGGCATGTATCGGATCAAAACTTCATGGATTATGGCCCCTGATTGTACGAAAAATCACGTTTTTAGCTTGTGGACCCTATAGAGGTCACAATTTTGAACCGATTTTGATGAAACTTGACATGCATGTTTGTAACCCAAAGATCTTGGTTCCTTTCGATATTTGCGGCTATCGGAATGTAATTTCCTGAATTATGGCCCCTGATTGTCCGAAAAATCACCCTTTTTAGCTTGTGGTCCCTCTGGAGGTCACAATTATTATTCGATTTAAAAAACCGTTTGATTATATCACCGTTACACCCTAAGGAAGGCTGAGTTCGAATTTCGGGAAAATCGGACGAAAATTGCCATACAAAATTGCCACCGTTTGTACGCGAATACTGTTAAAAAATGGTATATCAAGGGTGTGGACCCTGTGGAGGTCACAATTTTGATTCGATTTTGATGAAACTTCAAATTCATGGTTATAACCCAAAGATCTTGCTTCCTTTCGATATTTGCGCATATCAGATCGTAACTTCCTGAATTATGGCCCCTGATTATACGCAAAATCGCCTTTTTTTTAGCTTGGAGGTCACAATTATTATTCGATTTAAAAAAACGTTTGATTATATCACCGTTACACCCTAAGGAAGGTTGAGGTCGAATTTCGGGAAAATCGGACGAAAATTGCCATACAAAATGGCCGCCGTTTGTATGCGAATACTGTTAAAAAATGGTATATCAAGGTTGTGGACCCTGTGGAGGTCACAATTTTGATTCGATTTTGATGAAACTTGAAATTCATGGTTATAACCCAAAGATCTTGCTTCCTTTCGATATTTACGCATATCGGATCGTAACTTCCAGAATTATGGCCCCTGATTATACGCAAAATTGCCTTTTTTTTTTAGCTTGGATGTCACAATTATTATCCGATTTAAAAAAACGTTTGATTATATTACCGTTACACCGTAAGGAAGGTTGAGTTCGAATTTCGGGAAAATCAGACCAAAATTGCCACACAAAATGGCCGCCGTTTGTACGCAAATACTGTTAAAAAATGGTATATCAAGGTTGTTGACGCTGTAAAGGTCACAATTTTAATTCGATTTTGATGAAACTTGAAATTCATGGTTATAACCCAAAGATCTTAGTTCTTTTCGATATTTGCGCATATCGGATCGTAACTTCCTGAATTATGGCCCCTGGTTATACGCAAAATCCCCCTTTCTTTAGCTTGTGGTCCCTCTAGAGGTCACAATTATTATCCAATTTAAAAAAACGTTTGATTATATCACCGTTACACTGTAAGGAAGGTTGAGTTTGAATTTCGGGAAAATCGGACCAAAATTGACAGACAAAATGGCCGCCGTTTGTACGCGAATACTGTTAAAAAAAATGATATATCATGATTGTGGATCCTGTATAGGTCACAATTTTAATTTGATTTTGATGAGGATGGTTGAGTTCTAATTTCGTGAAAATCGTACCAAAATTGCCGGACGAAATGGTCGCCGTTTGTACGCGAATAGTGTAAAAATATGGTATATCATGGTTGTGGACTCTCTACAGGTCACAATTCTTATCCGATTTTGATGAAAAGTCACATTTCTAGTTTGTGTACCGTCACACCATAATCATTGTCGGTTTCAAATTTCATTAATATCAGACTGGAACTGACCAACTAAATGGCTGCTCCCAATACAGTATGAAATACAGCTAGGACTTAAAGATGTAGGAAAAATCACTTTCGGTATTGCTTGTTCTCTGTCCATCTCTCGAAAATGTGGGCGTATCCTGCCTGGCAGTGCCAGCCTATCTTAGATATTGTCGATGGTCTGTGAAAGTTAACCTTGTTTACGTTATTTGTTAGTCATTAACGATCAGAAATTAAATGAAATGGAGATTATAATGTTCTTCTTTTTTGCTCTGACTGGTTTAATTTTATTTCAATAATTCGCTTGCGCGTAGGGGCCTTTAGCAGTGGGAGGAAACCGGAGTGCTCGGAGGAAACCCACGAGGTTGAGAAGGCGCCCCTATCTCCATGCCACATACGCTCACACCAGGGCTCGAAACCTCAGGGTTAGGGTTAACCCTAGGTCGAAGCGCAGCACACTAGACCACTAGGCCATCCTAACCCCCCATACTGCGTAAAGGAATAGTGTCGTGGTAATAACGACGTTTAATGCGTTATTATAATTTTGAGTCTAGGAGTAGTGTCGTCTGTTCTAACTCAGGTTTTCTCTTGGTCTTCCAGTTTCCTTCCACTGCTAAAAACCCCTACGTCCAAGCGAGTTCTTAAAATAAAGTTGTAACGCATGTTTTATATGTTACAGGTTTTGATTGGGACGTTGACCCTCTCTGAATATTTTGTATTTTTTTGTATATTTGGTATTTAATGTATATTTTATGTATATTTTGTATATTACAGGTTTTGATTGAGACGTTGATATCCCTGGGAGCATCCATTAGATGGGCTGCTTGTAATATCTACTCCACACAGGTATAGTTATCTCCCTTTCATTATTATCTCCCTGTTAGTAGAGTTTTAGCCTTCCGTTTTAGACTTTGCTCCTGTATGCTTACTACACTTTATTATTTATTTAGTGTTTTCTTAGATTCTGTCTGAATTATCGCCCCTTATTGTTTAAGATTGTTTGATTTTTTAACTCATGGCTTCAAACATACTCCTGAAGCAATGGCCCGAGAAATCCCTCTCTGACCATTGCTGGAATAGCGTCTGTTTCTTGAACTTATGCGGGAGTGTGTCTATTCTTTCCGTTCAATGAAAGCTATCACTTAAGTACAGCAGCATGACAGTCCTTCGTTTAATCTGGGTCTTCCCTAAAACTTTGGACAGTGATTTAAGGTATTAAAAACGGTAAAAGTATGTTCGTTTCCAAACAATATTGTTTACATTTCATTCGACTTGATAGCCTCGTTTGTCACGCAATTAGTTTTACTGCAGTATTCTGCTATGCACGGGTTAATTAGGCATGATAAAATCGTGAGTCATGACGTAAAGTTATGTAAACATATTTGGTCCAGTATTGGCAGCTACTGATTGGTTGGTAGACGGACTACTGATCAATCAAAATTTAACACAACAATATCCACTCATAATAGCAGTGTGTAGTTGGATTACCATAATCAAACGCAACACTGAGCGGGAGTATGGGCTTCAAATGGCAGGCTATCGTCATTCAAAAGACGACCAATGTCAAGATAGGTCTCATTATATCTGTTAGTTTTTCTTGTAATTCGTATTTTTACTTTATGAGTGAAGCCTGTACAATGCAATGAACGCTTACCCCCCCCCACACGCACTATATTGTTTGTATTGTGTGCACATTACACCACATTTTCTCTTGACTGATACAACTAGGGAGACAATTTTTTGGCAGGGTTCACCCTTGTCAGTGAAGACAGACTACCTCAAGCGACAACAATGTATAGTCGTTTGGGTGGACCGATTAACAAAGGATCTGTGTACTGCCTCTGGCAGTTGGAATTCGATATACAGTAAGAGTAGGTCATAGCATAGCTGTCTGGACAAATTCCCCTCTTACCACACTGTACGGCGTAAGCCTATCCTCTCTAAGGGGGGGCGGGGGCAAATTGTTAGCGCGAGCGCTGTATCATACGGCCTGCCATTGAGTCAACTGGCGTGGTTTCTATGTGACAAGGAGTAGGGTCGCCTGCCCAACCTCGTGGGTTTTCTCCGGGTACCTCAGTTTCCTCCCATTGCTAAAGACCCCTACGCGCAAGCGAATTATTGAAATAAGATTAAAATCATATGTTAGTCCCGAAATGACCTAGTTTGTGTTGAGTGGATGTAAAACCTCATTTCTCTCTCTCTCTTCTGTAGCCCAATCCAAGTAGGAAGTTAAAACCCCATTTCATGGACCAAAATCATTTAAATGATTCAAGATAAGAACATTTATTAGCTTCTACTCCCGTCAATGTTGAAGCCATGGTTTTATTTCAAACTAGTTAAAACGTCCTATTGATTGATCTGAAGGTCAGATCATCCAGACACATGATGTAATCAACAAATGTTTTTATTACATTGATGTAAGATTTACAAGTCTCGTTATTTCTCCACAAACTATCAAATTAATTTGAACATTAGATTATTGACCGAGAAGTGTTGATCTGCTATTCATAACACTGGTTTAATAAACTTAAAATCAAACCAGCAGGAGGAGAGAATTAATTAAGAGGTAATGATTGATTATTGAAAATAACTGTATTGATCTTGAGAGGTAATAATTGATTATTGGAAATAACGGTATTGATCTTAAAACAGAAATAGATGATTGTTATATGTAGGATGAATTCCAATTCCAAGACCATGGTCTTTTATGAATAATAGCGTTAAATGTCCGCTTCCACTGAGGGCAATATCGCAGAAAAATTGTCTTATATTTATTCTTTTAGCAGATGCACAGAGGTCTATCCTGTGAGTAAACCCACAAAGTTGAGTAGGTGTCTTTGTGTCTTGTCCTTTGGATGGGATAAAAAACCAGTGTCAAGTGTACCCATTGGTGTTCATAAAAAAGGAATCTGTGACAGAATTGAAAATAAGAGTAGGCTGTAATGGTGCTTCCCAGGCAAAATTCCCCTCATGGCACCATTTTATGGTGTAACCCTGCCTTCATTAGCTCAATTGGAGTAGAACAAGACATTAAACCCTATTTTATTTCCCGTTTTCTTAAAGGGCCAATCCCGATAATTTTGTGTTAAAATCCCTTAAAAATTTCTACCTTAGAGCCGAGCAACTAACTCAACATATGTGATACGTTTTCAAACCTGTCAGTCTTCATCTGGAGACGATAAAATTGGACCGAAATCTTAAAAGGGTTACGTGTTTGGATAAGCAGTTTTGAAGATCACATCCAAACCACTCAATATATGAGACTCAGGTCAAATCGGGGATAGTCCCTTTAATATAAAAGCCAGGAATGAATATTAGAGACAGCTTTAGAAAAAAATAATCAATTTAGATAGTATCTGGAAATATCTTGACAAAAAAATTGATCGAACTGCCTGAAAGAGAAATAAATGAAATAAAAGTAATTATTGTTGAAGCGCTTCAGACACTTCTATTATCAAGGCTGAAAATAGAAATTGTAAAGCTTGATTGTTTTCACTAGAAATACTTGTCTCGCATTCTAGGTTTTAAAGCCATGAAATTGAAAAACATGGCACCTACTTCACAAAGCATTCTCAGACTTTAGTTACAAATTTTTTTAACTTTCAATTTTATAAAGGGCTATACTATATACTGTTGGTTAAAAAAGGCGAACAATTTTGAGTAAATTCTTAATAATGAAGATAATAAAGCATTCTCAGTGTTAAATTAAGAATTTACTCAACTTTCAATTACTGTTTATGAGAAATATCTTTGATCTAGAAGCACAATAGTTTGTGCATAGTTTCTTTTTGTAAACCCACATGGAAATGTGGTCGTATATTGCCATCGCCCCCATCCGTACTTCCATCATCCACAATTTATGGCCCTTGATGACTTCCATGATCTCTGATAATTTGAACAGCAAAATTCTAAGGATATCGGATAATTACTGACTTTTTTACTCTTCATCGTTTTTTAGTAATTTGTCATAATTGGTTTCTTTACACCTGCTCGACGGCTTGGACAGGCTAGATGATCAATGTAGACAAAGATTGTATTTAAGAAGCCATGTTTAATCTAAGTAAAGGGAAGTAACTCTTTGTACAAAGTAGGCCTATATAATATATGGAGTCTGACAACTCAATAATAAGATTACAGTTTGTTAAAATGGTAGCAAGGACGACATTGCTGCTAGTGGGTGTATATAAGAATGCCTGACGCCAATTAATATTTTTTGTCTACAATATCACCCAAAGAACTAACCCTCTATATTTGTTTTATTATAATTGTAGAATGAAGTAGCCGCTGCCTTGGCTGAAAATAGTCAACCAATCTTTGCATGGAAAGGAGAAACGGAAGAAGATTTCTGGTGGTCAATTGATAAATGTGTCAATGCTGAGGGCTGGCAACCAAATATGGTAAGATATAATAACGCATTGCTTAATAAGTAACACACTGGCTCGCTAGCCTGGAAGTCTTTCGTTTGCTCCTGGTGTAGGTTGAGATAGTTCCCTTTTGTCTGTGCCGCAGTACAGACATATTCCTGAAGCAATGGCCCGAGAAATCCCTATCTGGCCATTGCTGGAATAGCGTCTGTTTCTTGAACTTATGCGGGAGTGTGTCTATTCTTTCCGTTCAATGAAAGCTATCACTCAAGTACAGCAACATGACAGTCCTTCGTTTAATCTGGGTCTTCCCTAAAACTTTGGACAGTGATTTAAGGTATTAAAAACGGTGAAAGTATGTTCGTTTCCAAACAGTATTGTTTACATTTCATTTGACTTGATAGCCTCGTTTGTCACACAATTAGTTTTACTGCAGTATTCTGCTATGCACGAGTTATTTGGGCATAATGAAATCGTGAGTCGTGACGTAACGTTATGTAAACATATTTGGTCCAATATTGGCACTCGTTTTAAATGAAAAACTTTTGTAGGGCAGCTAGTGATTGGTTGGTAGTCGGACTACTGACCAATCAAAATTTAAAACAACTATATCCACTCATAATAGCAGTGTGTAGTAGAATTACCTCTAATCAAACGCAACACTGCGCTGAGCATGCAGTACAGAGGTCTCATCTACACATTGGCGTAAAATAAGGGTAAAATGTAGCGCTGCTATCCGGGTAAAAGTTCCCTCATAGCACACTTTATGGTAGTCTCCATTAGCCCAGTTGGTGCAGAAAAATTGATCATTTCATTTCATTCCAGATTTTGGACGATGGAGGCGACGCAACTCATCTGATGTTGAAGAAATATCCAGCCATGTTTAACATGATCAAAGGTATCGTGGAAGAAAGTGTGACAGGCGTACATCGATTATATCAACTCTCCAAGTCTGGTAAACTATCAGTTCCTGCCATGAATGTCAACGATTCTGTTACAAAGGTGAATAAAACTCACTTCTATATTCTTCTTCTTCTCCTGCTGTCGCTACATTTTCGTATAATTATAATTTTAAACTATTTTTGGCTGTTCACAGGCTTAAAGTTAAACCAGTTTAAATATAGCAGAGTGTTTAAGCCAGTTGAATAAAGACACACTAATCGAAGTTGATTTAGTTAGCCAAGGCTCTAATAGTTGAATTAGTTTAGGATTATACGATATTTCAAGCTAGTTAAACTATTTGGCCTTGGGGGGGTGGCGGCGACGGCGGAATTTTTAGCATATGCACGCTGTATCATAAGGTCTGGTAACTGGCGTGTTTTCCTTCCCTGGTTGTTCATGACAAGCAGTAGGGTCGTCTGTCAAACCCCAAGAGTTTACTCCCACTGCTAAAGACCCCAACGCACAAGCGAATTATTGAAATAAAATTAAACCATATTTTAGTCCCGAAATGACCTAGTTTGTGTTGAGTGGACGTTAAACCCCATTTCTCCGTCTCTCCATTGTGTTTTGGAGGATAAAGTTAATCACTCAGAGACACATGTTGTCATTTAGCCATTCAGTGTTAAACTGACAAAATCAGATCGTCAAGAAAAGTCAGCTTTTCAAAGACAGATAACAAACTAGGGTTTTTAAACTGTTTTGTTTTACCCACCTTTGCATTCTGTTGACGAAACTACAGCTTGTTTATACCAGTTCAACGTAAGCGTCTGAACAGCCAATACGATAAATCGTAACTTCAGTCAACATGATCGGGGTATAAATCTAGAAACCATTTTCAATTAGAAATATCGATGGATCTGCGAAATGTCTGAACCTCGGACTCCATTATTTTTGACAAATGAACTGTTTTGGTTTGATTAAAACCACTTTGATTAGCTAGTTATTTTGGGGTGCAGGAGGTGCGGGGGGGAGAGCTTGAATTTATTTTGGATATGAAATTAAAGATGACCTGTAATCTGACGTCGTTCTAGAGAGGTGAGGAGTTCTATTTCACTAGATTGGTTACCTTGGTTACATTCAACTTTTTGTCCCCACAAAATGGGCATAAAATAACCCAAAATATCTTAATCTTGAATCTTTGGTGATTTATATTAAAAACGTAAACAAAGAAATTGAAAAATAAAAAGGTTGATCAATATTGAAATAAAAGTTGTCGTGACGAGTGAGCCAATGTACTGAATGTGATTCCCCTTCTCCCTACCACCCGTCGCTATGCCAACAGATTGTGGCAGCCGTGTTTTTTATTTTTTTAGACGAAGTTCGATAATCTATATAGCTGTAGAGAGAGCATTTTGGATGCGTAAGTGTTTCGCTCATTCTCTTTAACTTTCATTTATAAACCTTATTTTACTGTCCTCATATACCATATATGGCAGTATTTAGTAATGGTTGTCATGACTACATTAAACCATATTTGGTTTGTTAGTATAAAGCATAAAGGGAGACAACTACTGCTAGACTTTTGTGAAACTGCAATATATGAATATAAGATGAATAAAACCACTAAATTTGATAAAGGACTTTAAAATAAGGTTTTTGCAACACAAAATGATTAACAAAGGTGAAAGGTCAAATTTTAACATGGTGAAGGTCAACATATTGTAGATGTATTGTGTTTTCAGGAAATAATGGTTTTATTTTCAGATCCCACAGGAAAATATTAATATGTGTTAAAATAGTTTTTGAAAAATAAATTAATTTTAAACCAAAAATTTTATAGCCAAATAATTTTATAGCCAAATAATAAATACATTTATGTATTTTTTCACATTGAATTTAATAGCGTAATATTAAATACTTTTATATAATTTTTCAATCAAATTATTTCCCAATATTTTGTTTTATACTGGTTAAAGATTATTGACTTATTGATTTGAAATTTGTGGATGTTTTTTAGTTCACATATCTGTACTTGGTTTTTGTATTTTTTCTATTTATAGATTAAAACGAACAACGGACGTGATGTTTGGCGGGAAACAAGTTTTAATTTGTGGATACGGAGAGGTAAGTACATTTAAACCTCAGGTTCTCAACCTTAGGATTTTGGTTTCCCCGCTTGTACGTGACAAGGAGTAAGGTCGCTTGTCAGCCTCACGGGGTTTCCCTGGGTCCTCCACTTTCCTCAAATTGCTAAAGACCCCCTACGCGCAAGCCATGTTTTAGTCCCGAACTGACCTAGTTTGGGTCAGGTGGACACTAAATGCTGCTTGAACGAGACGAGCTGTAGTTTTACCAGACCAACTTAGTGATCCATGAATCAAACCATATGTTAGTCTCAAAATGGCATAATATCAGGTGGATATTAATATATCTGTGGGTGTGTTCATCTTCTCTTTCTGTTGCTGGATGAATATTTGACTGGGGGTGATGTCCGAGAGTCATACAAGCGAATTTTGATGGTCTTCCAAGCGGCTTTTCGGAAATACATCTTTTGCTTTGGTTCTGTTTTCTGTTCACTTCGACTGTTTACCCCAAGTTCCGAGAACCACACAATAAGAATTTAATTGGGTAATCAAAATAAGAAATGAAGTCTGATCAGTTTTTATGAGATTGGTTGAGTTGAGAATTATCCGTTGTTTAAATGTTGACTTCAGGTGGGCAAAGGATGTGGTGCAGCTTTAAAAGGTCTTGGTGCTATCGTTAATGTGACAGAAATTGACCCAATTTGTGCTTTACAAGCTTGGTGAGTATTGATCATCTAGTGGAAAACCAATATGGGTGGGTCAGTATTGAAATTAGTGGGATGACTTGAAATATTTATTACGAATCGAGACTCAAACTTGGCAGTCGTGACAACTTGCAACTTGATAAAGCATTAGAACTTGAGTCTCGGCAAGCGAGGGGGCATAACTTGATAAAGCATTAGAACTTGAGTCTCGGCAAGCGAGGGGGCATAACTTTAACTAACCTTATTCATCATGATTTACTGACTCATTTGATGAACTGGTGACATTAACCGGATTGAGGACTCGACTCAACTTGGTTCTGAAGTCCGCGACATGGAATTCCCCCTGGGATTCGACTTGCAGTGACTTGAAATTCCACTCGGAGTCGAAGTCCCACGACTTTTCCAATGTCTGTTGTTATGGCTCTATCAGTATGTCCTTCGCTAACACGATGTCTTCTCAGAAAAAGTTCCACTGGTCATTTCCACTTGTCAGTGGTGAAGGACAACGATTTGATGAACAACTTAAGTCTTATGTACATATAAACGATCCCATGGCAGTTGGAATTCGAAATAAGAGTAAGCTGAGCGCAGTTGTCGAGGCAAAATTTCCTTCATAGCACAATGTATGGTATACCTGTCTTCATTATAGCCCAGTATGAGCAGTACATTAGAGTCCATTTTATTTAATATCATGTTTTATATTTTAGTATGGATGGATTCCGTGTTGTCAAATTAGATGAAGTTATTCGTCAGATTGATATATTAATCACATGTACAGGTAGGAGATAAACTTTTTATTTCTATAAATTTATTCCCATATTTTATTTCTATAAATTTATTCCCCATATTTTATTATTCACCATATTTTATTTCTATAAATTTATTCCCATATTTTATTACTATCAATTTATTCACCATATTTTGATTCACATTGTGTGTCTGTCCCTGGTTTTATTTTCCATAAAAAAAAAACAAATATAAGAATATTAGGGGTTTCATCAAATGTAAAAACATTTGGGGTTTTGTGAAATATAAGAGCATTAAGTGTTACGTGAAATTTAAGAACATTTGGGGGTTTATCAAATATAAGAGCATTAGGGATTTCATGGAATATAAGTGCATTAGGGGTTTCATTATCAGGGGTTTCATGAAAAATATAGCAATCCCTTATAAACTATAATATTGTTGAATTGAATCTTTAAAAGATGGACTACCTGGGTTAGCTGGATATCCTGGTGGACTACCTGGTTGACCGGGTATCCTGGTGGACCCACCTGGTTGGCTGGGTATCCTGGTGGACTACCTGGATTGGCGGGGTCTCCTGGTGGACTACCTGGATTGGCGGGGTCTCCTGGTGGACCCACCTGCTTGGCTGGGTATCCTGGTGGACTACCAGGGTTGGCTGGGTCTCCTTGTGGACTACCTGGATTGGCTGGGTCTCCTGGTGGACTACCTGGATTGGCTGGGTCTCCTGGTGGACTACCTGGGTTGGCTGGGTATCCTGGTGGACTACCTGGGTTGGCTGGGTATCCTGGTGGACTACCTGGGTGGCTGGGTCTCATGGTGGACTACCTGGATTGGCGGGGTCTCCTGGTGGACTACCTGGGTTGGCTGGGTCTCCTGGTAGATTACCTGGTTGACTTGGTCTCATGGTGGACTACCTGGGTTGGTTGGGTATCCTGGTGGACTACCTGGTAGACTTGTTCTCCTGGTGGAGTATGTGGGTGGCTGGGTCTCCTGGTGGACTACCAAGGTTGACTGGTTAGCCTGGTGGACCACCTGGATTGGCTGGATATCCTGGTGGACCACCTGGATTGGCTGGATATCCTGGTGGACTACCTGGGTTGGCTGGGTATCCTGGTGGACTACCTGGGTTGGCTGGGTATCCTGGTGGACTACCTGGGTACCTGGCTGACTGGGTATCCTGGTGAAATACCTGGTTTGACCGGGTCTCCTGGTGGACTACCTGGTTGGCGGGGTATCCTAGAAGTGGAAGTTAAGACTGGTTTCGTCTATCATTAAATATAATATGAAATAAATTAAATATTGACATGATATATTCTATTTAAAATACAGGTAATAAGAATGTTGTCACCAGACAGCATCTTGATCGTTTAAAAAATGGCTGCATCGTTTGTAATATGGGACATTCGAATACAGAAATAGATGTGGTAAGTAGACTCGGTCTTCCAGCATATTTCATTGTGAGCGGAACGAAGAAGATTGAGAGATATTAGAATGGGTTCCGTCCGAGCTTGACTTTCAGTCATGTTTCTCGATCACATCTTAAGGAATTTGTACACATATCAAGCTATTATTCAAGTTTATCCTTTTTGCTGAGTAGACATTTTTGTCCCCCGCCTTTCGAAGAAAGTTGGGGGACTATTAAAATGGGTTCGTCCGTCCGTCTGTCTGTCTGTCTGTCTGTCTGTCTGTCTGTCTGTCTGTCTGTCTGTCTGTCTGTCTGTCTGTCCGTCTGTCCGTCTGTCCGTCACACTTTTTGGGACACAATAACTCTCTTCCTAATTGAGCTAGAATGTTCAAACTTGGTGTATGTGTTTATTAGGTCAATGCCTTGATGGAGTTCAAAGATGAGCATTTTCCGCTTAGGGTAAGCAGAGATAAGCAATTTGATTGGTTGATGCTTTGGGACACAATAACTTTAGTTCTAATTAAGTGAGAGTGATTAAACTTAGTGTATAGTTTCATTACAGTAATACCTTGACTAAGTTCGATAATGAGCATTTTCCGCTCAGGGTAAGCAGAGCAATTTGATTGGTCGAGACTTTGGAACACAATAACTCTCCTTCTAATCGAGTTAAAATGTTCAAACTTGGTGTATATGCTTATTAGGTCAATGCCTTGATGGAGTTCGGAGATGAGCATTTTCCGCTTAGGGTAAGCAGAGCGATACGCAATTTGATTGGTCGAGACTTTGGAACACAATAACTCTTCTTCTAATTGAGTAAAAATGTTCAAACTTGGTGTATGTGTTTATTAGGTCAATGCCTTGATGGAGTTCAAAGATGAGCATTTTCCACTTAGGGTAAGCAGAGATAAGCAATTTGATTGGTTGATACTTTGGGACAAGATAACTTAGGTTCATCTTGATTGATGATTTTTATGCCAATACAATGACTGCATTCTCATTTAGTAATCGATTCGACAGTAACCAGTGTATAGAAACGATTGACTTGGACACGAGGGCCCTTTCCCTTGGCCAGAGGGGCCCTTTTGTCTGCCTTTAGTGTCCCCCTAACTAGGGTACATTTTCATTTTTCTCGTTGGTTTTAGCATTTTTCTTTATAAAACACTTTTGGATGACACTTCGTGTACAGTTTGATTGCTCGATACATTGAAAAAAATAAATGTGCGATTAATTAATATGTGTCTTCTATTTATTTTGGGATTTCGGCGGGGGACATCAGCCTCACTGTTGGCTTGTTCCAATTTGGAAACAAATTTGACACAGTTTTTGTTATACAGGCGGGGTCACCGGGGCAGTTATCTGGAGAAAAAGCACCTGTCATGGATATTTTACTTTGTGTAATAATTTGTGTCTGACAAGTCTGTGATAGGTTCCTGATGTTTTTGAATGTTTAAACACCGATTTTTGAAGTAACAAGTGAGGGGTGGGTGGGTAGCTGAATGGTTAAAGAGTGCATGAAGTATCAGAAAGTCTGTCATTGAATTAAATCTCTTGGTTTAGATTCCCTGCTTGTAGGAGTAGGGTCGTTTGTCCAACCTTGTGGGACCTCTAGCTGGCCGGTCACCTCTGGCTTGCGGCTGTGGTTTTGAACCCTGGTGTGAGCATATGTGGCATGGAGATAGGGGCACCTTCTCAACCTCGTGGGTTTCCTCCGGGCACTGCGGTTTCCTCCCACTGCTAAAGACCCCTACGCGCAAGCGAATTATTGAAATAAAATTAAACCATATTTTAGTCCCGAAATGACCTAGTTTGTGTTGAGTGGACGTTTAACCCCATTTCTCTCTCTCTCTCCAACCTTGTGGGTTTTTCCATGTCCTCTGGTTTCCTACCACTGCTAAAAAAACAACAATGTGCAAGCGAATTATTGAAATCAAGCTGAACTATATTGTTACTGCGAAAATGACCTCTTATTTATTAGTGCCACTAGAATTTCTTGTCAAATGTTAAATTAGAAATCTTGATGTCTTTGGTTTTTTTCAGGCTAGTTTACGAACCCCAGAATTGACGTGGGAAAAAGTCCGTTCTCAAGTTGATCATATCATTTGGCCAGACGGAAAGAGAATCATCATGTTGGCGGAGGTATAGTAGTCTTTTTCAACAAGAATCCATATTAAAACTGGATGATCGCTATAACGTGAATTACTAAACAGAGGGAAACGCAACAGGTGTTAGCAAGCTAGATCTGATATCACGGGGAGGGAAACAGAACAGGTGTTGGCCATGATCTGTTATCAGAGGGAGGGAAACGGAACAGGTGTTAGCAAGCTTGATCTGTTATCAGAAGGAGGGAAACGGAACAGGTGTTAGCAAGCTAGATCTGATATCACGGGGAGGGAAACAGAACAGGTGTTGGCGACTAGATCTGTTATCAGAGGGAGGGAAACAGAACAGGTTATGGTGAGCCAAATCTGTTACATATTATAACTGTTATCAAATGAGGCATCTGGTTAATCTTGACTATATATAGATATTTCAACTTTTGTTTATGTTACAGGGCCGTCTGGTTAATCTAAGCTGTTCTTCTGTTCCATCTTTTGTTGTATCAATAACAGCTACTACCCAGGTAAGATTCTCCATTTTAATCCAACCAGGTCCTTCGATTTCCTCTGTCTGCTGGGGGGTGGGTTGCTGTATCATGAGGTCTGTCATTAAGTCGAGTGGCATGGAGCAGAAGCTTGTACATGACAACGGTTAGGGTTGCTTGTCCACCCTTGCGGCTTTTCTCCAGGTCCTCAGGTTTACTCCCACTGCTAAAGAGTAAGACCCCTATACGCATGCAAATTATTGAAATATATGTCAATCCCAAAATGATCTAGTTTTACCTTATTTCACTCTTTTCTTCTGTGCTGTCTAGTCGTTGGGATTGGGCGCAAAACTTAGTTCCCATGTTCACATTGTCGTGCACGTAAAAGATCCCTTGGCATTTGGAGTTCAACATAAGAGTAGGCTGTAGCACCGCTGCCCGGGTAAAATTTTCCTCATAGCAAACTGTATGGCGTATGCCAGTCTTCATTAGCCCAGTTTAGGAGCAAAAGAGTAGGACGTTAAACCCCATTTCATTATATTTGATATATAAGTATGGATAATAATGGTTAAACATGTATTTATATTACAGGCTCTAGCTCTAATAGAATTATTTATATTTATATTACAGGCTCTAGCTCTAATAGAATTATTTATATTTATATTACAGGCTCTAGCTCTAATAGAATTATTTATATTTATATTACAGGCTCTAGCTCTAATCGAATTATTTAATGCACCACAAGGTCGCTATAAACAAGATGTTTATCTTTTACCTAAAAAAATGGGTTAGTAGATTTTTTTAAAGGTTTAATATTTGAGTTATAAAAATGAAAGACGCAAGCTCGCTAGCCTGATGCAGGACGAAGGACCTGACAAGGCTGTTGTCTAGTCGTTTGGATGGTACGAAAAACCGAGGTCCCTTGTACATATTGCGTGCACAGTTTCTATATTTAATATTTAGTTTCACACCATGGTTGGCAAATTGTTACAATTCATTGAGAATCATATAACACTTTCTATTGTTGTGTAGTTTAAAATGGTCTGTCTGGATTAGATACGGAGTGTCATGTTTATTTATAATTGTTTATTTTGCCGAGCTGTGTTGAGTAATTGTGTTTAAATTTTGTTTTTGTAGATGAATATGTCGCCAGTTTACATTTGCCAACGTTCGACGCCCATTTAACGGAGTTATCAGATGATCAGGCCAAATATTTAGGACTGAATAAAGCCGGACCTTTCAAACCTAACTATTATAGGTAAGACCTTTAATAACGTATTCAGAGCCAAATAAAGCCCACCCATTTTTTCTTCCTTGAAAACATTTGAATTAATTCTAAATTTTGATTTTTGATGACAAGGGCAATAACTTGGCAAAGAATTGATGAGTGATTTTGGTGGAGTGTAGTCATAGAGACAACTTATCATTAAAAGCTGATTCAGTAATGAATATTCATACGCCCTAATTACATACTGGTACCCTGTCTATTATCATGTTGGGACGAAAACCTGTCTTCATTAGGCCGGTTCGGAGCAGAACAATAGGACGTATGTGGCATGGAGATAGGGGCGCCTTCTCAACCTCGTGTGTTTCCTCCGGGCACTCCGGTTTCCTCCCACTGCTAAAGACCCCTACGCGCAAGTGAATTATTGAAATAAAATTAAACCATATGTTAGTCCCGAAATGACCTAGTTAAACCCCATTTCTCTCTCTCTCTCTCTCTCTCTCCATTATTTTTGATATTTTCTTATTTCAGATATTAATTGAAGATGAAGGAAATGAGAGAATGAATGAATGAAATGAAAATGTTGGAAATCATGACATCATTTATATGAAGCTGTGGAAATAATTTTAATCTTGTACTTGCTTTAAATATCATTATTGAGACTACTTTCATTTTACATTAAAGGGACAACAATCAGATAGGAAAATGAGAAATAGTATAATTATGGTTAAAATTTGGGTCTCAGTCCACTCTTTGTTTTTATCCTGGCTGTTATTTAGACAGTGATTTAGACAATAAAATCAGAAAAAAGGGAAGTTTGATAATATCTTGGTGTTCAAATAGACATAATATCCATTTGAATACTATTTTGGCCGAGAAATGTTTGGTAAAGATAAAAGTCTTTTGTCTTATTTTTGGTTGTTCCCCCCTTTAAAGTATGACTAGTCTCAATATATGGTAGTTGTATATATATAATATTACCTTTATATCAATTCCTAACTAAATACATTGTGCAGGGTCACTTTTCACTAAACAAAGTGTGCAGGGCCGTGCTTCACCGATAAACAGAGTGTACAGGGCCTTGCTTCACCAATAAAAACAGTGTGCAGGGCCATGCTTCACCAATAAACACAGTGTGCTGATAAACGTGTGCGTATGATAGTTATAGTTAAGGCTGATGTCCACCAATCACGACATGGCCTCTGATAACAACCTTCGTGTATTACTTTCTCATCTCTCTTTTCTCCTTGACGTCAAATTATGCTACTGCCATGGGCTAAGATCATTTTCGCCCATCCCAAAACCGGCTGGCTAGCCCGGTCATTTGAACGCAAACCCTAATATAGTACAAATCTGAGAGACATATAATAAGGAAATGAAAAGAGAGGGACATTTTGTAGTAATGATAAGTATTAATCCTTATAAGACATAAGTAGATTTCACAAATTAAAAACACTTATATTCGATATACTACTTCTGAATTTATTAACATGCTAGGTTTCAATACGCATACAGTACTCAGTTTTAGCTTGATAACGATACCTGTATGTGTATCGAAACGTAGCATGTTAATAAATTCAGAAATAGTAAACCCATATAAGTGTCATTAATTTATAAGTATAATTGAGAATACTGTATGCGTGACATAAGAAATATTCAAGTCTAGTTGAAGTCTATTAAATGGTGGTATCTAATATAAATAATATTCAGAAGAGTAGCTGTATGCGTGATAAAAGAAATATTTCTAGTTCAAGTCTATTAAAGGGAATGGAAGCTTATTGGCACTATTTCATGAATCTGATTTCAGGGGACATAATTCTGGCCTTGTCCACCTCAACTAAAAATATGACTGACAAAATCTTAAAACCGAGATTCTGTTGAAGCCCCTATTGTATTGTAAATCTCGAAACAGATGCCTTTTTATGAAGAGTAACAGTATTCAAATGGTTTGCGATGATTTGTACATTTCTGCTGATGATAAATCTATGACCTTGAGAATACGTCATTTTAATTTTGTATATAGAGTATGGTATATGTTAAAAGTTTCTTTCATGAAGCAGGGTTGAAGGGCAAATAAAAGATGGTACTGTCTTGGTATCGTCACGAAAAGATAATTCCCTGTAAACAGGTCAACACGTGATTTAAGGCCATAATTCAGATAATTAAAACATCGAAATAATTTCATGTAGATCACTTTGAACGCATCTATTTGTAACATCGGATGGATATAAAAAAACATTGTCCAAAAGTTTCTTTGTTTATCATGTCATGGAAACACGATTTCGAATTCGCAAAATAAACGAAATAGGATTTAACATCCAATTTTTATGTGCTAACCAAGTTCTAGTAGGTACTTCAATTTTGATTGGCTAAGCACTAAAATCAATCTAATATTATATCCAATGAAATTACTAAAGTTTGCATTTTTATCTTAGTTAAAATTTCTTGAAATGGGACCCTGTTTTATTAAGACAGGCATACATCTTGAAAAAAGTTGAACTACGAGAATGTGGTGGTCAAACAGAATGATGACAGAATTGTCAGTGATTTTTTTGGCATATGTTTTGAAATATTGTAGCAATGTTGGAATTTCTGGACTATTTTATATCCATCTGATGTATGAGAGTTTGGCCAATTAAAGATTAGAATTAAAAACATCTTGTTCTCATAAAATATTGTTGTCAACATTTCACATGTATAAAGTTTTAACATTATTACATCACATATAATTAATTAGGTTATTAAATATGTGCATAAATTAAATAATTTTAACATTCTTCATGATAGTTATTATTACATAAATATGTGCATAAATTAAATAATTTCAACATTATTCATGATACTTTTTATTACATCACGTATAATTATGTTATTAAATATGCACATAAATTAAATAATTACTTTGTACTAGTTATTAAACATGCGCATAAATTAAATAATTACTTTGTACTAGTTATGTTAACTAAAGGATTGAAAAGAGACGATTTTGTTTGAATTAACATAAATTGTTAAAATATTAAGGACATTGTATATTCCAGAATCTACCAGTTTGTTCAGGCCTATTCCATTTGATATTGTATGGGGTGGATGAGTTTGAACAGACGCTATGTTTTTAAAATGATTCAATGGTAGAGGGGTTCAAGAAAAGACTGGATTCTTGAGAAATGTTGTCAATGTTTTTACATGTTTTTCTGACGATGTACATATTTTATAGGAAGGGGATTGTATAAAAATTTGAATCCTATTCGACCCCAGGTAATTTTAAATGGAATAATCCTTACCTGTATTGGAATTAAAGTGAACAAGATTGAATTAATTTGTGAACAGATTCTGAAATTCACTCTGAGAGAATATGATATAAATATAAAATGTATTGTTTTTTAGTATGATATATATTGTATATTATCATGGAATATATTAATTATTTCCGCATAGATATATATATGATATTTAAATGATGTGTATAATAATAATAACAGTTGAAGTATATTAAATAAAGAGTCGCTGATTGTTGAAATAAAATTATAATAAAGAGCAAAACCTCTTTCATTGAAGTAAAAATAAAATATTGAACTGGGATTATCTAGTCTGTTATTTGTATTCGTGATCGGACAAGTGAGGCCAACAGTTGGGGAAATCTCATCTCATAAGGAAGGGGGGTTGGGATGGCCTAGTGGTCTAGAGTGCCGCGCTTCGACCTCTAGCTGGCCGGTCACCTCTGGCTTGCGGCTGTGGTTTCGAGTCCTGGTGTGAGGGAATGTGGCATGGTGATAGGGGCGCCTTCTCAACCTCGTGGTTTTCCTCCAGGCACTACAGTTTCCTCCCACTGCTAAAGACCCCTACGCGCAAGCGAATTATTGAAATAAAATGAAACCATATGTTAGTCCCAAAATGACCTGGTTTGTGTCGAGTGGATGTTAAACCCCATTTCTCTCTCTCTCTCCCTCTCTCTCACAAGGAAAATCAACCTGTAAATCTGAAAAAGTCAATGATTTTATTTTTAATGCGAAGACTTGTCTTGGTAACATTCTATACACTGTTAAGGTTGTCATTGTAACATTTGTTACACTGTTGAGATTGTCATGGTAACATTTGCTACACTGTCAGATTGCCATGGTAACTGTTCAGGTTGTCACGGTAACATTTTCTACACTGTAAGATTGCCATGGTAACTGTTCAGGTTGTCACGGTAAAATTTGATACACTGTTAAGATTGCCATGGTAAAATTTGATACATTGTTCAAGTTGTGGTGGATTATTTACAATTCCTACAGAAACTGAATGTTGAACTGGTTTATATCCTGGTATTGAAACAATGTGTAAGGTACAAATTGTTTAAAACTTTTTTTTATATAAAATATATCTGTGGTTAAATCAAGAGCCGGACGTGAAATAAGGCACGTGGTACGGGTTATTTTATCTTTCATGTGGATGTATTATGTCATCGCCTGTACCGTGGAATGCGTCGATTCTGTTTTGGGGCAGGTTCGCCAATCTGATTAAAACACAGATCCTATCTCGTTTTGTTTTTTTAAGTTTTATCTTACTTCTCTTTTACTACACTAGTATCTTGAAGAGTTGTTATACAACCACTGTTCTGGTTGATGCGAGGGATTAGCCAGTGAAACGATCCGTTGCAGCAAGTTCTTGGAATGCAGTGCATGGAACTGTGGGTATCTCACTAGTAACATATCAAATGTACAAAGCTGACGGTCAGATCTTCACATGTAGTGGATGCCATCGAAAGTATAAAAATTGAAACGATATATAGATCTGTATTTAAATCAGAATGAATGTTCCCATACCCTGGACAATATTGAATAATGAGGAATGACTTCATATCATGTGTATAATATTTTGAAATACCAAAATAATTTTTAAACTTAATGAATGGGTATATATTTTGATTTACACTTCTTTTTCTTTGATCTTCACCATGGAGAGACAGAGGAAAGAAGGAATATAAGATTAGAGATTGTATATTGGGAGAAATAAAATATCTATTCATCCCTCTACTTCAATTTTCTATTCTGGGCTGGTTTCCCCTTGTCAGTGGTGTAAGGTGGGGGCCTGACAAGGACAGCTGTCTAGTTATTTGAATGGGGCAAAAAAACAAGTTCCAATCAACATATTTGTGTGCACGTATAAGGTCCTTTTGCAGTTGGAATTCGATTAAGTGTAGACAGTAGTGGCTTTCCGGCAGTTACAATTCGATATAAGAGCAGGCTGTAGTGTCACTGTCCAGGCACAATTTGACTATTCACTTACTCAAAGAGATGTTCCCGAAGTGGGTGGATGGAAACAGAGAGAGATAAATGGGGTTTAAAGTCAACTCGACACAGACTAAGTCATTTTGGGACTAACATAATTCGCTTGCGTATAGGGGTCTTAATTAGCAGTGGGAGGAAATCTGAGGACCTGGAGAAAAATCCCACGAGGTTGGACAGGCGACTCTACACCTTGTTACGCCAGTTGACTCAATGACAAATCTTATATGATAGGCTACATCACGCACATGCTAACCATTAGGCCATCCAACACTCCTGACATAAAGATAGCGATATTATTATACTTTACAACCCGCTGAGTGGATAGAAGGAGACAAACTTAGAGAGAGCCTAATTCAATGATAGATTTATTAAAGATAGCCACATATATTTGATAAAATGATATACACGTAATACAAGTCATAAATAGGACATAAATAACATATTCTTCATAAAATAACATATTCTTCATTTGTGACTCGTCATGGCAAATTGAGTCACTAGTTTTTTTTTACCATACAAACAAAAAAATGTTAAAATTGGCTAAAAGTATCATTAATATCATAAAATACGAAAGGTAAAAGTTTTAATATCTTTTAGCCCATTTTGATATTTTTGTTCATATGAATAAACAATGACTTGTGAACAACTTATTTTGCTGTTACATATAAAATAAATAACACAGAAGGACAATGAACTAAATCAGCGTTTGTGTTTCAAGTGACCATTCAGAAATATGACTTTTGTTTCGTTTTCTATCTTAGGTTATATGACAACGTTTTCAGATCCTGGTATAGTAAAAACAATTTACGTAAAACGCCACCACGTGAGTCCAATCAGTCTGAAGAGTTCTAAACGAACGAAACCATTCACTGACACCTGGGATAACTTGGTCTTCAAAGCCAGTTTTATCTCTTATATGAAAACGAGAACAAAATAGGATTAGTATTTGAATCGGACTGATCTAAATTCATTTATTCCTGATATGCCTGGAATTCTTACAGACGTCACAAGAAGAGAAAGTCTGAGAAATATACCACTGAGATTTAACGTGAAAAATATGATGATGAAACTAACTAATCATATACAGATTTTGGTCTAGCCACTAAGCCAGTGTGGCCCTACTCCCAGGGTATCCCAGCTTACCCCGAGCCCTGAGAAATTTTTTGAAAAACTGTAAATGTTGTTTTCTGGGGTATATATTGGATATACTTTATTCCGATGTTTATAGCTTATATATGTACAAATTTAGCATTTGACATTTATCAAAAACAACGTAAATCCAAAACTAAACAGGGCTGTCAAACTAAATCAGGGTCCCAAAATTTTGAGAGACTATTAATTTCTTTACGGCCCCAAACCTCCCATAATTGGGTATACTTGCATGCTCTTTCTGAATTCAGGCACTAATAATTATCAGGCAATGTTTATATATATATATATATATATATCTACTAAGCCAGTTTCCCAACCCCGTTCAGATATCCTGCATAAACTATCGTAACTATGTGTACCGGTATATAAAATAATTATCAGGCATGATAATCTTGACAGAAGATGAATCAAGCATCACAATAAATTATAACCACACATACTTCAGTATTTTATAGATAAGTTATGTAAGATTTAGATAAAGAGCTGGACATTCTTGATATAATAATATTTCTACAATCGATAATGAAAATTTCATTCAAATCATTTTATTCTTGGCGAAGTTACGACTGTTTGAAAATGTAACGCAGATTGTTCATTATTGTAGCAACAGTACTTGACAACTAAGGCTAAGTCTGGATTATTCACTTATTGTTAAATCTTGCAGACATTCAAATCCATTTAAATCTCTGCCATCTTGATGGTCTAGAGAGTTGATTATATGTTTGTCATGTTAAAAAATAATTTATGTAACACTCGAAGCCATTAATAGGCAGATTAAGTTTTCTTTTAGCTAAATCACTTGGACGTCACCATTTTTTGCAAATTCACGAAATGGGGGAAGAAAGGAAATGATTTAGATGTAAGAACATTGTCTTTAAAATTAAATCAGTTTTTAAGATGAAAAAAAGATTACCGATTTCTAGATAAACAGATTTTTATTTCTTGAAATGATGGAATTGACATAACAGCCTTGATCTGCACACACCAATCAGATGTTTATGGAAAGGTAGGCGTATGAGCGGGCCTAGTACATGAGAAGGCTTAACACATGGGCCTAGTATATAAGTAGGCCTTGATAGTAGAAATTATATGAGATGATGAAATGTCCGTCACAACGAAACAAATTCCTAGATTTATTTCTTCTTCTTTCCTTTTTTTCCACCTTTCTTTTTTTTCGGAGCATCGGGCCACCCGAACCCTCGTTTCATCAGAGCGTCTGGTGCATCATGAGCTATGTAGTAAAGATTTTCCATAGCCGGTTGACTGCAAATGTCTATTTCTGATTTCACTGATTTTATCGTATTTGAAGCTGATTTTTTCCCGGATTTCTTTCCAGACTTCTTTCCTGATTTTTTACCACTTTTTTTCCCTGATTTTTTTCCGCCAGATTTTGTGGCCGATTTTTTGCCTGACTTCTTCTTCCCCACCTAAAATGATATAAAATTACAGACTATAGAAAGATGTAATTTTATAAGTTCTGTAAAGTGAGAAAAAGAACTAGTATTGGTTAGAAACACAACAGATAGCTATTGTCATGAGGTAGTAGTCTAATGTATGCGTCGTTGTAGACCATAAGTGAATTGAAAAACGGAATTAACACCCTACTCTTCTGCACCGAGTTTGACTTTATATAATATACCGAGCACCATATGGGTACAAATGTGTTTTTATTGATATGCTCCCATTTGATATTGTTCACAATAAGAAGCAAAATAAATAAGATATGGTTACAGGATCATTTTGTTACGCGAAAAACTATGACGCTCAGTATATTTTAAGGTCTGCCATTGAGAGCGGGGTTGGATGGCCGCTTGGTTACGCATGCATGTTGAATCATAAGGTCTGTTATTGAGTCGACTGGCATGGTCACGATTCCCCGGTTGTACGTGACAAGGAGTAGGGTTGCCTGTCAAACCTTGTTGGTTTTATCTGGGTCCTTCAAATTTCCTCCCACTGCTATGCGCAAGCAAATTGTTGAAATATAATTGAACCATTTGTTAGTCCCAAATTGACTAAGCTGTGTTGGTTGATCTCACTCTGTCATTGAGATGTGGAATACGTCTAGTGTGCACCCTACTCAATCCCCCTTCCTCATCCATTCCCTGCATCTAACTGTTAACCACAGTTCAGTTAAACTGTTGTCTCACTTTGGATAATTTTAGCCCCACTCATCTTACATATATCTATATGGCTGCTAATAAAAATTCAACGCTTAATTTTCACAAATAAAATCCTTGGCTATGAATTACCTACCTATATCAAAATAAAAATACTTTAATTAATCTATCAAAGATAGTCACACCCACACAATAGCTAAGTTTGTCTCAACTGTAACTCCTATGACAAGAAAACTTAGATGTTGAGCAAATTTGATGTGGATCCTAAGATACTTGACGAAATCTAAGGGGGGATAACCCAGAAACGGAAGGCTGCAGTTTATGATTATCGATGGGGATCAATGATGACCCTCAATGGTTTACACAAAATTTTAGAAAAAAACTCTCATCAAGTATAATTTTACAAGTGGGGTAGATGAGCCTGGAACATAAAATTGCAACAAGTTGAATATCGATAGGGTTCATCCACATGACCACCTCTCTTGTTTCCAATGCTTCCCACAAAATTTGAAAACCATCCGTTAATAACTACAGCCGCTATAATTGTCAAATGTTTCTTTGGCAAAATGGGGTTAACTCTAGAACGGGAGACTGACCACAATCAATGCTTCACGCCAAATTAAAAAAGAATATCCGTCAGAAACTATAGGATGTGCCGTGTTTACAAGGTTTTTGGAAAAACGGGCATAACTCTAAAATGAAAAGTAGCAGAATGCTGACAATCGATAGAATTTCTACATTAATATGAAAGATTAAAAGCTAATAAATTTTTACAGCTTGCATGGAGAGAGCGAGTGAGAAATGGAGTTTAATATCAACTCGACACAAACTTGGTAATTTTAAAGACTAACATACGGTTCAATTTTATTTCATTAATTAGCTTGCACAGAGGGGTCTTTGTGGGAGGAAACCGGAGGAACACAGAGAAAACCCACGAGCTTGGACAGTAGTGAATCGAAACCTGGTCGACTGATTTAATGACAGACCCTATGATGCAACCACCAAACAACCCTCGGCTTATGTAAATATTGCCGCTATAAATAGGATCTTTCATTATGCACAGTGCTAATGCGAAATTTAAAATATATATGAATAATACATACCATTCTTTCTATGTCTAAATTCTGTGAATAATTCTATGTTTAGTAAAAATCATCCACGTAAAAAAAAACCCTGAGTTGTTATTTTTTTGTCATTTCACAGGATTATTTGTACATCATTGTGTCTATATTGTCCTGTTTCATTCTTCACTATCTTATAATAATCTTCGCTCAAAAACCTGTAAAAATGTTCAGCAACATTTAATAAAATCTCTGAAAATATTCAGCAATATTTGATAAAATCTCTGAAAACATTCAGCAAAATTTAACAACAATTGTGAAAAAATTTAATAAAATCTATGAAAAGATTCAGGAACATTTAACAACACAATAAAATCTGTGAAAACAATCAGCAACAATTAATAAAATCTTTGAAAATGTGAAAACATTCAGCAACATTTAATAAAATCTTTGAAAATGTAAAAACATTCAGCAATATTTGATAAAATCTGTGAAAATATCAGCAACATTCAATAAAATTTGTGAAAACATTCAGCAACATTTAACAAACGATTACTAAAGAATAATTCTTTAAGAGCAGGGTGTCTATTATAATTGAGATATTTCTCAAACCAAAATATGAAATTTAATTGAATTTTACGACCAAAGGTGGATAGTGATTGTTGGATAGTAGGATATGCCTCACCCAGTATCAAAAGTAGATCATCGTTCCGCACAAAATTCAAGGTGCCGCTATTTTCTCCCTTGAGTTTGTTCATGCATATTCAGCAAAAAAATTCAAGGCGCAAGTATCTTTGTGCTTTTTTCATGCATATTTAGTAAAAATTACTTATTGTTATTACTCCCTTTAAAACATATCAGGAAAACATTTCAAAAGTATTCCAGAATAGTTTGGAGCAGTTATTTCCAAGCTAGATGTACAATAATACCTACTACCAATTCTTCCCAACTTATTAATGGTATCATAGAAATATTAACCTCTTTCTGTGTATCCCAATTATTAACCACTGTCTATATATATCTTGCTTGTTGTCTCACTCGGCTTAAATCAAATTATTAACACTGATGAAAGAGAAAGAAATCAGTGCAACAAGTCACTTTAAATAGTCTCTTTACAATATCACGCTAGATGTTTCCGTGTTCCGGGTCTTGTCACGTTAGTTAATCATACCCGCTAACAATCAATCAATCAATCAGCGATCTATTTCTATCTTTTATAATGGCAGCCTGACACACGACTAATAAACAGGTTTGTTGAAAGTAAACAAATTAAGTGCAGAGCTTAAAGTGAGAGAGAGAGAGAAATGGGGTTTAACGTCCATTCAACACAAACTAGGTAGGCCTAATTTCAGGAACAACATATGGTTTAATCTTGTTTCAACAATTCACTTACGTCTAGGGATCTTTAGCAGTGGAAGGAAACCACAGAAGACCCGAAGAAAACCCACGAGGTTGGACAGGCGCCCTAGTCCATGCCACGTACAACTGGTGGGGGGGGGGCTTAAAGTAGCGATATTGTTAAAACCAACTCAGACTTTACATGGAGATGGAAAAATATATGTGTATGTCTGTCTTTATTAGCCCCAGATTTTCAGAGTTGGTTCAGTGGCGCAGGACAGAGGGATTTGCAGAGAAAAAGTCTAACTATTCCAATCTGACGAACGACAAGATCCTGTGTACACAATGGCATGCACACAAAATAATTCCAGAGAATGAGCCGGCCTGGAAATAACGGTTTTAGATGTAGTTGACAAAATGACAAGCACTAATGAAATACTACCTGACATTTTCAACTGAGTGCCAGACATGTTTTAATAATATTGAAAAAGACAAATCAGTGCCGGACAAAGGTTCTGTGCCTGACAGAGCCTGAATCTGTGCCTGAAATTGTCAGTGACAGTATTTCCAGGCTTGAGAATGAGTCTAATTATTCCAATCTGACAGTCAACAAGATCCTGTGTACACATTGGCGAGCATATAAAATAATTCTTGACAGTTGGAATTCGATATAAGATTATTTCCTTCATACTAGGTTCGCAGCACACTGTATGGAGCATGCCTGTCTTTTTTAGCTCAGTTGGTCCAGAAGAGTAAGGTGTTAAAGGTCACCAGAAAAGCTTCATAAATCAATTGTTTAAATAATGCAAGGAATTATATTAATATATCATTTCCGTAAGTATAGAACAATCCTGAATGTGAATGTTACCTGCCACAGGTGCCGTTCTCTGTGAGTAGTTGTAACTTTCGGTCAATAAACAATCTGCGACATCATTTTAATCGTCCTGCTCATAGAAATATAGACTAGAATATAATAATGAGCAGGGGCTGGTTGATCAAAGCTCTGTTAACTTTTAACGATCCATTAACATGGAGTAAACGGATCGTTAACTTTAACAGAGAGAAAGGCTGTTGCTGGAAGCCCCGTTAACTTTAACGGATAATGAAATTGACTTTCCAGCAACAGAAATTTAACGGACCGTTAACAAACGACACGTGAAGGGTAACGATCCGTTAGTTTAACGGATCGTTGAAATAACTTAGTTTTGAACAACCGGCCCCAGAAGGACAAAAAATGACCTTTAAATTTAAACAAACCTGGTTTCATTACGTTTCTATATAACCATATTAAATCATTAGATTTATTTCCAATTAACAACACTTTTCAATCAATCCGACCAAGAAAATTATAGATTTCTGCTACAACCTGACTTCAAGTCCCTTTAATAAACCTTACGCTCTATAATTGACTTCCAATCAATTCTATGTTCACAGAGAAACATAAATTACATGAGCGAAGGTCGACAATAAATTCTTTATCCTGTACAAGGCACTAAATAATTTCTACGTTAATCTGTCCGACTATTTCTTAATCAGAATGATTTATTGATCAAACATGCAATCAATGGGTAAATCCTTAAAGAGGCATTGTCACTTTCACCAAGAAAAATAATCATTGATAAAAAAAATACAAGCACCAACCTCAGGGTTACAAGCACCGGCCTCAGGGTTGCAAGCATGACCTCAGGAGTGAATAAAGGATTTTGGAAAAGGTGATAGGAGATTCGAACCAATGTCCTTTTGATTGCAGCTAGACCAAATATTTTTGGATCTTTTCAAGTGATTTTTTCAAAGAAATATACAATAAGGATCGCTAAAAAAGTGCCAATTGTTACATTAAAACTGTTTCTGACATTCTTCCTTTTGTTTCACATGATCGCGTCATATTTCTGACAAAGATGTAAGAAAAGATTGACAGCCTATCTGAGCAAACCAAATGAGATTTTTGTAATTGCTGAATAGAAATAATTTTTTGTAACTTCCAAGGTTTTATAACATTTTTTACAATACTATAGTTGAGTTGATCCGTCATTGTCAATAGAAAACAGGGTAGGGTGAATGCGTGCTGGTTCTTCAAGCTCTACAATAAATTCCAACCGTCAACTCATAGGCTATTTTACAAACGAATGATCATGCAACACTTTCATTGTCAGACCTGCGGGAGATAGGCCTACGTTTGGCAAGTAGGACAGTTCTCTGGGATATTATTAGCCTTTATATTGGCAGATAAGAACACTAAACTACGACCAACTAATGTCGATTTAAAGGTGAAAGTCTTTAAAAAAGACGATTCTAGGATATGCCTATCACTTATTTCTTATAGTTATTGGTAGGCCCATATACTGATGGTGATATAATTAATACTCATGAACGGCATGCAGGAACTAACCCAATACATCAAACTCAAAAGAGTCTAGTCCAAAGAATTAGGCCTACTCTACTGTCTCCTCAGCCTACCAGGTAAGCTACATTTAACCAAATATTATTCATGGGTTGAAAACAACTAAAAAAGTACACAAAAATTGTCCATCACAATAATTGAATTTATATTCCGGCATTTAAAATTTCCAGACTACGTAAAATCAAAATCGTTAAAAATTGATTAAAATAAAACCCCAAAACAACCACATCCACTAAGTCCAAACTGAGAGTAGGCTTAGACCTACACCTTTAAATGATATGACGCGAGGGAGGGAATCCATAACAAGACACACTAAATTCAATAATAAAACTTTTAGAATAGAAATCAAAAGGAAGTCAGTGTTGTTTGAGATGGCCCATTCGGATAAAGAAATAATCATAAAAATCTCTCGAGTCACGCTCGTTAAATTAAGTGAGTCGTTTATCACCCCCCTCACGTAACTGTCTTACCTAATATTTTATTAATTAATGATATTAACTCAAAGTTAATCAATCGTCGCGTGCTGAAACCATTCTATCAATCACATAGCGTCGTAACTGTCATGGAAACTGTCACGTGATATTTATTTATATCTCGGATAACTATACATTATTTTTAATGTTATTTTTTCATAAACAGTTCTATTTTCAAGTTTCAGTTTTTGCAATATAAGAAATGTCAATATCTTTATCACAAGATTCGTTTTGTTTAGAAAAAAATATAAAAACTGCTATCAAAAAGACACTTCTGCTTTGACGTCATATCCTGTTATGGCGTGGGGGAAGATTTCAAGAAATTAGAATGTATTTGTTTAAAAATACCCAAGTTTGCATTGAATCTATTGCTAATATTTAGTTATGGAAGTTAATAAGGTAACAAATTATCGATATATATGGCAGAAGATGTTAAATATATATATTTGATTAAAAACCAGTGCGAAAACGTGTTAATTTAGAATGTCACCCCGTGCCGTACTATAAGTAGGCGTGGTTTACTTATCACGTGACTTTGTTATGATTTTGTGTTGAGCACGTGTAATGCTTCGTGGTCTTTGCATTTGAAGGCGCCAGCTAGTTAATAATAGAAACAGTAAATTAAAATTTTAATTACAGTTAAATTCTATCTTGTTTGGATTAGTACGTGATATCGATCAGACAAAATAAGATAAAAACTGAAGCCTCTAATTCTAAATAATGAATACTATTTTCAAGGAAAGACCAATAAAATGTTGTTCCTATTCCCAGCTTGCAATGACCAGGAGTAGACCTACCTGTCCTGTTCCTCCAACTGCTAAACACCCCTACCCCGAAGCAAATTATTAAATAAAATTCAACCATGTTAGTGCTAAAATGACCTAATTTGTGTCAAGTTGATACTAACTAAACCCAAGGTTTCTCCCTCCCCAGAATATTTTCTTAGCTGTATGATCTGTGGGTCTGTATGAAACTACACTAGTATTTGGCAAGACAGGGAATATAAGCCCCATTTCAAACTACCCTGCATTAAAGAATGTTCAGACCCATTCAAAAACATTTTGCAACAAATTTCATTCAAATTACATTAATTTTACCTTTCTATATTGTACAGTAGCCGAGTCAATACAGCCTAGGCTTCACTTTTACAACATGAGAGAGAGAGAAAGAGGAGAGAGAGAGAGAGATTAATGTCCACTCATAGAAACTAGGTCTGGAAGAACCCACCATTTTGGAGAGACAACCCTACTCCTTTTCTTGCAATGACAAGACAACCGAAACAAACTGCGGTTAACAGTGTTTGACGTTAGGGATTGGCTGCTTAATTCAGCTTATTGATATTCTTTATTTTTTGTTATTTTGCAGATAAAACTCAGAACTGGTTAAACTGTCTTAAATTTAGATAATGGATAGAAGCTGGAACCGATGACAGGAAGTAGACATTGTTAAAGTGTCTTCATTTAGATAACTTTCTTGAAATCGTTTTAAAAAACGATTTGAATTTTTTTTTTTGTTGAAATATTGAGGTTTGTTATACAAAATGGAAGATCCTAATTTACAGCACGGAGCTCAGCAGATCGAGACAACATACATCAACACTCAACCAAATACGGTTTTACCATATCATATACGAAACTGTGTCTATCTTACAGAAACTCTTTATCAAATGAAGTTACAGAAGTCCTACTGTGATCTTATCTTTGAAATACACAATCAACGAATCAACGCCCACCGAGCCGTCGTTGCTGCGTGGAGCCCATTTATTTACACCCATCTCAAGTCGAACTTGGCTTGTACCGAGATCGTACGCGTTAATTACGATAATTTTGAGATATTTTCTGACATGATCTCGTTTATGTACACAGGGAAGATTGATTTACGTGACACAAACTTGATCCAGCTGCTTCATCTCGCAACAAGCTTTCAGATTGAGGCTTTACGTGAAGTATGCGAAGGGACGTTGCGATGTAATTTGCATGTTGGGAATATTGTTAGTACATTCTACGTAGCGCGAAAATTCAAATTATCCGGATTAGAAGAATATGCTTTGGCGTATTTACAGATGCATTTACCCGAAGCCGTGAAACAACTCGACTTTTTAAATCTTCCTGCAATTCGTTTTAATACTTTTCTGGCTACGGGATGGGTAATTCACCTGAAACCAGAGGTCAAACTATTTCTTATTATAAGTTGGCTGGGTTATGATGTGAAGGAACGTGAGCAGTATCTCGTTGCTTTATTGCAGCATATTGATTGGTCGATTGTAGCTGGCGATTTTCTCCAGGAAATCAGTCAAACTGAGAATTTTTTTACAACCAATGAATCAAGCTTATTTCTGTTACTGCAGACACTGCATAGTTCCGGCATATCTCTAGGTTCGTACGTAGATATCTTTCCTTCGCTTCGTGAAAAGTATTCCCACTTACTGAATCAAGTCGTTCAAAATAGCGTTCTTGATGTTAATCCTGAAGATTACTTTCCTGTTAGTATTACTGTGACGATCGATTCAGAACAACCACACGATCACACTACTTCCGCGTCTGCTGCACAGAAAAACATAGATGTGATCGAAAGTGGGGATAAAGCACAGCATGATGACCCAGAAGTTGAACAAAGTGACCAAAATTTTCAGAATACGATCGTTCCGATAAAAACATATTCAACGAATCAATCGTTCAAAAAGAAAATGACCACTAGAGGGCAGAAGAAGAAAGATTCAGACCGCGAAACTGTTATTCAATCAAATCATCCGATAAAACACATGATTACTAGAAACAAAAGTTCCACAAAACCCCCAAAATCTGAGACGTTGACGGAACCAGTCAGTTGTTTCAGTGAAGATCTGGATACAGTCGAAACGAGTAACCATGGTAACGATGATGTGGATTACGACAATAGCTATGACTATCAAGACCATTACGACGATGCTTGCGATCCTGATTATGAAGAACAGCATGATGCCGATAAAAATAAGGCAAAGGCATCTCGTGCAATTAATAAACCGAAAATAAAAAAGGCTCCGTCGTCTAAAAATAAAAATAAATTGCGTAGTTGTACTGAATGCGATTACACTACGACAAGTGAAGCTCGATTTGAAGATCACCAACGGAAACGACACAACAGTAACACAGAGAGATCGTATACGTGTCACGTCTGCGAGTTCACTTGTACATGGAATAAAAGTTTTTACACACACATGAAGAAACATTATTACGGGCCGCCATTTCAGTGTGAACACGAGGGATGTAAATACACAGCGGATACGATACGCAATATTCTCATACATCGAGTAAAACACACAGACGAGAGACCATTTCCTTGTGAAGAATGTCCAATGAAATTTAGAACCAGAAGTAATCTATACGCCCACAGAAAATGTCATATAGGTAATGTACAAAGGTGGAGAAGGGGGGTGGGGTGATTGTGTTGTGGGTTATGGTGGCCAAAGGTGGGGGGGGGACGAATGATTGTGTTGTGGGTTATAGGGGGAGGGCATGATAGCCAAAGGTGGGTGAGGGCGGGTGATTGTGTTGTGGGTTAAAGGGGGAGGGTGGGTGATTGTGTTGTGGGTTATAGGGGGAGGGCATGATAGCCAAAGGTGGGGGAGCGGTATGTGGGATTGTATTGTAGGTTGTGGTGGGGCATGATGGCCAAAGGTGTGGGAGAGGAGGGTGGTTGTGTCGTAGGTTATGAGGAGGGCATGATGGTCAAAGTGGGGGAGGGGAAGAGTGTGTGATTCAAATTGTGTAGTAGGTTATGAGAGGCAATCTGGACAAGGGTAGAGGAGGGGTGTGTGATTGTGTAGTAGGTTATTGCGAGGGGGTGCATGGTGGCCAAAGTGGGGGAGGGGTGTGTGATTGTGACATTGTGTCATAGGTTATGGCAGGGCATGATGGCTAAAGTGGGGGAGGGGTGTGTGATTGTGTCATATGTTATGATGGGGACATGGTGGAAAAAGATGTGGGAGGGGTGTGTGATTGTATTGTAGGTTATTGCGAGGCATGATGACAAAAGTCGGGGAGGGGTGTTATGAGGGGGCACACGGTGGCCAAAGGAGTGGGAAGGGTGTGTGATTGTGTCATATGTTATGAGGGGGCACACGGTGGCCAAAGGTGGGGGAGAGGTATGTGTTTGTATTGTAGGTGAGGGTGTGTTGTACAGGACACTAGAATCGATTATATCAAGGCTTGTCTCCATCATAGATTCACGATGGACTAGGGGCTCTCTAGTCTGGATGTTGTCGGTTCAATCTTGATGTTGGCGTGGTTTCCTCTTGTCAGTGGTGTAAAGACAGCTGTCTAGTCGATCAGGTGGAATGAGCATGTAAATGAATAGGTCGTAGCTACTTTGTCTGGTCAAAATTTCCCTCATAACACAATGTATGACATATGCCTGTCTTTATTAGCACAGTAGGATGTTAAACCCCATTTCTTTTCTTTTCGAACAAACATTCACAGACAGAGACAGAAATGGAGTTTATTTCCAACTGACGTGGTTTTGATTCTTTGGTTGTATGTGACAAGGAGAATGGTTGCCTGTCCAACCTTGTGGGTTTTCTCCGAATCCTCTAGTTTCCTCACGCTGCTAAAGACCCCTAAGCGCAAGTGAATAATTAAAATAGAATCAAACCAGTCCCCAAATGACCTAGTTTGTGTCAGATTAAACTTGTATAATAGAGTGGTACCAATCATCCAAGTCAAGGCTTCCATGTCATTCATATTTTGACTGACAATGAAATCCACGCCTATGTTTTCATATACAGGTAGTTCCCCCAGTATTCAAATATTTAATTTATTTTCCAGGTAAAAAACCATGGGAATGTGAAATATGTCATCAATGTTTTGCCACGAAAAGTACGCTGAATCAGCATTCAGTACGTCACAGCGATGATCGGCCATATTTATGTGATAAATGTGGTTTTGGAACCAAGTTTCAGTCGCATCTTATCTCACATAAACGTATTCATACAGGTAAGATTTGCTCATTACTTTTCCTATATCTCCTTTAAGGTTAGGGTTGGGGTTGGGTTAGGTTTAAGAATTTGAGGGTTAGGGTAAGATTCTTCTTATTCCTTATCTTTTATCTTTTTTAGGGTTAGGGTTGAGTTAGTTTTAAGAATTTGGGGGATAGGTTAAGATTCTTTTATTCGTTTACCTTTACCACTTTTCACTATTATTTTGTGGTTGAAAGAACTTTTGCCTTGAACTTATTACAGGCAAAACAAAAGGCTAGTTGCAGCCGAGAATATACATGTACGGTATGTACAATACAGGGCTATATAGCATGGGTGGATCCAGAGGAGGGGGGTTGGGGGGGGGGGTACATAAAAAAAAATGCCTTGCATCAATGAAATTACATCACAAAGTGATCCTACATCATTATAAAAATTATTTCTCTGTTTAAAAAGCTCAATTTGTATGTATGCCTATGTAATTTAGAGACGATGATGGCAGATTTCCGTGACAGAAACCTGGCACCCCCCCCCCCCTGCAAAAATTCCTTGACCCGCCCCTGTATAGATGCTCTGTAATTTTAATCTGCCAAAAATAAGTTCCATGGATTATGGTCCACAGTCATTTATACCAGGAAATTAGAATTTTAGTCCACATTGTCACAACATTATGGTTAAGAATCCAATGTTTAATAAAGTAATAGTATACATTGTAAATTAAATAAACATGAATAACAATAAAGTATAAATACCCCCACCTTAATTCACCTCAATAATTCACTTGCATGTATGGGTCTTTAGTATTATGAGGAAACTGTAGGACTCAGAGAAAACTCATGAGGTTGGACAGGCAACCCTACTCCTTGTCACGTACAACTGGGGAATTGAAAGCGCGTCGGTTGACTCAATGACAGGCCTTATGATAGAGCATGCACCATTCGGCCATCCACCCCCCACCCCCTTGTTAATCCTTACCATATCGTGTAAGAGATTTAATGCCTTTCGGTTTTTATTCATTTTTTTTTTATTGATTGTCAAGACTTTTACCTGTATTTTTATGGGTTTTAATGTTAATTTTGATTTCCTGTATTATTTCCAGGTGTTTAAATGTTAATTGTATAAAGTTTTACCTGTATTTTCAGGGGATGTGTTTAAATGTCAGTTCCCGCAGTGTAATTATTTCTCCCCTAAACGAAGTCAGTTAAAGGGGCACATGAGGACCCATCTTGGAATTCGAAAGTACAACTGTGAACACTGCAGTAAATCATTCGTTGAAAAGAGTCACCTAATGCGTCACGAGAAAATCCATCTTGAAGTCCGTCCGTTTAGTTGTTCCGTGTGTAGCTACTCGACGCATCGTAAAGATAAGCTAAAGGAACATGTCCAGAAGCGTCACAGCTGTAGCGAAACACAGACAACCGAGAAACCGAAACGACGAAAGAAAAAAGGTAAAAAGAACGTAAAATTAGAGACACGGTCAGTGCCGAGCAGAACAATGGAGGTTTACGAATCGGTCAAACATGATGTCGAGCAACAAGAAACTGATGGTAACATATATCCTCAAATCGTACACAACGCCCAGTATATAAACTCAGTTGAACCGGTGGTCATGGAAACGACAGCTCAAAATATGATCATCCATCAGAATAATCCAACAGGTTTGGTACATGAAGGTCAAGGACACATGCTGACCTCTTCCATAGGTCATCAACAGTTGCATCCACTAGCCACGCCCATAGATCCTCAACAGTTGACCGTAGTCATGGATGCTAGGGTGCACGCTCATTTAAATTCAAGGGGATTGATCATAGATCCCCTTGCTCAGCCCGGGTCCATCCAAACCTTAGGACAGCCCAATCCAGCTGACGGTGGTATTGTCTACACGGTGCCATCGACTACAACTCAAACAGTTGTTATGGCAACACACCAGCAACCAGAATACAGTAATCTTGGTTCTTATTATAGTTTTGTGATGAATAATGAAGGGCAGTAACGCCTACAAATAAATTAAATAAAAGGGAGGTAACTCCAGTGTATTTATTTGTCGTGTATTTTCTACACGGAGAGCAGTCCATTTGCTGATTACACTATTTTGCCTAAGATTTCGTCCAATAGTTTGGATGCAGCTATGGCGGGTGTGGCGCCAGGCAGGGTAAGCTTACTCTTCCGGACACCTGTTACCACTGTTTGTCGTGTATTTTCTACACGGAGAGCAGTCCATTTGCTGATTACACTATTTTGCCTAATAACGTTTTTAGGACTTCGAATTCTGTCTAATGGTTTGGATTGTTCGTACTTGGTTTTATTTTATTTATAGAAACTATGCATGTTAATACTGTCATCTATTCAGTGCTGTGGTGTAGTTTTCCATTAAACTATTGAGTTCTGCACCTGAGTTAAACAACCATGGTTCTGTAACATTAAACTTTTGACTTCTGCAACCAAGTTAAACTATTGAGTTCTGTAACCAAATTTAACTATTGAGTTCTATCTATAACAGAGTTATACTATTGAGTTATGCAACAGAGTTATTGAGTTATGCAACAGAGTTATTGAGTTATGCAACAGAGTTAACATATTGAGTTCTATAAGTGTTATAAACTTTTGAGCTCTGCAACAGAGTTCAAGTATTGAGTTATGTCTTAAGATATGTGACAGTGTTAATCTAATGAGTTCAATGAGTATGTGTGTGTGTTAAACAACTGTTTTCTTTTACCATAATCAAACTATCGAGTTCCATAACTATAAAAAACAATTGAGCCCTGTAAACATTTAGCCTGTGGAATATTGTGACCATGTTAACTGATTGATTTCATGTAACTATTAAGCTCTGTAAATGTGTGTTAAGCCATTTAGTGCTGTAGTGAATATTGAGTTACATTTTTGAAGTATTGAGTGCTACAGAATGAACTATTGAGCTGATTTAACTTTGTTAAATTATTGAATCCGAGTAATACTAACTAGATCTAATGATGTGTATCAACAAATATACACAATTAATTATTACAACAATATACTCTACATGATCGAAATTATACAAATTGAAAATTTATCAGACTTTTTTTGCAGATTAAATATTCCAGTAGGAGGAGAAAAAATGTGAATAATTATTTGGAATAAAATGTTTTATCCATTTTGGTGAAAACAATTGAAGGCCAGTGCGAGGCGAAAATAAGAAATGACGAGGTCGCTGCGCGTGTGTTCATTTCTACTTTTGGTGTTGCATTATGGCTTGGTTTGCGTGTTATCGCCTTCTTACTGACACCAATAAATACAAAAATATGACTAAGTCGAAAGTCGCCAAGACGTATACAAGCCAAAATGCAAGCCGAAAATAAGAAATTAGGAAATAACGAGAGGCGCTATTATCGCAGTGTATTATTTCTTAATTTCCTATTTTCGAGTTGATTTTGGCTTGTATACCGTGCTGTTGCCTTACATTTTGTCGTAACTTCTACTTTTCGACTTTCGTGTTTTGAAGGGGCAAAAAGTAGAAATTATGAATGGTAGTTATAGGCTTCTATAGAAAATAGATAAGACTCATGATCATAATATGGAATTTATCACGTCATGCGTATTTCCTTTGAAGTCGCGCGGCGCTTGTACACATATCATAGACATGGGATTAATTACAGAGTTGAAAAGTCAATATTATATATTATAAAAACCAACTGAGATCAATAAGTTCTATGCACCTAAATTTGATGAAAGTTAAAGAACACTTTATCACAGTCGAATTGCCCGAAAACTTTTTGGGTTTACAGATAAAGCTCCCACTCCCACCCCCTGATGAAAATTTTGGAATATTTGACGGCTGCAAACACGTTTTCCTGCTATTTCAGCCCGTGAACAAAGCAACTTCAAAGCGATCAAATATAGCTTAATTAAGGTGGCTGACTCGAACTTCAATCAATCGTTAATAGTCCACGAAAACGGGAAAATTTAACGGCCGCAAACGAGTCTTCCTGCTATTCCAGCCTATGGATACAGCATCTTCAATTTGGTCCAATACAGTCTACCTGGTGACCCGAATTCTTTCCGTAGAAAATTTTGAATATTTAACCACCGCAAATGCGTTTTCTGCTATTCTAGCCCGTGTAAGTAACTCCAAAAGTATCCAATTGTTTTGTAACCGAAATCCCACTCCTAATTCTAAGTATCCAATCAGACTGTTGCAGCGGCATTCACAAATATTAATTGATGCCCCAAAAATGTCGCACAAAGTAGAGTGGCTCCAGACCAAATTTTTTAATTCATAGTCAACTCAGTACAAATTCGTGATATTGAATTAAAAGAAAAGTAAAATTAGTGTTTTATTGGGGCTTGAAGCAGAGCTGACCTTGTATAGACCTCCCGAGAAAATTTTGGAATATTTGACGGCCGCAAACGCGTTTTACAGCTATTCCAGCCCGTAAAATTAGTGTTTTATTAGATTTCGGGCACTTTATTTTGCCAAGTAGATGAAATATTTTTTTTTCTCACTTTACCCCTCTGCCCGAAAAATCAGCTTGCCCGAAAGTTGGGGGGGGGGGGGGGCACCCCTGCCCCATAAAGTTAAAATTTAGTTTAAAAATAGATAACGTAAATAGAACCGATTAGCGATCAAGCGAATATTTGCTGATGGATAGTTTGATTCTGCATACATAGATCAATCTACATGTAGTTTGCGAATAACTGTCGACAGCTAGACATCCTTACTGAATTATGACCCATTGTAGACTGTTGTCCTTTATTAGGTTAAACAGATCTACATACCAATTTGTCTTTACATACGAATTTGTCTTTAAATTCACTGATTGTATTCACAGTATCAGCCTCTTATGACATTAGTTCAGGCCATGCATTGATACAGCAATATTCATAGACTGCTTGTTTTATAACATATCACGTGGGCGTGTATTGTCGACAACTATGTCCATAATCACTAGGGAGTCACGATGACCCATTAACCAGGGGTAACATTACATTATTACATTACATTATTACATTACATTACGTTATGTAAAATGCCAGTTTGTGGTTTTTAACGAATGAAATATTCCGTTGGATCTCTGAGATGTGAATAAATATATTTTCTATCACACTATCAATAAAATAAAATGAATAAATACGCCCTTAAAATACAAATGAATATACGCTCTTAAAATACAAATGGATATACGCCCTTAAAATACAAATGGATATGGCTTCTCACAGAGAAAATATACGGATTTTCCACACGGAGTGTCGTTTAACAAGCCTTCTAACAGTTGAAGACAGTGTTCATTGCCAAAATAATTATCTGGTTGGCCTGGTACCCAACCACTTCCGGTAACACCTGATCCATCTAACCATACCCAGGTACCCTCTTCAGCTTCGTCACTTCCTCCAATCCAAAACTCATTTGCTAAAATTTAAAAAAAAACACAATTAAAAGCACAAATCATAAATCTTAAATTAATAGTTAAAATGTATTAAAGGGTCATTTACAATCTGTGTCTTCGTTTTCTGTTGCAGTTTTTTGTACAGTAAGGCAGGCGGCTTTGTCAAAGTGTTTCCAGCGCCAGTGGACCGAAGCTCTTTGAACTTGGTCGCTCGTCCAGTGGCTGGTAACCGGAGTCCCCGGAGAAAATCCACGAGGCTGGACAGGCGACCCTACTCCTTGCCACGCGAATTACTGAAATAAAATTAAACCATATGTCAGTCCCGAAATGAAAAGTCCGTATCTGCTGCAGCCAGGACAACTCATTGAACTGTCCTGATTGATCGAATGGAACGCTGGATCTAATCCTGCGTTAATCTGTCCAATTCCTGATGTAATGCCTGATCCAAGTCGTCTTGATTCTGTAATGGTGATCCATCTGATGTTCCAGATATACATATTGGTGTCAGTCATTATCACTTAAACACTTTCCAAATATAATTTTAACACAGAGATCATTTCTACGATAGATGAGTAATAAAGGTTTCATGAATCGGAAGTTACGAACGCCAAAGGAAAACACGAGTAATGCCACGATATAAGGGACTGAAGTGACGAGTGATAACAATTACATGGGCGATTTTCTACTCACTAATAATTCCTTCGAGACGAATGATAACATATATTGACACCAATATTGTCCTTTAAGTAAGGAAGTTCATGGATTTTCAATTTCATCTTTCCGTCACGTACCAGTGGGTAATCGAAACCACACCCTTTGACTCAATGAATGACGTTACGATCAAACTTTGAGTCATACGATCACCTAACCCGGAACCGGAAGCAATGTTCAACAGTGGTCTAAGACCTGTTAAAATGGCCAAGGATCTTACTTGTCATGTCTTTTATCGGCTCCCATTTAAGACTAAGTTCAACACTGGTCATAATCAGAAGTCGACCCCCGGTATCATTACAAACCGCTCTAGCTTCAGGCCACGTTCTTTTATACGTTGACATATCAACACAAAATATTCCATCTAGAAGTGGCGTATATCCCGTTGATAAACAGGTTTCTGAAAACAAACAAACTACATGAAATAAAATTAAAAGGGGTTTAGCGCCGTACTGTTCTATACAGCCAAGTCTAATGAAGCTGTCAGGGTTAATTCCATGTGCAGTCTCATCTGAAACTGCTCCTCGTCCTTGCCAGACTCTACGTCCTGAACCACAGACTAGTGGATACCACTCTGGAAAATCAGCCATCGCCGGAATCAAACCCCGACGGCCCCGTCATGCCTCCATCAGACCGAGTGGCGTCATTACTGTACTGTTGCGACCGTACAGCAAAAAGAAGATGCACAATGCGCGAGAAAATGTTCTGCAAAATTACAGAAGTCTCGTTCTCGCAGCTTTCTAGGTCAGATCGCAGAACCTTGGAGTTTGTTTGGAAAATGCTCAAAACAAACGTTGACATCCATGGAGACCACAGAACGATGTCTTGCTTTTCCACCACTCTTTCACCACGTTTATGGCGAGCTTGAGGCCATCACGGTCTGCCGAAGATATTAGCGAGCCAGTGTCTCACGTATGCCTCATCAAACCGTAATTGCGCCTTTACTGCGCTGCTGGGACCTACGGCGAACAGAAAATACACAAGGTCACCGGCAAACGTGAACACAACGCGAGAAAATGTTCCAAAAACTTTCAAATTTAAAAAAATTCAAAAATAGTCGAGTTATCACAGCTTTCCAGGTTAGATTGCATGCCCAAAACAAATAAGCACGGTGACACAGCGATTATTGCTGACCATGGAGGCCACAGCAGGATATCTAGCGTTTTACCATGCTTTTGCCACAATTATGGCGATCTTGACACGGCCTGAAATCATTTTCCGTCGTCGGAGCTGCGCAGTAAGGTCTGACGGGGGTATTGCAATAGAGCAAGATGGAGATTCATTTAATAGGCATGATCGATAATTAACGAAACGCCAACAATAAGAACCAGGAACCATGCACAACGCCACACCGGAATTGCGAGTTCATATCTGAATCGAAATCCGATAAAAGGAATAGGCATGCCAAACTTCATGTCGGTAGCACTTGAATTGGCGGGAAACCAGACATTTGAGCAGCACTTGGGCCTTAGTTCCTGGTAAAAAAAAGACAGGCCTAACTTAATTCGTTCAACTAACACAAGCAAGCATGACGTAAATTGTATTTTAGAGACAAACCTTTCAGCTGCTCCTCGACATGGATACTGTTTAAAGACACAGATCCTATCCCGGTTGTAACCATATTGAGAATGTAACACGAACCGGAAGTGACGTGGAATAATTTACATCCGGATAGTCTCGTGCAGTTCATAGCACATTGTGCCAGAGTTATCTCTCTTATTAAAAAAGAATAATGCATCGTGGCAGGAATATCCAGGCTAATTTTATTGTAAAGTATGTCTTTGGTAAGCGAGGTGGACACGCACCCATTCAATACAGCTACAAAAACCCAGGATCCTAAAGTCACCATCATTGAACGAAATTAACATGCGACACTCCTGGTCTAATGTTCTTCCGTTTGTAAATATAAGCAAACGAGTACAAAAACAAACGCAAAACTTTTGATTATAAAAACCTTCTTCAAGATGACAAAAAACACTCTCAAACTTCTCCTGGTTTATATATTGGATTCTTGCTCCCAAAGTTGTACAAAGTTATTCAGCTTCTGACTTCTGTTGTTCAGGATTCTCGGTTTCTGACTTGTGTTGTATACGTTAATCGGCTTCTGACTTGTGTTGTATACGTTAATCGGCTTCTGACTTGTGCTGTACAAGTTGCTCGGCTTCTGACCAGTGTTATACAAGTTATTCTGTTTCTGACCTATGTTGTAAAAGATACTCGACTTCTGACTTGTTTGAAAGTTACTCTGCTTCTATCTTGTACTGCATACGTTACTCAGCTTCTGACCTGTGTAAGACTGGATTCAAGCTGAAATACAAACCCTGCTTTAGACTTATGACATAAAATAAACCCGATTTCCGACCTGTGTTATGGCGGTAAAATGATAATTCGTTTCAAACACGTTGAATCATGTTACAAATAACCAAATACAAGTGCGCAGGCTTCCTGGAGGCTTCCATTGATTCCTGAACGACTTGACAAACACGATGTTAAAGAAAGGTATGAGTTCAATAAGTATTCGATCAGTGTCCATTTCAAGTTTTATTGAAGATGTCAAACAATTGGCCTCTAGTATCACTCGAAGAACAAAGCTACGGATGATATAATGTATGAACAAATACCTAGTAGCATCACTTGAAGAACAAAGCTACGAACGAAACAATGGGTAAGACCAAGCAATCGGTACCATCACTTGACCAACAAATGTTTATTGAATTTAATATAGCTCATTATTACATCTGTGGTGTGTTCAATGGCGACATGTATGGACAAGATATATACACCCAATTAAATAAACACATAATACAATTTGTTATTGGCAGAATATTCTTACAAAAAGATAAGTTTTAAGTTTTCTTGTAATATTCTAATGGTTGACACGTTTTCAGATTTCGGGGTAATTTATTCCAGAGTGTTGGCCCCGCTACACTTCCAGATCCGCCAGCAAAGGTTTTATTTTTGGCCGACCGATGATCGGGTGAAATATCGATTAGGGCTGTACACGTACATTAAACGATCATAATATAGGTACTCTAGATCAACATTGTTCAAATATGTAAACATCAAGGGTTGAGTTTGGCATTCACAACGAGCATATACAGTGGGGACATGTAATTGTTTAAGGTCGTTATAAGATGAACTGGTAAATTTGGACTCTCCAAGGTTTTACACTCGCGGAGTTTCCATAAGTATTTGAGGTAATTCTTTTGAAATTCTATGGTATTTTTTCAGAAACAAGGACACTTTTTTTCAGAATGGAGGGCACAGGGCCACACAGGCCTAACCCTAACCCTTGTAGGAAATCTCATCGTAATCGAACTTTATCAACGATTTCAGGATTCTTTAGGTTTTAGATTTATGAGGTCAGGCAGGCAATCCTGTGCTTAAGTTGGCGCGAGGGTAGCATTCGGCGAAATAACCGAAAAGTTGATAAAAAAAAAAGGCGACCATTATACAATGGCGTTAAAGAGTTAAACAATACTCGAATGGCATATTATTGACATACATATAAAAGCAGGACGGAAGGCATGACCAGGACAGCTGGTTAGTCGTTTGGATGAGACTCAAAACATTGACTCCTGACACTTTTGAATTCGGTACAAGTGGGGGCCACAGTACACTGCAAGGCCAGTCAGTGCAGAAGATTTCAATTTGCGATAATTAAGCAACTGTATGTCAGACGGGTTCAATAAGTTTTATGCCAAAGTTACTGTTTGTCTTCCACCTCTCGTTCGTCTGCCGTCCGGCGACCTTGAATAAACCTCTCTATAACCACCTGATATCCACCGAAGCACATGATTTAACCAGTGGTTGCAAGATACGGCCACATTTTGCAAGAGATGAATAGAGAGCAAGCTATTTTACGTACAATTAGGGTCCATAATCCAGGAAGTTATGGTCTTAAATGCGCGAATATTTGGGATACAAAAATATCTTTCAAGTTTCACCAAAATCTGATAACAATTGTGACTTCTACAGGGTCCACAATCTTGGTATTACATACTCTTAGACCATTAGCGTACAAGGAACCACTATTTTCTTGGGCATTTAACGGACAGGGGCGACGACAATATACGTCCACATAAAATAATTAACTCAGATATACCAGAACAAGAGAGAGAGTGTGAAATGGGGTTTAACTTCCGCTCGACACAAACTAGGTCATTTCGGGACTAACATGTGGTTTTTAATTTCATTTCAATTATTCGCTAGCGCGTAGGGGTCTTTAGCAGTGGGAGGAAACCGGAGTGCCCGGAGGAAATCCACGAGGTTGAGAAGGCGCCCCCATCTCCATGCCACATACGCTCACACAAGGGATCGAAACCACAGCCGCAAGCCAGAGGTGACCGGTCAGCTAGAGGTCGAAGCGCGGCACTCTAGACGACTAGGCCACCCCCCCCCCCGACAAGAACAAAAACTGCCAAGAGATAATATTTATTAAAGAGCAGATAACAGAAAATAAGCATCTGAATTGTACTGAATCGAATACATGGAATAGCTTACATTTAAATTCATACAAAGTAAGAGCTTGATGTGATTTATAACATTCTGATGGTTTATCATTGTAATAAAGATTATAATTTTCTCTGAATAAATTTAATAAAAAAATCAAATCTGAAGATTAATCTTCTGTAAAGAAATCCGATTAAAACTCAGATTCTATTTCGCTTCGTTTATTTATACGTCAAAATTTCGTTGCAGCCCTCGAAAGTATAAAAAAATGGAACGAAATATTGATCAGTATTTTAATCAGATTTCGTATAAAGTTTTTACTGTATCCACTGCGGAGGAACAAAGATCTAGAGAATAAATTATGGTACAAAAATATATAACAACAGGGATTCATATAAAAATACATTAAAGATAGAGATTCAAAAAAACTAAATAGTGAATTTTAAGAACGTCATGACCGGCTTTTGTGAAATTTGATAGACGAATATCTATTACATATTAAGATTTAAAAAAATAACCAAAACGAAAAAAGTGTTTGTTGTTTCATTTAGGCATGCTTTCGGTAGAATCATTGATTAAATATTAATTGAGTTATAAAAAATATATAGAAAAGTTGTGGAAAGAATAAAATATATAAATATACTATGGAATGTAATAGTTTAGTTGCATTTATTAAAGACTACCTTATTTAAATTTGTAAACAAATAGAACATCGAGATTTAAAAATTATCCAGAAGTGAATGTATATAATTTACTTGGAATGTTATTTTAAAATAAACTGTATATATGTTTTAATTTTGGATTTATAACAGCAAGATGATCATAAGCATTAATTTATAATTTGAAATAATTCATATGCATTACATTTTAAAAATTAGTTATGTATTTATAGCCACAAGGTGTCGTTGATCTATTTTCATCTTTACAATATACATTTATTGGTAGACTGTATCATTAAGGCAAAATATATACTACAAACAGTACAAGTAAAATATGAGTTTGAACATTGAAGGAAAAGTGTTATTTTCTTAATGGTAAGCCCGTCAAATATTGTTATATTTTAGTTTTTAAGTGTAAAGGAATGAAAATTAATGTGTTGTACATTTTTTTTTCGATGCTGTTTGAGTACTATCATTTCCTTTTCTTGTCTGATATTCCCACCCTCCATTTTGTTTTGCACAGAGATTTGGTGTATACGGTTAATGAGTAGGGAAGGGCAAATAACCCATACCACAATTCCAATATTTATAAAGTACAGGTGGATTTTAATTCGGTTACTGAGAAATAAAGTTGACGTAATAGTGTTTTTTTTTTAGTTATGCGCTTTTCCTTC